>NW_010587879.1:19076-43301 GCF_000705375.1 Tinamus guttatus
AAGGTGGCAAACCCTTGGGCATGTTTCTTGATGCTCAGTTATTTGCCAGACCCATTTGCTGTTTTGCAGCGTCCGGATCTGAGGGAGGCTGCCAGCTCTGACTCAACACACGGTTCTCTTTTGCTTGCTGTCCTGAACTCCTGCTCAGCTTTATTGCACACTGTTAAACAGCTGCTGCTCTGCTGTCCAGACAGACTGAATTTGGGTGGCGGGCCGAGTGATTTTGATATAGCACTTACTAAAATGCTTTGAGATAAAAGCCTCAGTGGAAACATAAAAGGCCCTTTGTGCTTGGAAAATGTTACTTTTTTTTTTTTTGATTAATGACAATAATAAGCAGAGGTCCTTAAAGCGGCCTTAGAGGAAAAAAAAAAAAAAAAAAAAAAGGGGCACGCAAAAAAAAGTGGGCACAGAAAGTCAATAAACCCTCCCCACTGGGTCATATGCATCCCCGGGTTACGCTTTTGGCATCGAATGGATTTGGGCTGGCAAGACATTTGGCTGGGTGCCCCAAAGAGCAATGGCATGGCTGCATGGTACCAGGCGGCAGGCTGTGTCTCCAGGACTTCCCATTTGTGCCGCTCCATTGTAGGGGCGAAGGCGAGTGGATGCTCCTGCTTCAATACCCTCTTTGCTCCCCAGCCCAGCCCCGTCCCCCGTCTACCTAGCGGCAGTCCGATCCATTAAGGGAGCTTTGTTAAGGCCGTAATCCTCACGTGGGCTCAGCCTCACAAAGCGGCCACTTTCTCTCCCCGGCCGTGCTCGTGCACCAGTAATGTCCCGTGTCCAATCGATTGCCTTGCTCGCTCCGTCTGCCGGCTTTGAGACGTTTCTTTGGCAAGGGCCAGATTGCTCCGGCGAGCTCATCCATCCTTTGGGGATGGCAGGCAGGAGGGATGGGGGGTGCATCCCTGAAACAGCTCGTGTGGGATGAGGGGGAGAAGAGGATGGTGCAGGAGGGGCTGCAAGATGGGGTGCTCTTCACCCAAAGCTCTTCCCTCTGGAGGATGATTTCAAGCTAGGTCTCTAGGAGCACATCGTATATAATCATACAGCCATCCGTGTTATTTTGAAAACTTAGCTGACCCATTCTTATTCATCCCTTTGCCTGAACATACTCTAACATCCCAAACTCTTGCCTGACCTCGGTGGGCAACTCCAGCTCAAGAGGAGAAATCAATCTGCTAAATGTAATGCTGCTCCTCTCTGTCCCCAAGTCTATGGCTTCAGTTCTCAGAACACCATTTTGCAAAGCACAGGATAGGCCAGTTTCCAAACTTTCTTAGACCTAAAAAAATAGTCCTTAGATCCAGGGAGAGGAGACACCGGGGAAGTGGAAGTTCTCTGATCCAAGGGTTGGTATCTGCAGTAGGTAGTGCAAAATTCATTTCTAATCCTGGAAGCACCTGAATACTAGATATAAAATTGTGAGGTTTTTTTTGCATAGTAAAGCTATTTCAGGTTCTTTTCAAGGTTTTTATACCTCCATCTGTCCTCAGCTCATTTCAGCTCATAGTGACTCAGGCATCTGTTTTTATAAGGGACAAGAACACTAGTCCCAGTAAATTGTTTTAGAAACTCCCTAACAGGTTTCTGAAGTTTCTGAAATAACTGTGGCATACAGGGGTGAGATAGAGGTATCAGAAGGAGAGGAAAAGAGGAGAAAAATTTTCCAGTGAAGAGCTTTTCTTTCCAAAGTGATGCACTGAAAACAAACGCATGTCCATCCTCATTTTAATAACTTTATGCAGCACCACAGCTCCTTTGTGTGTTTGTGTGTGTGCACATACCTCTAGTTAAGCTACAAAGGTCCAAAAGTGAGTTTTATGCTATTTTTTTTTCCTGGAGAATGATCATGCACAGTGATTTGGGTTCCTTCCCCAGATGTGGTGCTGGATGTCTCCTCAGTCCTGCATCGCCCTGCACAGAAAATAGCTGTAGAGGTAGAGCTGATATGAAGACTGGAACTTGGTGTGGATTTGATCACCTTAGAAGCCTGCAAACATTGCCAGGATCACCTGCTTCTGTGTAGTTTTGAGGATTTGGGACTGTGTTTTCTTCTGTGGATTTGGGACCGTGGATATTTAGTCATGACCCAAGCAAGTTTAGGAGAAGGTTGTGTCCAAACTTGGTTGGACCATGAATGTTTCTGCTCTCTCAGCTTGGCTAGTGATGGTTTTTCATTGCATTTGGGGTCAGATTGTTAAGATCTCAATTAAATTAATAGCAGTCTCTAAATTTATGTCCCTTGAGCCCACAATAAAATTTAGAATGTAAAGCTCTGTCTGGTAGATATGACTTTTCCCATAGGATGTGTGTTGAACTCATGGCATTTTATAAAATGAGGAGATATAGATACATGATGGGTAGCATTTGCTGGTAACTGGTCTCGCAAGTAGATGATCATTTTCTCTCACAGGTAGATGGTTTCCTCTAAAGAAAAGAGGCTTTTGTTATGATCAGATTGAAATTAAAGGATTTTTGTTTGTTCGTTTGTTTGTTTTTTAAAGTCTTGGTTATTTTCTGGTTGATAGGAGGAAAGCTATGTGCAGTGATGGTTGCCTCTGCAAACCTTGCACTGAAAGATCAAGCAGCACTGAAAGCCCACAGCTATCTGAAGTCCCCTGTTGTGGAAATACATGAGTTCAGAAAACACAAATCATGCCTTAGCAATCAGGAGATTTTAAATATAAATTGGAAGGAGGGGTTAATTGTATTACTGTTTCTTTGGCATCTTCATCTTTCCTTTATATCTGTTTCTCCCTGTGTTCTGAACTTCCTCAGACAAAATTTTCCATGTTCGGTGGCAACCCAAAACAAGTCACTGGTTCTAGGCTGGCCCTCCTCACTTTGAAGCATGAGGAGTTGTATTTTCAGGCTTTTCCTCAACCTCCCAAGAAGTCAGAACTTCATTTTATAAAAATCAATGAATGAAGGGTTTTTGAGTTAATCACTTCAGTCCAGAAGCTCCAGATTTATGGAAGACCTCTAAGCTACCATGAAAATCTGCACAAAATCAGAAGAGTGGACTGATAACACTGCATACCATGCAGTGCCTTGGAAAAGCCAAGCATGCTCCAAGGCTCCAGGTAAATCCTTGCTCTCGCTCTGGTTTTAGTTACCATAGAGACAACTAGGTCTCACTTGATCCTCCAGCTCTTGCATTGCACACCGGCAACATCCCCGGATTAAAGATTGAAGGTTTGGGATCATTCTCCTTATTTTTATCAGTGGTGTAGCACACCGTCTAATCCTAGTTGTACCTTTCAGGAAGAAAAAGAAAAAAGACAAAAAAAAAAAAAAAAGAAAGAAAAAGAAAGACAACGTCCTTTCCCCGTGCTTGTTGTGTAGGCCAATTATCTGAAGTGGTGACATGTAGAAAAATGAATTAGCCATAGCTTTGTAATGTCAGCGTTATTTATCTTGTATGAGCTTTGCCCAGCTCAGCTGTGGATCAGCAAAGGATCACTTTTATTCTTCTGTCCTTTCTTTGATGCTGTTTTATTTTTTTCATTCCTTCACTTGATATAGGTCCTTTGCTCCGCCACACCATCATTACAAAATCTTTTTCTTCTGCTCTAAAACGGGAGGTTTTTTTCCCAGATCAGATGAGGGGCCTGTGAGGAGATGCCCTGCAGGAGGTGAGGGAGGGGGGTCTCCCAGCTCACATCTTCCCCATCCTTCCCCTCTACTCCTGTGATAATGAACCCACTCTGCTGGATTTATTTTCTCTGATCTCTAACGCTCTCACAAAAGTAGGTGCTGATTACTTTTTTTTTTTTTTCTCCTTTTTCTTCATGAATATTTTGCTGAGTCTATACCCTCTTTCCCCTGCCGCAGTAGGGACTTTGGAGAGAGAAATGGCACTTGCTGGCAGGAGGCAGAAAAGCAAGGGACATTAAGCTAGGATATAGCTTGAAAGCCACATGCTGGCAAAAAAAAAAAAAAAAAAAAAAAAAAAAAAAAACACTAACACTTCAGGTTTGAAGCATCAAGTCACAGAGCAAAAAGGCACTAAGAGCATCCTTGTAAAACAATAGTGAAACTACTCTGAAACACCATAGTCGGGGCAGGGCAGCTCTTCAAAGCTGTCAGTGCATCAGATGCTGGAATAAGATACTATTTGCAAGGCAGAAAATTAGCCAAATCTTGCACTGCGGTGACAAGAGTCCTGAGCGATGCAGGGAATAAGCATGAGGGGTAATATTTATCTATCCCAATGAGAGCTGATGGGAGAAGAAATGAATTATCTTGCAATTGTGTGCCCCTTTTTGAGGACCACTGACTTTCTTTCGTTGGATTTTGAGACTATTGTCAGCGTATGAATGTCACCTTCCAATGGCAGCAGCCCACAAAGACATCAGGTCATACAAATGCATGAATAGATAGACCAGGCTCTTGGTTCCAGAGGTGACAGTTTTCTTCCTTAAATTCAGCTGAGCTCATTTGCTTTGTTGCAAGTGTAATTATCTTACATGTCTCAAGGCATCTCGGCAGCTTAGATTGGCCCATTCTGACAAGCAAATTAGGAGATTTCCTATTGAAATGGGGAGCTGCACCTGTGTGGCACGCAGGCTCTCAATGGACAACAGATTTTTTTTTTTTTCAAATTCTTTTGTCATTCCAAGCAATTGTCGAACAATTTCTCTGAATTACTTTCAGAGGATATCTCTTATGTGAAAAGCTCACAGAAAGCTCATTATGTGCCAAATTTCAAAGGTGCTGATTCTTACATGCTAAACATCCATTAGTGACAGGATAAAGGCAACTCTTAGGACTGAATTTCTATGGAGTAGCTTTTTTTGCTGACATGTGTGTGAAGTTTGCTTTGTGTGAATCATCTCTGATACATTCTTAAAATAAATGGAAATAAATTGCCACTGATAAAATATGCTAGTTAACAGCAGATTTGAGATGGACAGGAGTGAATACAAAGCCAAAGAAACCTATCAGGACTGTTAAGTCATTTTGAGAGGAGGGGAAAAAAATCATAGTTTGTAGCTCCATTTAGCTCTACACATTTAGGGTTAACTTCAGAGAGACTGAATCTTTGCGCGGTGGGAAAAAATATGGTGTTATCATCCCTGCCTTGACACGCTCTCCATGTAGTCTTTGCCATGAGACTGCTGAGTGGGCATTTTTGTGGATTTTTGTTTTTAATGTGATGCTACTGTTAATACACTAGGTAAAATGTAGCAACAGCACTTTCAAAGCACAGGGCAGCTGCTGTATAATTAGTGATACTGGGATCTTGGGGAGGCTGCATCAATGGCCTTTCTAAGCCTCCATTTAAAGTGTGACCCCTGCAAAAAGAAAATCTTAAACAGCTTCCTACACCTATTTTCTCACTTCAGAGGGGACAAGAAACTGTAGGATTGGATCCTATGAAGGTGAAATTGTTCATCTTCACCTAACTCCTGGAAAGCTTTTTAAAACAACATACAAATCAATTCACCAATTAAACTATAGTTGCAAGCTCTGGCAAGTAGTTCAAACCTGAAGAGCTCTGTGGAGGTGCTGGTCTTTCTCTTATTAACTAGATGGGGAGCCTAAGATGACTAAACTCCCAACTGAGCACCTCAGTAAGGAAGGTGAAAGTGAAACAGATGACAAATCTTTCCCTTCCACTCCCACCTGCCCAGAATAAAAATGCAACTTCATTTTCCTATATTATGCTCATTGCTTATTTAAGGAACAGCTAAATCTCAGAAAGAGGGAAAAGTGTACCATAGAAAGTGTAGAAAAGTAAAAAGTGATAAAAAGTAATCCGGTCTTTTTGAGTATTCTATGAAAATCAGTCTGATTTCAATGCATAGTCTGCATTAGTTATGATATTAAATGTGATGGATTCAAACAAGAGTCCAGGAATCTCCTACCTTCAAGTTTTGAGAAGGCTTCAACTTTGAACTTGACTATTTGTCTGTTCAGTACAGAGGTAAAAGTCTGCACCGAGATCTAGTACCAGAAGTGTCACCAGTCTGCTGATATCTGTGATTTGGACTTTTACATTTTGGTGCCAGCCCTTATTTATTTATTTATTTATTTGTTTGTCTATTTAAACGAGTCCTTGAGGTGGCTTTGGGTGTACGTATACCTGACAGGGTGATTGCTGCCATGAAAAGCATGATTTTATCCACTGAGGAGGAGGATGGTTGTAGAGATACAGCAACAGAGACCTTTGCCTGCACTGGTGGTCAGTGTATGCACGCAGGGACCCTGCTGGGTTCGTGCCCTGGGTGCTAACGGACGCTGACACGTCTTCATCGCTTTAGCTACGACAGCAATATTAAGGGTGTTTCATTGCTGTGTTTTTGCAGACACGCTTGGCCTCACTTTGCTCATGCTCTGGGCCAGCTGGATGTGAACCTGCTATAAATCAGAAGCCACAGAGCTGTGGTTGTGCGGACCGTGCTGAGTTTATTAGCTTTGCCACGGTGTCATGCTGAGTGGCTGGTGTGCCAGACCTCGCTTGGATTGTCCTGCTTTGAGCATGAACTTAGGTGGGTTTGCAAAAGTCTATGACTACATTTTAGGACTCAAATAATGATAATTGAAACGCTGATGATAATATATATGACCTAAACATAGCCTGGAGCATCTTGTGGCCTTCCTAGGGCAAGGAAGGATGGATCCCGCTCTGATCCTGAAGACTCATGCTGGCAGGTGTGCCAGGAATGGAGGAGGGCCTGAGCTCATCAGCTACCAGGATGGGTGGCAGCTGCAAAGACCGAGCGCTTGGCAGGGACTGGGAGAAGGTTTCACCCTCTGCTCCAGCGAGGCTGGTGTGACATCCTAATTCAATCTGCGTGCCTCTTGCGCCTGTGTGTTAATCCATCTGGGACGACAAGCTCAACTGAACTTAAATTAACCCCTTGACCAGCTATCATAGATAACATCTGGGTAGAATGCACCTGCGCTACTGCTAGCCATCACCTCACGTGCTGTCAATTTGGCTGGGATGGCAAGGCAACGGCAGGGATGAAAGGAAGCAAAAGGGCCAATAGGGGATGTAATGAGTGTTGATTTGGGCCAGAAAAAAATTGGCATGGGCAAGTCTCCTTGTCAAAGCAGATTTAACTGCTGATCTTACCAAGATGTCTCCATCCAGCAGGTCAACCACTTCAGCTAGCAAATGTCCAAAGCCTTAGGGTCACCCCATGGAGACTTTTTTATCTGTGAGCAGAACAACCACTTCCCTTTCTACATCTTCTGCCTTTTCGGCCTCCTCTATGCTGGCAGAAATGGACTTGCAGGCTGCCACATCACAAGGATTTCAGATCCCGGGGAATTAAAGCAATCTGTGGAAACGGGATGCTCGCTGGCATTAGCAGTCTCGGCTCCCTGCTGTTCAGAGCCCGTTGGTACCATACCTTGCAGGCAAAGGATCAAAAAAACATTGTTGCCCTTGTCAGCGAGCTGTCATCGGGGTCCTGGCTGCAGCTGGGTATGTGGGAAGGGCTCCGTCTATTTACTCACTGACGAAGGTTCATTATCTCCAGACCCCATTCGCATGGTAGTCCCCCCGTCCCAGGGGAAGCCAGTTGAGCCTGGCAGATGACACGATGCCCTGGGCAGAAGGTGGATGGCAGCATCCCCGGCTGTGCATCCCATGCCGCAGAGCATGCGCACGGCTGCACAAGCCGGCGGGAGAGTCTCTTGCTACAGCTTCTGCAAGAAACGTGCTGGTGAGCATCGAGGTTCTTCGCCCAAAGTAAATGCCTGTATTTATCACTGTCAGGACGATTTATTGTCCAGCCAGGCTCTTTGGAGAGAGGGAGGACGTTCCACCTCTGCTTTTCAATTACGGCTACCCGGGTGAGCAGGGCTGCTGGACCCCTTGAGGGATGCGGTTCTGCTCTTCTACCAAACAGCAGCTACCTGGTTCTGACAGCCACATGTGTGTCCCTGTGGTCCCCACAACACCCCCCTCCTGAGCCTTTCTGGTTTGCACCTTCAGCCTGGAAGAAGAGAACTGCTCAAAACAAAGGGATCTTGTATCCATTACCCAGATCCTTCCCTCACTGGGCATCCATGTGTGTGCTTAACACGTGTTATTTACGTAAAGCGTGTTTACATACACCTGCTCTTCTTGACCTAAACATGTCTTCGATGGTGTTTGCATGATTGCAGCAGGCTGAGTGTAAAGGCATACGCTGGCTTGCATCCTTACTTTCCCTGCATTCGCTGCTCATTTGGACCCCCTGGGGATGCTGTCGAGAACTTGAGATGCTGTATAAACTTTCAGTTGCTGTTGCGCTTTGCCCCAGGATTAGGCGCATTTCTTCAGTGGATTCAGTAATTGCACATAATTTATAATTTATAGAAATCTTTATATTCTCCAGTATGCTCTTGGCTCTCCCCTCACTTAATGCTGAAATGACTTGGGAGTAAACCCGATACGAAAGAGTAACTTGTCTCTCTATCCACTGAACTTTTACTGTCTGACTTGCTGTAAACAGATGCAAAACTATTGGCTTTCTAGAAATAAACCCAGAGCAATGGCAATTTCAGAAGTGTTTTGCATTAGGGAAGAAGGGAACAAAAGAAATGCTAGAGAAGAGCCTAAAGGGGTTAATTGACTACTTTGGTGCTTAAAAATCTCCTGATGCTTCATGGGAAAACTGGAAAATATTCTATTTAGAGCTTGCACTGCTCACACATCAGATGTTGTCTCCAGTTCTATTCCTCTGCATTATTTTTTTGAAAAAAAAATTATAATCTGGGACAATTTGCATGAAAGGGCGCATCTTGGTGGCGGCGGTGCCCATCTGCTCCTCAGCTTATCTCCACCTGATGGCACCACCACCTGCTTGTGGCCCCTCCATTGCTGAGCTGAGGAGCAGACCCTGCTCTGTTAACACCTTGCAGGGATAAGCCCATCTATCCCATCCCATTGGGGCAGTGCATGGGATGTGGGTAGCAGCACGTGGCAGCACTATGGGACACAAAACAGGCTACGAGATCCAGGAGCAGTTTTGAGCAAGAATTGATTTTCTTGGGAGTGTCTCCTTTGGATAGCACCTCTCATGAGGGTAGAGACTTGTCATGACTACATTTTAGGACTCAAATAATGATAATTGAAATGCTGATGATAATATATATGACCTGATGTTTAATCGCTTTCACTTGCATCTGCCCCACACCAGTGCACTGGTGGCATTTATTCTCCAACATAATATGCAATTCACTGCTTATCCCACCCAAAGCAGGTAGCAATACCTTAATTGGAGCTTCTTCAGCCCATGAAGAAGAAAGGGTTGCATTCCACCTTGCTCTTTGCATCTGATTTACCTGGCCAAGACTTAGACATGATGGGGAAAAGCACACCAGCTACAAAAGAGTGTTTCCAACAGCCCAGATGGCGATGGCTCAGTGAAAATAGTGTCACCTTCCTAAATGCCAGTCTCCCTTCCCACCGTGCATCGGCAGGTGGGAAACAGCACAGGCTGTCACAATGCTAAATGTATGAATTTGATGTCATAAATTAAGAGACATGCCTTTAGATTAGGGTTTTGATGCATTTGGGTTTATTCGAGTTTCCATATATTTTCCCCAGTGTTGCTTAGGTGGAATTCAAGGTTTGAGGCTTTCCCTATGTGCAAGTACTTTTGCTGTTGTTCTTTTTCCCTTAGACATTTGCTGTGAGTCCTTATCCTTTGGGACCTAGCAGAGCCATGGCAGGATATCTTTGCTCTGGCATCCATCCATCCAGAAACCTTGGGTATTTCCTGAGTGCCTGAACAGATCATCCGTATAGCAAAACACCGTAAATCGATCCCATCCTGCAAGCACCAGGCTCTGCATGGACCTTGCATGGCTGAAGGATAGGTCAGAGGTTGCCAGTGCTGAAGCACTGCTGCAGGGCAGGGTGTAGAGCAAGAACAAGGCCAAATATCCCACCTCATTAGTTTACTTGCCAAAAAAAATGCTGCGCTGTGCTAACTAAAAAAAACCCACTCATGTCACACTCAGAGTTTTGTTTTCAATGGGAAAAAAAAAACAATTCTGCAAGTGAGACAAGGGTAGGGTTTAGCTTTGAGGGGTTTGAAACAAAATTTCTTCATTGTTCCTTTTGAAACCAAGCTTATCTTCTCATTCTCTGGACTAGAGGAGTTGGCTGCGATTATTATTGGTAATATTGGCATATTGGTGACATTGCTTCGTGGCATGATAAAAACAGATAAATACAAATGGGAAATGAAATCATTTGTTTTGGGTCGAACAAATTGTTTTATTTCACCTGGCCATTTTCCCCTCACAGATCTTTCATTTCACAAGGAGAAGTAAAGGAAAAGTGTTGCAGATTAACCCCGAGTGAAATTAAGAGCAACAAGAGAAGTTTTGCTTGGCTTGCAGAGCCTGGGAACAAACACAACGCTCACACATGTACGTGTGCACAGACGGACTTCAAACTGCGCTAAATCAAGGGAGAAAAGTTAAATACAGGAATGACAGATATGCGAGCAGATTCTCAGGCTTTCCAGTTGCTCCTGCGTTGCATGGGGAATGCCAATGCATGGCCCTAAATTCCTCCAGAATTAAGACCTATTCTTTGCCCAGCAGTAGGGGGAATTGAAAGAAGCAGCAGTGCAAACTGTTTCCCCAAGTTTTCCTTGCCAGTCAGTAGGTCCCTTAATCCTGTTGTGGAGCTGCTGCGGCACCAGGTGCACGGATTAGTAGGGTATTGCCCACCACCCACACCAGGATAGATGGCAAGGGGAAGCTCGTGCTGCGTGATAACACTTACATAATCCACTTACTGGAGAGAGCTTTTTTGCTTTGGTTTGAATGCAGTTTCTCCCTCTGATTGTGGATTCGTCGGTGTAGGCACCACTTGGAGTGAATGGAAACTCTTAATCCTTTGCAAGCATCTGTCAAGTTGTTTCCCCATCTGGGACCCCTCTCCGTACGAGCCAGGAAGCCTGCCTCAAGTTTGGTGGGAGATGAAAGTCATCAGCACCTGGTGGGATCAAGCATGAGTTTATGAGCAGGATGAGAGGCACCGTGCTTGCTCCTGGGGAGAAATCAATAGGGAATCCAAGAATCCAATTTCCCTCTCTTTTTTTTTTTCTTTTTTTTTATTATTTTCTGAAACTTCAGCTCAGAGAGCATTCTGATGAGGAATCAATGCCTAGTGGTGCCAATGACGGTGCCGCAACATCCTGCTGTGCCTTTTCTGGAGGTAACACTCTTGCCAATATTAGGAATGGGGCAGATGGGAGATGAGAACGTGCCGATGGTGGTGCAGCTGGTGCTGTACGGGAGGCAGACAGATGGGGAGCAATTGTAGGGAAGTTAGAGGTGGCCAGTTGGGTAGCCGAAAAGGGAAGTTGCCTCAAAAGGGGCAGAATGGCCTTGTACCCTCCATGGAATGATGCCCCATGGGCTTCCCTCCAAGAATTTCCCTCTGCCCTGATGAGTGAGGAAAAGGATGGAATTGGCCAAGCGGGCAGAGATGGACACAAGCTTTCTCAAGATGTAGATGAGCAACACGGCATGAAAGAGTTGGGCCATTTCTGGTTTTATGGTCTTACGCTTACTCTATCTTCTCTTGTTAGCTATGAAAGGGCATTACTAGCATGGTTTCTTCAGTTGGTCGTATCTAATAGTTTGCTTTGCACCCCTCTTGAGCACCCAGTCATTGATGGCTTTCAGATATCCTCAAAATCTATTGTTGGGCTCATCGGGTTTAAAAAAGAAAGCATTTCTGCTATCCTTTTCATCTTCTTGGGTAGCCCAAACAAGTGAAGCTTCCCAGATTGCAGATGACACAAAACATCATACATTTGTTTTCCCCTTTTCTAGCAATTTAACACATTTTGCTCTTCGCAGTGGTTCAAAAGTTCAGGCAGCAACAGTTGGTTCTCTCTACTGCTTGCAAAGGCCTCTGGGTAAACTTAAAACAAATGTAGCACCATTATATGACTGCAGGACATTAGGGTAACAAATCACATTTAATGTACCTCATGCCCTTAACATTACCAAACGTTTGCAAACATGCTAACAGGAAATGCCAGTATATACATGTTTTTTGGTTCTTCACCATATGTCAATATGTTTTGTGAGTAGTTAAAATGAAAACTTAACCTCCTACAATGGCCTCTTCCTCGTTTTCTTTTAATTTTACCCAGCAGCTGGGATCAAAGCACTGGTACACTCGGACAGGCTAAAAAATGTAAAAAATCCTGTTCATCCTTCAACACACTTTATTATACAGTTGGAAGAGTGCTTTGGAGAATGCCTGGGCGAAGGGCTCTATTAGCAGATGTTGCCCACATCATATTGACAGCCCTGCATTTATGATCAGTGCCAGTTTCAGAGCTAAAAGCCAAGTGTTCTGAACCACTCTTTTAAATGCTTACAGATTTTTTAAGCAATGACTTGACATATGGAAACTAAAAGTGGACAGAACACACTCAAAACAGCAAAGGCGCTAAGCAGAGACTGTCGCTGAGGAGCAGACTTGGTCTGATGGGTCTTGCAGGTAGTTCACAGCTCAGCTGAAGGTGATAGAGAAGGGAAGCTGACAAAGAGCTGCATCGTGCCATGGGACTAGCTCCGCTGCTGTGGGAGGGTTAACACAATTCAAAATCATGGTCTTTACTGGCTACATCAGCTATGAAAGAGACTGGGCTGATGTTTCCCTTCAAGAGGTCTAAAAATGCTATAAGAAACCACATATTGGGTTTCATCTTGTTCCAGGATGAGTTAGGAGTGGGAAGTGGTGGTTGCAGTAAAGCTGGGCTTAACTGGACATTGTCTGGGAGACATTATAGTTCTGGTTCAGTGTCTGGACAGCACCTAGCATGGCAGGGACCAGCTGTGACTGAGGCTTTTAGGGGCCAGCGTAATGTGGCTATTGCATGGTAATTGCAAGGAGGGAACTAGATCTGATGAACAGCCTTGGGTTCATTGACTTTACCAGGCACAGGGTTCTGCTCAGATATTTCTGTGGCCATGCATTTATTCATACACTGGTGTAGCCTGCATCCTCTGAGTGCAGTCCTATATCATCTCTTGTCCAAGCTCTGGTGGTTTTTGTCCCATGGGCCCACCACAGCCTCAGAAAAAGTCTCTAGAGGATCCTATACAGGTTGCTGACACGGGGCCCAAGCTGCTTGCTTTACTCGGAGTTTATGCTGCATGTCACCAGACCTGTCAGCAGCCTGCAAGAACATTTTGTGCATAATGAAGGGAGGTGGCAGACTGTCAAAGTTTCATCGTGGCTCTGCTGGCTCCGTAGCCAGCTTCCAGAGAGGGCCTGCCGCATCTCCTGGGCTGTCAGCCATACAAGAAAGTTGGAAAGTTGGAGTGTATTTTTTGGCATTGCCTCGGGCTGTCGTGTCTCCTGCATCCCTGCGCAGGAGCCAGGATGGCGTGTGCAGTTGTAGGCAGTTTTCAGGCTGCTTCTATGCTAGGATGCTAAGTGCTGTCAGGGTCTGACTTGAGCTCTGGCCTCTGAGTGACCACATTTTGATTTCCAGCATATTTACTTGTGTAGTTTTGCAAGGCAATGCTATCTCAAGACAAAGCCCAGACATGTTTCAGGGGTTAATGCCTGCCAAGAACTAGCTTCAATAAGCAGAATTCATGCTGTCACCCTGATTTGGTTGTAAGAGAGTCTATATGCATAAAAACAAAACAAAACAGATATGAAGGCTTGTGCCATTTGTCAGCAAGAGACATTTCCTTGGCTCTTTTTAGGGACTAGTCAAGACAGAGCAGAGGAGCCAGGATATGGAGGCTCCAGTTTGCTGTGCAATGTAGAAGAGCTCCCAAACCTTATTCTCTGGCATCACAGATACTGCAAAGCATCCGCCCTCAAACAAACAAATTAGCAAACCCCAGAAAAGATTTATGAGGCAACCCAGCTTGCAATGCAACACTCAGTCCCACAAGACATGAGCATGGCCCTAACCCTTGTTTCTGGCACAGTGAAGGGTCCCCCTTATTCATGACAAATGCCAGACTTCAAAGGTGGGTTTCTCTGATCTGGGGCAATGCAGTGCGCAAGATATTTGCCCTAGACCACATGTCGAGGAGGGGCTGGGGATCACTGAACAGATGCTTGCACAAATGCCGGGTCAGGGGACAGATGTGCCCCTCGGCAAGGGGGAGGGTGACAGGAGAGAAGCAGCTGTACCAGCCTGCTGCATTTCTCCCCCTTGCTCCATTCTCACTCTCCAGCATCAGCAGAGCATGAGCCGTGTGCTCCGGAGCAGCAGAAGAGCAGCGGGACTGTGCTCTCAGCTCAGGAGCATTTCAGGTGGAGGCAGGAAAGCTGGAGCTGGTGCTCAGCGTGTGGGACGTGATGGATTTCATTTGCACAGCTGAGTTCAGGTCTACCCGCTCATGCTGAACTGCATGGCGAGGGCAACTGGGTCTGTGTTGCAGGGAAGCTGCCTTTGCTTTCACAAGTTGGGTGGCCTAGTGAGGTGGTCCAGTAAGAGCAAACTTACGGAGGGATGTATGAAGTGTTGGGGAATCAGTTTTCTGTCTTCTCTCTGGGCTTCGTCTGGAAGGGATCCAGCTCATGTGCACCATGATGTGACCTAAAGTGCAGGATGTGGGGACAGTTGGGGCAGTCAACTCGGAAAAGTATTCCCAATCCACGCTTAAGTGTTGGTGCAGATGCATCTTTAGGCTCATAACTGGGTTCCTCAGGATGGCACAGAAACAACAGGATTAAAATAGTGTAAAACAGCTGCCATGTATTTCTTCTTAAAAGAAGATTTCATTTGCCTCCTGAGCCCTTTCACAGCAATTTCTGTGGAAAGAGGCACATGTGCACATGCTTATGTGCCCACACACATTGCTCCCTCCTAGGGCATACTGTGACCCGTTAATACCACCTTGGAGGTGTTAAACTGCATCTGCACTGGGTGCTAAAATGTGTTTCATCATATTAACTGTACAGAATAAAAAAAAATAATACTAACAAAAAGCACTTATTTTTTTCTGTCTTGCTAGGGTCTATGTGCTCTGTGAGGCTTGTCCATCATCTTTGCTACAATTTTTTTCTCTGTCCTGTGTTAGAAAACACTGGCAAAGTTTAACTATGTTCACCATAAACTTAAATGATATATGTACTTGCAACATAATTTCCCAATATAGTTGCATTTTCTTTGCTTTAATTGTGAGTTCCATCACTATTGCTGCATTCAGGAACTTAATAGTGCTTTTACATTGGTCAATTGGTCTAACTTCTCTTAGCTAGGCCTGTACATACTTCTGCCATCACCTTTCCCTGTTTCTGTCTGATCCAAGTTTGACTAATAGTGAAAAAACAACGCTGTATAACCTTTTTATTGTGAGGATGGTTGAACACTGGAACAGGTTTTCCAGAGAGGCTGTGGAGTCTCCAACCTTGGGGATATTCAGAATCTAGATGGACACGATCTGGGGCAGCCTGCTTTATGTGACACTCTCTTGAGTAAGAAGGTTGGACCAGATGATCTCCTTAGATCTTTGCCAACTCAAACCATTCTGGGATTCAGGAGATCTCTACTACTGCATACGGACTCTAAGCAGTGCCTGCCAGGCAATATCCACTAACTTGCTCTATTTGTGCTGTGATATGCTGAACCCCATTAAGATCAAGCACCTGCAGAACCTGCTCAGATGAGGATAGCTTGAGCCAAGAGCTAAAGTCTTTTTTGCACTGAGGCTCACCCCCAAGAAAGAGGATGCCATGACGATGTGTTACAGTGCTGTCAGGAGAAAGTGATGGAAAAGACATAGTCCCATAGAGAAGCAGCTGTTTTCATATTGTATGCCCAAAATGATCTTCTACTGTGCAACTTATCAGAGATAACAGACACCGCAGGCGAGAAACTACCATGAGTGCAATGGTCTAGTGACTTGTATGTTGAAGCAAGCACCTTTGGATGGGTTGGGATGCTTCTATTTGCAACTCCAACTGTGGACACATGGAAGCACACTCCATCTGTGCTTTATTTGTGTGAGTGGTGCTTCCCAGGCCTTCCCTGGGCAAGCAATACACTTTGCCTTGTATGCTGTGGTAGACAGGAGTGCCAGGAGGGGGATAAAACTTGAGGTTTTAGATATCTGCATGTCTATAATTCATATAGGAAATAATCCTGCATGTTAGTGTTTGTATGGATTCCACATACATACATTTATTTTTGTGCATATGCATGTGGAGTACATATTGTATCTACCATTGCATGCTGGACTTCAGAGGAGGTAGCAGCACATGTAATAAGTAAGTGCTATTACCATCTATAAGGGAATGTGCATGGTGAATATGAGGTACAATTCTGCAGCCTTGAGTTTGCAGAGGGCTGTCATTAAGCTTGTGCATTTGCAAACAGGCATATGCAAATATATGCATACACGTATGTGTATATGGATGAGCTCTCATATGCCCTGGCCTGTGGCTGTTCACAGTGGTGATGCTCTTTAACTCTCCAGCTTCCTGACTGTCCTAGAACTGGGAAAGCTGCTTCCTTTGCACCTTGCCCTGGGATCAGGCTGCCCAGGGGAGTCCTTGGAGTTCTACTGGGCAGAGCTAATTTGATCTCTGCAGATTTAGGGCACTTTCAGAGACAGATCCTGCTGATACACCCTGATCTATAAACACCCAGGGAGGCAAATATCTACAATTTAAAACTAAACAAAGCCATTCACATTCCCTTTTGTGCTGCTAATGAAGCTAATTAAGTTGCATGCAAAGAAACAGGTTGATCTGGTAGGAAGACATGGGGAGCACAGGGTGATTTGGTTTTCCTCATTTTCTTCATTAACCATGACCTTCAATCCTTAAATAAGCTGTGGGAAAGGGACTTAAGGAGGAAAGATTCCCTGAGCCTCCTGGATGGGAAATCATATCTGCTCTTCTGCAGGGACCACAGTTTGCAATTCCCACTGTCCCTGGCTCTGACCTGAGTCTGCCTGGTTTTCCTGGACTCTCATGAGTTTTCAGGAGTCATGTGGCCATAGTGTAGCATGGATCAAAGATTCCTTCCCACCCCTCCAGTACCTCTCTCCATGATCTAATGTGGGCCTGAATGGCAAGGAGATGGTTCGGTGCCAGATTCTGCTATTTAGGGTGTATTTAAGGAGTGGAAAAGCAGAGAGATCTTTGCAGACTGACACACTGTGAACCAAAAGCTGCTGACAAATACGCAGTATTGCTTCCTCTTCCCCTTTCCTTTGTAAAACTACTACTTAAGATCTTGGAAAATAGTTTGATGCTACCTGTATGGCTCTGAAAAAGCCACACTTGCAGGGGGACCCAGTCCATTTCCTCTGTCAACGCATCTGTGAAAAAGGTCCCTGCATCTCTGTCAAGTGTGATTGCTCAGCCACTCCTGCAGCTTTGCCCTGCATGGTAGCACCTTCTCTTTGCAATCCTCTGGTGTCTTTGCAAAATGCATGTGGGGAGGGGGGGACAAAAAAAAACCCACAAAAAAACAAATCACCATCAAACAACCAACAAATAAATCAGCCTCCCCTTGCAGTGGCGACCAAAGGAGATGACTTGAGCGCTGTGTGTCTCCCTCCGTGCAGTTGGGGGATGCTCAGAGATGCTCTTCCTCTCCCACAGGATCCTCAAAAACTCCCCGGGCAGCCGTGGGAGGAAGAGGAGGAGGCAGCAATTACAAGAGCGCTTCCAAGGCAAGATGTGCTGGTGGATCCTACTTAGGAGAGGTGTCTGGCACCTAAGAGCAGGCAGTGTCATCCATGAATGAGCAACACCGGTGATGTAGCTGCTGTTACACACTGCAGGTGGTTGCACTTGTATTAATGCCTGGTGCCTTCAAATTTGAGCATTTCTGTCCGGAAAACATAGGACTGCAAAAGTGAAAAGTGAACCTGCTCCTGTTCCCTCTACTATCCAGCACTGCATTGCAAATTCCAGGGAACAGCGGGATTCGGAATAGGAGCCAATGCTCAGTTTGGAGGAGGGGGGACAGGCCGTTATCAGCCTGAACATTAATTGTCAAATTAGCATCACACTGAGGAATGTGGATAAAAGGGAGTGACATTTTTTTTTCAGATTTCTCTCATTTCAAGGGTTTTGTGCCTGATGTCTTTTCCACCACACTGTGGCTGAGCCTGGCCTGTGTGATTAGCATCATCTAACTTAGCACTGAATGTTTTTTCCCTTGATGGGTTGTGAGGACACTACGAGATGGTGTCACTTCTCTTGCAAGCTCAGCAGGGCCCACTTTACATAACATTGAAAGGGGTCCTGGACTATAATTCTTGGAGCTGGAAAGTCCGGGATCTTTCATTTGCTTTGTCTCTTGCACTGCTGTCTGTAAGGCAGAGTTGAATGTAGGTCGGACGTGCAGTGTTGGTCCTGACTTGGTTTCTGCCAAAGGGCTTATATCAACATAGCACACAATCCTGGCCAAACGCTGGCTAAGGGTGGCTCTCCACCCTTTTGGCAATCTCACTGTGATTTCTCCTGCACAAAGTTACCAGAAACTGCTAAATATCTGCCGTACGTTCCATGCTAAAAAGCAGCTGCATTTTGGGAGTGAAGTGATACTTACAACCCAGCTAGCCTTTTCTCTAGGCATTTTCATCTATGAAGTACTCCAGGCCCCTTGGGATGATTATATGGTATTTATAGTTGAAGAGATGGATGACTTAGCCCTAACCATATGAATGATACTGCAGCGATGGCTGACTTAAACACAGACAGCTAGAGGTCACATTTGATTACATAAAGACTGGATTTCAGCCCAAGCAGCTGGGAGAGATGTTCCTCCCTCCCTGAGAGATGACAAGTGCAGAAACATCCTTCCTGACTTGGGTTCCTGAGGCAGCCAAGAACAGAGTCCCTGCATATCTTAAAATGGGGGTAGGATGCCAGCAGCTCTGTTTTCCTTGGCAAGGGGATGCAACTTGTTAAAGGTGGCAGCACGGACCAACTGGCAGGGTTCAGGGGCCATGGCAGAGTGTCCCCCATATCTGCCTTCCCTTCATTTTTTTTTTTCCTTTCTATTCCAGCAAGCTCATTAGGATGTATCTCATTCCACACCGACTGCTCTCCCTCACTATTAATTGGCGATTGCAGGAGCTCCTGCTGCTGTTACAGAGGGAGGTGATGCAGAACAAAGCTGCTCATTAGCACGTGCAGGAGCAGCTCCTCGTCACGCCTTCAGGAATGGGCTGTGCTCCCACTGCCAGTCCGGTGAGGCCAGTGTCCAGCTGGCTCCATGGGGCTTGTTTGAGCTCTGGAAGGAAGCCCCAAGGCTTTGGGCACCCTCCATGTCTGGGGAGCTGCCGGGCAAGCTACAGGCGTTGGCACTTGATACCCAAGGATGGACGTGCTGTCTGTTGGGCATCCTGTCCCTAAAGGACCGCGAGGATCTTCTTCAGTTCTCCTGACTCTGCCAAAAGGCACTGTATCCACAGGGTTGGAACAGGATGTGAATTCTGGAAGACCTGCACATAGGTTCCAGCTGTGGTGGAGAGAGGGCAGGGAAGCCTCGCGCTGAAAATCCTGCTGATCTGGAGCAAAGCACCTAGATGTCAGGGAACCATATCTAGCAGATGAGAGCAAGGTGTGATGTCCAGCTCAGGAACAGGCTCTGAGCTGCTGAAACTTGCTAGGTTGGTCCTCTGTTTGCAGAGGTACACAGAGCTGAGAAGATCAACAACGTTTTAACTCCATGCTGCTCTTAAGTGCAACAGCATTGGAGAACAGGTTGACAAACCAGTGACTAACACCTGGTCCAGAAGAAGACAAGAGTGTTTCTATTTCATATATGCCCTTCAGATAAGGAACCTAAGACTCCTATATTAATTCCATCAAGAAATTAAAGGCTGCTTTTTCAAAACCAATTATGTATAAGCAAAAAGTATAACACCCTAGAACATGCATGGATATGCTCTTTTGACCTTTGACATCCCTGAAAAGAGTTTACCCAAAACTTTTCCAGAAAAAAAAAAAAAGTAGTATCAGGTGTGGTATGTTGACTTAGTCCCTTCTCTCCTAGGTGCTGTTTCTCATACGGTGTAGGGTGTTGTCCTAAAAGGCAGAGAAAAAGGGATATTTGAGGCTATTGTTTTGCTGTGGGTTGTCAGGAGGATGTTGGATCAGTCTGTGGCACTGCAGCTGTAAGACAGGCTCTTCTGTTAGAAGACCTTGGGTTCTTCCACATGGGCATGAACATGGACCAGGAGGACACAGAGTCCCTGCAATATGTCCCAGGTGCACTGTGGCTCACTTGTATCTCACAGCCCCAGGGTGTCTCTGTTAGCTCCAGTAAGCATTCAGACTTTAAATAAAAAGTATTACTTATTATAACTAACCTGGGAACAGGTTGGCAATATGCTGCGCTAGGTAGCATTGGCAAGAGTTGGGAAACAATGTGTTTATTTCTGCAATGTGCTAGACAGTCAAACTGAAATATGGAAAGTTTCTGATAGTACATGATATGCCAGAGTAACCAGCCTTCTGTGCCTATGTTCATGGTACCCAAGATTTGCTGAGCACACCTCCTCACCAAGATAGCTCATATCCATCTGCTCTCTGTTGAACATCCAGCCTTGTTTTAGAGCTTTTCTTAAACTCTTTGCTGGTGTATTCGAGATCTGCTGGTTCAGCTCTTGATAAGCGAGCTCTTCCAAATCCTGGGCTATTGAATCTGTTGACTGATAGACACATCTGGAGTGATTTTTACGCTCCTTCCAGTAGACCTTCTGCTTCGTGAGTCTGTTTTTTTATGAGTCAGAAGAGGCACTTAGGAAGGGGACATCACCACAGATGTTTTCAGGACATTCCTGACATCAGGCAGTGAACAATACTGCTTCTCTGGAAGACGACCCTCGGGGAAGGGATTTGGGTCTCCTTTGCGCTCTCACGAGCCAAGCCAGAGGCAGCGGTTGGTGGTCGCTGGGCACGATGGCTGTGATGAGTGGTACCACGCTGTGCTCGAAGCCCCGCAGCGCGAGCCTGCATTTTCAGCACCACGGCAGCCAAGTGTCTGCTCTACTGGCACTGCTTTGCTGGGTGGGCCTGTCTTCTTCATCGCTGATGGAGCCAGCACCAAACACAGAGCAGCTGGTGGTAGATGGGAGCGCCTTCCAGCAATGTTCTTCCTCAGGGCTGTTGTAATTTAAAATTCAGGCCTCATACTTCCTAACAGCTAGCTAAGGAAGAGGCTCTTCTCTGGGGACATGAACACAATACATCTCAGTAACCCTCCATTTAGAGTTTTGTCCTTGGTCAAGGCTGTTTGGGAGCTGAAAGCATCCCAGGATTTTTTTTTTTTTTTATCCCAGGATCAAACATGGATTTGAGCTGGGTGATTTATATCAAGGATGACCATGTACTAGGCATTTGCATTGGATAGAAACTCATTCCAGATATGTAATATTTTTAGGAGAATGGCATGACTAGCAACCCAGTCTATTCTGCTGTTGATGACACACTCACAGGGGTCTCTGGAGATGGTTTCACCTCCTGGAGCAGCGATCATCTGCTGCTCAGGTGGAAGACAACTCCTGTGCTCCATCCCGTGCTGTTGGGTAGTGCAGAGGGGAGCTGTTTTTACTGTTTTTGCTAGCTTGTTGTTCTGTGTTGATGTCATGGAGGCAGCCCTGCCAGGGAAATCACAAAAGCAGCCACAAGTGGGACTTAAAATAGCTCTTTGTGCAATGCAAGAAGAGTGGGGGAGCAGGAGGGACAGCTCTGCCTGCCACATTAGCAACTTTCTGACAGAGTCTAAACACTTGTATTTGAATAATCTGCCTCTTTCATAGTCAAAAACCCTAGGGGAGAATGGGGATCCACTGCCCATTTGACATTCCTGCAGATTCGGATGTTGTCCTGGCTTTGAGGACCTGTGAAATGGTTGTTAACACAGGGAAGGTGGCCACCCCACTGAGGACTGTGTGGCTGGGGGGCCTAGCAAGGCCATATATCAGAAATTAGCTGGAGGCTACGTGAGATGTGTCTACACCAGCTTTCCTGGGAGAGGCTGAGTGAAGGAGAGCTCTCTCCCTCAGCTGTAGAAGATATAACCTATCGTGAACAAGCTGGAGATAGAGTACGAGGCATTTTTCTGTCCCGGACCTGGCTATTAGCCTGTCCAGATGTCTAAGGAAAATGAAGTCAATCCATTGATCCTCCTTGCCATTCATATGTAGCCCCACTCACCTTGCTTTCACCATGCACCTAGACATGCTGTTGTCACATGCGGATTGGCACACTGGGACCGATTTCATATCAATTTTAAAGAAGGAGTTGTCCCTAATCATCTGCCTATCAGGGTGGATCGTGGATGTTTTCCTAGCAGGATGCAGCATGCCTCTACCATCTCTCCAAGGCACTCTGTGAGGTCCCATCAGAACTCTTAGGACCAAACTTCTCTACCAAGGGTGCTTCCAATCTAGTCCATGTCCTCCTTCAAACAACAAACACCAGTGATGATCCAGCCCTGGGCTGAGGCTGAGTTGGTTGGTTGGACTCCCTGTTCTAGTCATGAGGTGGTTTATAGAGTTGGTGGGACAAATTTCCTTCAAGAACTCCATCTCAGTTGCGTGTTACATGAGCCTAGAGGAGGTGCTTGTTTAATGCTAGTTTTGAGATGCCTAGAGAGAAATGTGAGCAAAACTCCCTTGTGTGTCTGCATCGTGGAGGCACCCTTTGGAGAATTGCCAGCTCCTAATGCAAACAGTTGCAGTAGCAGGAGCAGTTTATGGTGTATATGTGTAGCACTGACCGTCTGCATGTCTTCTTGAGAACAGAGGACAGTTAAATTGTGATCCCTGGCTGTGATTCTCTCCTGCTTTACTCAGGTTGGCTAACTCCAGGAGTGCTATTCCCCACAGACCTTATTTATTTATTTATTTATTTCTCTCCAAGTTGCTACCTGCATCTTGTAGGTGTCCTGATCCCTGTCATATAAATATTCAGTGTCTGCAGTAGCAGCCTTTGGACTGAGGCATGTCGCACAGTGAGAGTCTTGCCTTTGCTGTGCACAGAGAAATATAGTGACTTTCTTGACCCGTCTCTCAGAGGGATTTTCCCTCCAGTGCTGCCTCCTCGTGTCCTCTAAATCGTACACTTCAGCCAGGTGAACCTTTGACGAAGATAAGCTATGGTGATGGCTGGCTGTTTAGTGAGGGCAGACACCAGGATGGCTTCTGGCATGAGGACATGATGAAACACCTTATCTCCTATCTGCTCTAGGACTCTCCATCTACCCTCCACATGACTCCATCACGGCACCTTTTCCTTCCCTACCCTATAGCTGCAGCAGCCCCAACCATGCCTTCAGTTCTGTACCAGATGCCTCATGTCTCCTGCACTCCTAGGGATGCCAACCTCTTCCCTCTCTGCTAACCTCTCCCAGCCTTGCTGCTGGGCATTCCTTTCTGTTAAAGTACTTAAAAACATGATTAAACGTTAGTCATTTCAATGGGACGTGTATGCTTAACTCAAACATGATTAAACGTTAGTCATTTCAATGGGACGTGTATGCTTAACTCAAACATGCTGCTCCAGTCCTTTGCCTATATGCTTCTCCTATTGGAGATTACACATGCATATGTTATTACCCTGCAGCCCAAAACTTATACTGTGTTGTGGTCAACTTTCTGTGTTGCATTAAGTTGACCAAGGGTTAAATGAGATCTCTCCACAGCCCTACCTGGGAATGAGACACAGGAGAACAGCATGATTCTTATGCTCCCTTGTCCCGTCTTCTCAGACTCCCCGATCTCCAGTGTCCTAAGTGACTGTCTTCCCTGAATCATCATGCACCTCCTTTCTTAGGTTTCTCCCAGAACAATGCAATTGGGTGAAAGAGCTTGGAAAAAAAAGTGTCTTTATAATGACTGTTTCTCTGTGTGTGTGTGATCACCTCTTCCCCTAGAAAGGTTGCAGGTATTGCTGTCTCTTGGCTCTTGTTCTGCCACTGGGTTTCTATAGTCTCTTACCAATTTATCATGAATTAAGTACCCTTCTCCTCTGGTCCCTTTCACCCTCCACTTGCCTTTCAGTGGAACGCACTGGCCTTGTGCCTCTGGGGTTCAATTTAACTGCAAATCATGCAGCATCTGCAGATAAATGCTCAGCGCGGTGAAATACAGCATTTTTTTCCTCTCTGAGTGGCCCTGGGATGAGCAGACTTGGTGTAACTCACTGCATGTGTACAAGGTGCATGTCCTCCAGCTCTGTGATGGAGCGATGGATGGGGCTGATCTCTGGACAGTTAGCTACACAGAGCCTATGTGATA
>NW_010587880.1:5124-15401 GCF_000705375.1 Tinamus guttatus
TCACTCTTGGCTTAAATGCAGGAAGGCAGGAAGCGCCTCCATCCTCTGTGGGAGCCTGAAAACACAGGAAAACTTGGAGGGAGAAACACCCAGGGTGAAGAGACCCACATGGAAAGGCAATTGGGGTCCTGAAAGGAGCTTCCTTCCCCTGCATGGAGGGGAAAGCATGAGATCCTCGCCACCAAACTGCACTGCAAGGGTTTGCACGCGATGCCCAGCAGTGTCCCCTTCCTCCCCGCGTGGGGACTTGGCCGCCACCGCCGCTGCGTGTTGCACAACCCCCTTGCCGTAGCGTAAGCCTGGGTAAACATTGACGGATAACTTTGCACTTTGCATTTGCTGTTTGCGGAGCTTCCTTCTCCTTGCGGGACGTGCGCGCCGAGCCCAAGATGAAGGTCGAGTTCGCTCCGCTCTCCCTGCCGCTGCGCAGGAGGCTTCAGACGGCCTCCGTGGTCCAGTGGGTCTTCAGCTTCCTGGCGCTAGGTGAGAGATGTCTCCTTTGGCTTTTTTACAGTTTTTAAGCTTATTTACAGAACTATTTCTTCCTTGTGAGAGTGACAACATATCCACATACTCGTGTCCCCAAAGAACTTGGGCTGAGGAGGGAAACTGAGTCGGGGGCGAGTGGTCCGTGATACCCCAGAGCAGGGCATGCAATGCAGGACTAGGGCCAGTGCCAGGTGATGGCATTGCTGGAGAAACCAGAGCAGCTTTTGCCCTCACCCCAAGCCAGCACATGAGGAAAATGGCATTAAAAGCATCTTCTGAGGTGCTGCAGCAAATCCCAGGCCACTTGGGGACAAGCAGTTAGCATCCACTGTGCAGACGGGAGTTGTTCTCTAGTGTCTCTGCTCATCTCGCTGCATGGTGGTGGCTTTTTTTCTTAAGGAAGAGCAATGTGGGCGGCTCTGTCTCGTTAAAATGGCTCCTTCTGGCTTTGGTGTTGGTGGCACCAGGGATGTGCTCTGTGTCCGCCCGTGTGTCTGCGCTCGGTCACGTCCGTGCTCTGATGCTGGAGTTGAACCCGTGGCCGGGGATGGCTCAACTTCTCCCGCTCTTCAATTCTCAGTCTAAGGCACTGTCCTGCTCTGGGGTCACCAGGAAAAATGCCGGAGGGATGGTGAGGTGGGAAGAGGCTCCGCTGGGGACAGGCACCTCCCTTTACACAGATCCTACCCACCCCAAAAGGGTCGTTTTCCAGGAAAACCCAATCCAACCAGCAGACTGGGACTCTGATGGACTTGCTACTCCGTGGAGGGCACTGGGTACTCGTGGAAATGAGAGGGAAGCAGTTTTGGAGAAGGAGGCACCAGGGGATCAGAAGATGGGCAACCTGCGGTCAGGGGGCAAAATGTCCAGGGTGACTTTCAGCCAAGCTGAAAGGTGACATCCTCAGGTGACATCCTTGCTGTTGTCCCCCCAGCCAGTTTGCTGCTTAACCTGAGAGCACTTGGTTTGCAGTGTCTGGGAAAACTTTAATTGTATTTTGGTGGGACGGTGGCTAACTAGTGCTGGACACATGGAAGCAGCAGCTCGTTGGGCATATCTAGGTCCTGGCATGTCCACACTGTGCCAAAGTGCTCCTGGCACGGGCCAGGGACCTTTGCTAGCAGTGAGAATGGCTGAAACTGCTCTTTTCTGGCAGAGCAGGGAATCAGCACAGCAAACCTGAGCCGAGCAATGCAGTTAGCCTGCAGGATCAGCAGATGTACTAGATGTCTAGGAGAGATGTAATCAGCATGAGCCCTTGGGGTTGCTCTAGGACCACCCAGAGGTCTTATCTCGCTGGACGGAGGGGGATATCCTGTTGTGACACTGGTGGCATGGCTGGTTGAGCTGCCTCCAAGCATAGCTAAGGCATTATGGAGTAGTGATGCTGGGTAGACTCATGTCCACCTGGAGACATCCTGGACTCATGTTGTGAGCCCTGAGGCTGTTCTCATTCATAGGGACATCCAAGCTGTGATGAATCTTCCTCTAGGTACCCCCACGCATGGAGACCACCTTGCAGGAGGGATGATGGGTTTCCTCAAGGCACAGGCAAGGGGAGATCTGGAAGAAGCCACACAGCCCTGGGGGTGTTCTGTGGCTCTCTCCTCGCACCATGGCCAAGGTTTTCATCTGGAGCCCTTGGGAGCAACGGGGCACAGTTAAGATGTGGCCGTGGTGTTCAACCAGGCCATCAACAACATGACCCTCTCCCCACTGTGGGCACAGCTGGGACTCCTGGAGTTCTGATGATGTTTTGTTTTCAGCAAAACATCTTGCATTTAGGCAGGCACAGTTTTGTCTTTTCTTGGTATTGGGTCAAGTTGCCTCTTGACTTTTCAGTGATGGCAATGAGGAGTGACTACTGGAGTCAGCTGAAAGGTAGAAAATGAGTGGGCCAGGGAGGAATCTCCTGAAGTTTCTCCACAGCTGGTTGCTAGCCTGGAGCTGCTCAAAGCTTGCAGTTTGCAGTGAGCAAGGATGAAGCCCAAAGCGGAGCCTTCCTGGGTGAGGGGATTCTGTCTTCCTCTGTAACACCTCTGCTGTGATTTTGACTTTGATGGCACATTTTGAAATGAATTCATTAAAAAAAAAAAGCATAGGAAAGGAATGAGCATGGTCATAACTGAACACAGAGCGATTTGAACGGGGTTTGCTCTTCTCCTTTGGGAAAAGGTTTCGTCTTGCTGCTGCCAGATGAAGGCTGTTGAAAGTTTGGGGCAGATGCCACGATGGTTGTGCAAAAACATCCCCGCAAGAGGAGGAAAGGGCAGTGGGGACACACGGAGCCTGCAATGGACACAGGCACTCAGTCTTGCCCACCTGCTGTGGGATCTCAGCACTGACCATGTTCCCTCCTAATGCAACTCGGTCCAGGCACCAAGATCAGCATGATGGTGCCTATGCCCGGTCCACTGCTTCCCCCCACCTCTCTCACCCCTTGTCTCTGTGTGCTCGGGAATGGGGATGGATCTGGCTGCACCCTAATGATTCCATTGGAAGGGTAGGAGACATATGTGTGTTCTCCTGGTAGGCCCAGCTTATCTGGCACGTGTGACACCCACCCTTTGGACTCCTTTGGTCGACAGGGCTGGCTCAAAGGGCATGTGGTGCCCATGTAAGTTGGGACTGGCTGTGGAGCGTAATTCCCAGCCTTTGGCAGCCCTGTCTTGCTGCTGGACCTGGCTGTGCTGAGCTGCACAGGCTTTCCCTGCCCCTGGACTCATGGGCATCCTCAGCAACCTGCATCTTGCAAACCCTCCTGACAAGTGCAGTGCGAGTCTACCCTGCTCTAGGGCTGCTGCAAAGGCAAAAGAACCCTTCTTTAAAGGCGTTTTTTCCTCTTTGATGGGACATGCTCCTTTTTTGACTTGGAGAGAAGACTATTCCATGTGCTCATAGCCCCTGGCTCAATTACAATCTTTGGTCTAGAGAGCACGTTAAATGCCCCTGGTATTGCTGCTATGGGGTTGACCTCTGCAAAAAAAGGCACCAGCAGTTGCTCAGATGAATAGTATTCTCCATCAGTGAAGCTCTTTCTCTCCTTGGCTCATGTATCCCAAAGTTGCTGCGTCTGCCCACTCAGCAGACACATCCTGGAGAGCATCCTCCACCACTTGGATTCACTCAGGGAAGAAAACATGGCCCGAAAAGATACTACTCAGTGCAGGAACCTCCCCCAAATGCTTCACTTTTTGCTCCTAGCAAAAGACCTGACCAGTGAAAGAATCCACTGTATCCAGACAGATGTTCCTTGTCTTTGTTGGCTCCCTTAAGGCTATGGACACCTATGGAAGTGCCAGATCCTGAAGCACCACAAGGAGCATCCTTGGTTGGTAAGATGGTTGGTCCCACAGACAGCAGCTCCTTGTGGACTTTGGTGGCCTGGCAATCCAGGAACATCCTATGACTGCTTCATCCCATGTTTTATAGTCCTTACTATGGGTCACACTGAGAAAGCCCCTGGCATCTGAACTAGATGATCTCTAGAGGTCCCTTCCAACCTTAACTATTCTGTGATTTTTGTGCCTGATGAGCCTGCAGTTCCCATCCATGCCATAGAGCCCATCAGTTGCCCCTACATTTCCCAGTACTGCAGAAAACAGGCAGCCAATTGGGTTCAAAGACCAGTTTCTAATGAACCATGGACTTGGCAGATTTCTTCCCCTCATGACTCAGACTGTACCCTATTCCAGAAGCATTTCTGAGACCTGATAACCCTTCACAAATTGCTTCATGGGCACAGTGGGTTGTACATAGCCAGCAGTTTGGCTCCAGAATGGAGAGAACTGCTGAGTTTCCCCAGCCAAGGGCCTAATGCCATGTTCTTTATATCCTTTAAAGTGCTTGTCTGGCAAGTAGCCCAGAAAATGACAGTTGCTTGTAGGAAAGAAGATGCTGAGGTAAATGTGCCTCTCATCTGGGCAGCTCTGAAGTGCTCCCTGTTCCAAAGAGGGGCAGACAAGAAGCTCTCATGTTTCCGCATCAGGCTGACCCCGTTCCCAAGACTGTGGTACCACCATGCTGCTGTATCACCTGTGACAAAGCTTGTTTTGATCTCAGCAGATGCCTTGACAGGAGGTGACATTTTCAAGCCTCTACTCCATGATTCTATGAAGGGGTCCCATCTTCTCTGCAGCCTACAGGAGGAACAGCCCAAACCACCTTCAGCTTAGGCTCTGTCTCCTCTTAGTCCTCTTTGCATCTTTACAAGACTCAGAAATGGCAGTTTCTTCTACTGATACTCCAGAAAGACACTTCCAAGAATGTCCACGGTTTTGCTATATGAGGTCCCACCACTTTCACACTTAATTTCTTCCGCAGCAGTTTTATTCCATCAAGGCCTTTGAGACATATGGGATTGTGTCTTCAGAGACTCATGTTGCTCTGTGTCTTTTCTTTAAAGCTGCAGTTGCAGATAGGGTTTCTTGAAAAGGGATCAAGAAGCAAAGAAAAGCAGGAATAAAGCAATGTTTATTGGAAATAGCCTCACAGCACAGAACATATTTCTATTGGTCACCAATCCATCTTGCCGTGTCCTGAAGAGGATAAGCAGAAGAGGCAAGGAGATGGCTTTAGGTTGTGTTTTCTGCACTGTTTTGGGGAGCACAAAGAGGATCCACTCAAAAGGAGTGAGTTTTCCACCAACAACTGGTCTTGCTTTTGCTACTTCAGGAAGGACTTGAGATTTACACATATACAAGCAGATCTTCACTCCTAAAACTTTTGAAACCATCTGTCCAGCCCTTGACATAAATGGATAAAGGATTTGCTGCTTCCTCCTGTGGGAGGAATTTTTTTTTCAGTGACTTGGAAAACAGGGAGACTCGAGGACTTACAATTCACCTGTGCAAGCTGAAAGAGGATGAGGTGGCACCAGGGAAGGAGCCCTGCGGTCAGTGTGGAGAAGTCTCAGGTAGCTGATGCTGGAGCTCAGTCTGGAGTCCAAACACAGCTCCTAGGAAGCAGTGACACAGCTCTATGACAAACGTGGTCCGGAAAGTCTCGGTATCAAACCCATGGCATCATCCTGCCTTTGCTATGCCTTCATCCAAGAGTTTGAGGACAAGACTCATAGAGGTCTGCAGGGAAGGTGGGACTGGGACTGGCTTAGATGCAGGCAGTAGAATGCAACTGTGCATTTTCTGATACTCTCTTGTCTTTTTGATCAGCACCTTTCACACTTAGGATCTGTGTTACAAAGGGAATGAACTCCTGCCCCACAACAGCCAGGGCACCATAAAATTTGAAAGTGCAATAGTAACATCAAGTGAAGGTCATTATGTGCAAATTCTGCCCTGCATAAAGTTGAATTATAAATGAGTTGAAAGAAACAATTAATAATTATGTAATCACAAGATAAAACCTCACTTGGAGGTAAGTGCATGGATTGGGACCAGCACAACAACTGCTTGCAGAGTGTACTTTGGGCTTGGCAAAGTGCATGGCAAAATCAGATATTGTACAGTTTTGTAGCAGATGATGGCCTTGCTGTGCAGCACTGTATTAATGCCGCCTTGCTGTTAAAATGCTCTTTGCCACAGTGTGCTTGAATGCAGGAGGACATGAAATCTAATTTGAGCTTTAAGGAGATTTAAGATTTTGCTGGATTATTGGTTTTTTTTTTTTCCCATAGGGATTCCTAGTGCCATCAAACCAATGTTTGAAAAGGAAGACAGGGATTTGTTTTCAGGGTGACGTATCACAGATGGGGATGTTTAGCACATAAAAAAGACTTCAGACCAGGCAATGCCTTCTTGTTAAATGAAATCAAGCATGATGTATAAGGAAGACTCAGATGAGAGCACCATGTGCCTCTTCTCTAATGGGCCTCAGCTGAGATGAACAGGAGATAGTAGATGTTGGGTGATGCCCACAGAGATGAAAATCCAGGTCTCAGATGACAGGTCTGATGATGTCTACCGCACAACTGGAGCAGAGTCTGAACAAAAGCATCTTCAGCCCCATATCCCAGAGCCTTTGGTCTTCTTCTGTGATGAAGACCCTAAAGTACATAACCTGCCACACGTGACAGAGCCATAAGCTGGGGAGGGTTTGGATGAAGGTTTTTCAGTCAATCTCACCTTTTTCTCTGACAACACCCTAAGAAGCAGGGCCTGTCATGGACTAAGTCCTAAGGACTAGGGCCAACCATGACTTCTAGAGGAACAGATGGAAAAGACACAACTCTGACTTCTACTTCCAAGTTGCTCTTTTAAGGCTCCTGTTGCTGGTCATCAGCACTTCCCATTTTCTCTGCAGGCAGATGATGTTGGGCTTGGATGGGATTCCATATGCCCAATGGTGTTTGTTTTCATGCAAACATTTCTTCTCTCCTCTTGTTCCCCCCTGTCAAAACACGATGCATGAGGGAGAGGGGAGGCAGAGGACAAAATTGAGCCTTGACTGGAAGCCACTCAGGAAAGTCTTTAACGACTTGGGAATGTCCCAAGTCATTTAATGACTTGGGGAATGAAATAGAGCATGCTTATAAAAGCTGTGATGACACTGAGCTGAAAGGATTGAAAAACCTCTAGAGGCCAGGATCAAATTTTAGAGTGAACCTGAGAACGGGAGGAAATGGTCCAAAATCAATAAGACAAAACTTGATAAAGAGCAAAATCTTATACAAATCTTATCAAAGGCTCTAATCCAAAACAGATGGTGGGCAGGTAGGGACAAAATGATCAGGAGACTCTGCAGACAGAATACAGTTTGCTGATGCTGCAAAATGCCAGGTATCCCTAGGGAACGCAAATGGGAATATCGGGGTAAAACACGGTCATAGCACTGCAGAGGTCAGAGTGACTCCAGAGCAAAGCAGGACAAGAAAAGACATGAGATCTGACCCATGAGGAACCTCCAGAGGGACCAGGATCCATTGGTGTCGAGTGGGGAGGAAGAAGCACCAGCTTTGGGGAAAGTAGATTGTTGCTACAAGAAGGTTGCTAAACTGTGCTCTGGGTTCCTGGGGCAGATAGGAAAGAAATCACATCTTTGCAGCATTTTTATGTTGATAATATGATTAAGCAATGAGCCCAGTGAAGACTTGGGCTCCATCCAAAGGCAGAAAAAGCTCTTTCCTTTCCCAAGACCTGTCTTGTTAGGGTTGCCAACTAACCGCCTTGTTTTTCCCTCAGGACTATGCTGTGTAGTCCTCTTCATCTACCTCTTCTTCACACGTTTTTGGCTGATCAGTGTCCTCTACACAGTCTGGTGGCTAATAGACAGGGAAACACCCCACAAAGGTGGAAGGCGGTTTCACATCATGCGGAACAGCGTCGTCTGGAGACACATGAGGGACTACTTCCCCATCAAGGTGAGTGTCACCAGTGCCTCTTGTGAGATCCAGGGACCTGCTTTGGCCCTTTGTGTCTGGTACTCTCATGGGGAGGAGGTCTGGATGCCTGCACAGAAGGCAGGAGGTAGGACTGTCCGCTCAACTCTCAAAATTACTGCATGACCCAGCAAAAATATGGTTCAGCGCTTTCACAACTCATCCTTTCTTCATCTCTCTGCCTTTTATGCACTCATCTAACCTCACTGTATTCCAGAAATTAGGGAAGTCTCCCTTTGCCCATTTCTCGTGCGTATTTTGCAACATTGCCTGGCATTTATGGGGCAGATACAGGGCGGAGCTTTGACGAAATCTAAGAATTCCTGGCTCTCTGCAAGGTCAGCACCTTCTTCTTGTGGGGGAAGAGGTTGAATGGGTTGCCATGTGTTTATTAAGCTCCAGATGATCCAAAACTAGCCACAGTGCGACCAGTGCAGAGGCTGGGATGCACACAAATGCTTCCCAGGGCATGGTCTGGAGCTCAGCACACCAAAAATTGCTAACAGCAGCTAAAGCCCCATGAATGCATCTTCATATATTCATTCCATGTATCACCCTCTCCATGTTCCCATATTTCACCAGGATGCCATAACATAATGGATCCTTTGCAAATTTTACTTTCATAATGCCTACTGAGATTTATTTTTTCCTAGAGATGGCCATTTTTGTCTCATCAGACCTGAGTGCAATGGTCACGGAAGATAAAATGTATTTTGCTGGTCAAATTAGACCAGTGCCCTACATCTCCACTGTGGAGATGATTGAAGTAAATCTATCTAATCTTCTGCTGGCAAATGCTCTCACATCTTCCCATGTCTCGGCTAGGTGAGCAGCATCTCCCTTAGTCTCTACAAGGTCATCTTTCTTAGCAAACTGCCTGTCTGCTGTTTGTCTTAGTGCCCCATTGCTTTTCTTTGGCAGCAGAGGGAGGCTGAGATCCTGCAGTGAGTTATATCATGGCTTATCTCATTGCTGGAGCTCTAATCTGGAGCTTTCACAGTGATTTAAAGGGCTTCTGGCCGACCTTCAAAGAAAAGCTCCCAAGTGTATATCGTGGTCTCTGGGGAGGAATGGAAATACATCCTAACAAAGTTAGTGGTGACTTTTACTGTAAGGGATGGGTAAGATGTTGTGAGGTTTAGCAGGAAACAGCAAGCAGGTGCTAAAGAAAATATTCTCCAGTCTCAAGGTTGCCATAGACAATGCTAGTAGTTCTGTAAGTTGTTTATATGGATAGAATGACTTATATTTTATATATTCTATAAGTTATCAGTGACCGTCAGTCTCAGCTTGGACAGGGTTGGATCAATCTGTCTGCTAAACCACAGCTAAGGCTAGAGATGCTTCTTTACTTATCCCTCTATAAATCCATTACCCTTCTCCTTGCTCCTCCTAAAGGCCACAGTGTCACCTGGACCAGATCAGGAGCAGGTCTCGGGAGCCCTGGCCACACTGGGTTGTCCGTCCATCCGTCCGTCCATCCATCCATCCCTTCATCCCTCCATCCCTCCATCCTTCCCTCCCAGGATGTCGCTGCCAGGCAGGAGTGTGAGGGACCAGTATGACCTGTAGAGGGAGCGTTGATACTGGTTTTGGCTGCAGCTCACTGGTACAGACGGAGGGTTTGAGGAGCTCTTGGCACTGTTGGTCTGGGAGAAGTTGGAGGGAGCTCCACAAAAGCACCACAGAAAACAGTTGAAGGGTTTTTAGAAGCAAGCAACCGTGTAGTATAAAATTGTCCCCAGATTTTATTCCTCTCAGTCTTTGATGCTGTGTTTGCTCAGGGGCTTCCCAAGCCGGAATAAGATTTAACAGCCCTTCATCAATGTATCCGTCATGCTGAGCCGTGTTTGCGGTCTGACTGGGAGGAAACTTGATCTCCAGCCACAACTAAAGAAGGGTTTTGCTAAAAAATAAATCATAAAAAGCTAATGGGTGTTAATTGTAGCTCAGGAGCATGGTGAGATCCAAGCGGGGCATCACCCCACTGGGACCGGGGGACACACGGGGTGGGAGAAGCGGCTCAGTCGTTGCTGCGGGCACCGTCGGCTGCATTTGTGTGTTTGTTGAGTTCATTTAGCCTGGGAGGATTAGTCATCCTGGGAAGATTAAATGTGGCTCCTAATCCTCCCATATCCCCACAGCAAAGGACGCATGGTCAAGTGCCAGTGCCTGGAGGTGAGGAGGCAGGAAGAGCCGCCTGCTCCGCTCATCCCTCTGCTATTTTCAAATGCTGCTTTTAGGAGCTCCCTGGGCATTTCTGGTGCTGCAGGAGCAGCAAGAGGATGGGATGAGCATCGTCTTGCCAAGGAAATGGGCAGGGTGAGCTCACTGTGCCGCTTGCTGCAGCAAACGCCTGTCAATACAAACAGCATCTCCACAACACAGGCGAGGAGCACCCTCTGCTGATACCACCCTTTCATCACTTTTTCTTTTTTTTTTTCCTTTTTTT
>NW_010587881.1:0-18292 GCF_000705375.1 Tinamus guttatus
GACGGACACAGTTAGCAAACTTAAACACAGACAATACTTTAAAATCATCAAGTGCAATCTGAACAGACAAATTAGAGGGCCAAATTTTGAGGATAGCTTTTTCTTCCTTGCTTTCAATGCCATTTTTCAAATAGAGAAACTGTTGGGAGGGGAGAATTCTTATCACAGCTTGAAATTATCACTATCCATGATATTTATTATGCCTGTGCCTCGTCAGCAGCTGTGGATCCAGTCCCTGGTGAGCTAAAGCTGCTATAGACATAGAGTAGCAGGCTCTGTGACCTAGAGGGTCTGCAGTGAAATGGGCAAATTCAGCACAGAAGTAAGCACAAGGGTTCTCTATATGTCCCCGATCGATTAAATCCCTCCCGTCCCCAGCACGACAGGAAATGGCAAGATTTTCTAGAATGGGGAAAGGGAGTTTGAACACTTCCAGTGTAACTTAAGTGACAGGTCCATTTTATTGCAAAGGCATGACCTTCTGGCTCTGCTTTATTGTATTGCATCTTTGCGATGCTCGAGCTCCAACAGCCTGAGAAGAGAGCACAGTGAGACCATGCGTTGTCTCCAACACCCTCCCCTAGGCTGTACAAAAATATTCCCAAATACCTCTAGCCTTTGCCTTTTCATTGCTCCCTGTCATACAAATGGAAAGTTTCCAAGTTATGGAAGGTTTACGTTTTCACTGCTTTTTACTCTGTACATGAAGTCAGGGCTTTTCCACCCATGAAGACATCCCTCTGCTCATCAGAGAATTAGCCAAATTCTGGCACAGAGTTTGGTTGTCCTAGTGGAAGTATGGCAGAGACTTCAGCCCGCACACTGTTTCGATGAGGAGAAAACGTTGCCTTTTGATTTGCAGGATGTGAAATAGTTAATGAAGAAGGAATTGGCAGTAGGGCAGAAAATGACTTGTCAAATCACAGTTGATAAATTTTTAATTAAAGAAAAACAATTTTTAATGTCTACATTCTTAAGCAGGTAAATGCATCAAGTATACAATGTTTAATTAAATTAATGAATTGTCTGTATCATTATTATTATTAATTATTCCATAGTGAGTAATTTTAATGCTAATAAGTAAAATATAAGATATAATTAAATAATGTAAACTGTATTTTATTATGACAAATGAAGAATCCTCTATTCTAAACACACTAGGAAGAATAAACATAAATTTCAATGCTTTTGCATGTTATGGTTGGAGCTTTGCTTTCAAGGAAACACTTTTAACTTTCTTTAAATATAGGAAACCGTAGTGCATGATGGTCTAAATTGATTCAATATGATGGGTCAATCATTTTTCTCCAGAGCACAAATGCTCATTCCCACAGACTCCTCCACAGACCGAAGAGCCTCTGCAGTCATACAAACATGTAGCCCAGATGAGGGTGGCAGCAGCAGACCTAACTTTTATTAAGGCTACACCTATGTTGTACCTTTAACAGACCCTTAGGAACTTCTGGTGGCAGTTGGTTGTGCCAGAGAGGGAGAGAAGGGCTGGCACCAGGGACCGCAGTGCGAGCACAAGGGACCTAAGCATAGTGCTAGCAATCTAGGCATACAGCTGGCCACTAAACGTGCATTTTGGGCAAATGCCTTCACAGAAATTTAATCAGAAAGAAACGTGCAATTGTTTTATGCATACATTCCTGTACAAATATGAAGTACCATCAAATTTAAAATACTATTCTTCATTTTTGTATAGATTGGCTAAGCAGCAGAATGCAAGTGTGCAAGTAAATTACCTCCATGTCCATTTTGTAGGAGAATCTGGGGAAAAATGACAAAGTGACAAAATGACATGGAATAGTCATGGAGCACTAGGCACAGGGCTTTCTTGTCTTGTTCCTCTTCTCTATTCAGTAATTCTGTCCCTGATGAGCTCTGCGTTACTGTTTTGCTAAATGTTGGTCTAGAGCTTGCATGATATCAGGTTCCCCTTGGACTCAGGAAGCAATTTCTGCTCCATAATGACAAATCTCTGATTCTGCAGGCCATAGTAGTTTAGATCTAGGTGTGAATTGAGCTGATTGTATAGGGGACTTGGTTGAAAAGAAAAGTTTGAATTTGAGATCTCTTTTTAGAGGATATACATTGTAATAATTATTATGAGAATCATGCTTACATAGCAATACGGCTCTGTTTTTAATGTAAAGTTATAAAAAGACAAGTTGAAATGATTACTTATTTTTCAGTCTCTAAAGGAGAAAAAAAAGGATATATGGCCTTGTTTATGCACAAAATTGGTTTTAAATCAATTAGACTGGTGAAAACTCCTATGTGAACACATTTAAATTGGTTTACATCTGGCTTGTATTAATTTAACTTCATTCAGTTTTCACCAAATCAATGCAAATGTGTAATTAGCTTAATGGCTCTTGCTCTTCCAGAACAATAGTCTTTCAGGCTTGACAAAGGGGAGCTGTTTGCATTTTTACACAATCACTTTTACTATTTCCCTATTCTTCCCTTTGACTACTTAAGGGCTGATTCTGAGCATTAAATAGTCGAAAGTGACAGGCCATGAGGCCAGGTGTAAGGTAACCCAGAGAAAGAGGCTTTTCTGTGTTTTTATGGGCTTGCATAAAAGAGTGCTTGGTGACAGATACAGAGTAGGTCACTCCAGCTTCTGGGTATTTTTAGGGTGATAATTTCTCCATCTCATCTCCAACATTTGTCATTTGTCAAACAGTCTTGAGTTGCCCTTTCTCAGGCATTAATTCCATTCATTAATTGCTGTTGGGCTTAACTGTTTTTTCGACTAATTAAAGTGAGTGTTTCTTGCTTGGGAATAAATACCCAGCATTGGGGCTTTGTCCACGTCCACGCTATCCTTCGAGCTCCCTCCAGGAGAGCTAGGAGGTGTCTGCTTTATTGTCTCATATTTTCTCTAAACTGTTTTTGTTTAGGAACATATTTATGTGGGGACAGATCCCCAAAAGTGCTAAATACTTGATGGGAATTTTCAAGTGTCCTCAGAAGATAGCCTCAGGAGAAGAGAGGTGACGGCGATCAGTAACCCCACCAGGTGCCTTGCATTTCATACAACCCATCCCTGCAGTTTACAGAAGGTTTCTAAAAAGAAAAACTTACTTTAAATAAAAGTAACAGGTTATCTGTAGTAACCCTGTGTTCTGAACCCTCCCCTGTGCTTATTTTCTGTAACACTGTGTTCCTTAGAGAGAACGATGCAGGAAATATGTCAGGACAATGGCTCAGATGTCATGACACAAGCGGTTGAAGCCATGGAGTTCATTTCAAGGCCTTGAGAACATCGCAATCTTGTAAAACCAACCAAATAATTTTCAGCTTTACCAAATGCAGCCATTATGTAAAAAACATTCCCATAAATCATCCTAAACTTTTTTTTTTTTTCTCAATGGCAATTCAATATAAACCTACTTTTCCAATCAGGCATATCTGTGGTATGAAACACCAAAGAAAACCATGAAAGCTGCTTTTGTTAATTCATTCTAGAAATATAAATAACTGAACTAGCAGCCAGTTGCTTTTGACATGGGAGAACTGCTGGAGAAATTAAGATGCCAAAGAATAGACTGAAATATTCAGTAAATTACATATTGCAAGCCCTGATGGAAATCACTAATACATCATTTCAAGTGATTGGCAACTGAGTTAGTATTTTCTTGCCAATATTGCCTTGGTCATCCTGGCTATGAGTTTCTAAAAAGTGATCCATTTTTTTCTAATCCATTATATTATTCTAACCATGAAAGTTCAAAAACAAAATCCTATTCCCACTGTGGAAAAGACACCACTAAGTTTTAATTGAAAATAGATACTGCATCAGGAAAAGATTAAGCAATGCGTGATAACACTTTTAAGTATTTTCCATATCTAATCTACTTGAAAAAACATTCTTGTTTTTGGAACTACTGTCCCGTTCTCCCTCTCCTCCTTAATACCAACTGTCTTGGAGAGCAATTAGAAACAGGTCATAGCACACCCAAAATAGGGAGAGGGAACAAACAAACCCAACTTCAGGTGACTAAGGATGGGTATTGTCAATCCAGAATTCCTCAACAGCCAAGCATATGAGGATGTGAGGATGGCTATAGACTTAATGTAAAAGAACCATGTTTAATATAATGTGTGAATATAATTGCAGATATGGATACACCCTGGCCTTTATCAGAACAGAAAGCTGTAATGTGAAGTGGTGCCTCGAGACAGCGCCTGGTACTGCCAATTCTCCTCTTGAAGAGCAGAACATGCCAGGTGGCACAGGTGGTCACCGCTCAGAAAAATGTGGCGTTAACCCTCGCCACACACCCGCCAGTTCCTGTCTCTCCTTCCTCCCTCTCAGGGATGCCCAGGCAGAACCACCTCCCCCACCCATGTGCTAGCTGGCAGCTCTCTAAAGACTTTATTTTGTGCCTATCAGTTAAGCTACACAGCTGAAGCATGTTCATTAGCTACTTCTGTTTCTGGTCTACATTACCTTTCTGCTACATAGAAGCAGAAGCAGATACATGCAATAACTTATTTTAATATCGAGGAAAGAGAGAACAAAGACATAGCTTTTATTTTCTAAAACTACCTTTCTTTTTGCATTTTACTTCTCAAATTATTCATTAAAAGTGTCAGTCTTCACAATGACCTATACAAATCAATGCAAATCTGTTAAAATTAACAGAAAAGAAAGCTTTGATCCAGGCAGGAGGCTGTTCCTGCTCTCATAATAAGGTTTTGCTAGGATGTGGTTTTTTTTTTTTTTGATTGGGTTTTTTTTTTTTTTTTTTTTGTTGTCAACAGCATTTACAATAGTCCACATTTGTTATTCAAGGCTGAAAATCCAAAAGATAAATATGATATAAACAGTATGTGACTTCTTGATGACCTTTCTATATGTTCAGCATAAGCTCAGCATTGTTTTATCTTTGTCAGAATTATATGATTATTTTCTGATATGTCACTGATGTCAACAAAGGATAATGTGACTAGTGTGACAGCACTTTGAAATTTTATCCAAGCCAGATTAAAAGCTACAGTATTCAAACTTTCTTTCTCTTCTTTTATGATCAAATTTAAACTGGGTAACACTTATGACTTCTTGTTGGCTGAATAAAGAGTGACATCTTCTTCAAAGAAAAAACGGCAAAAATAAATGAAAACCCCCCACTCATTTTGTAGGTATGAAAACTGTTTTACTGGAACTCAGAGTCTTTAGAGAAGGTATAATCATCACAGATGGCCCACTTAAGGCTGTTAATGTATAAAGTCTTGCCTGCTGTGCATTACAAGGCTATAATTTTCATCTTGGGGTTCCTATGACTAAATAGCTCAGCTCTTGTTAGCTGATGTTTATGACATCAGAGAAATCCTCAGTGAAATTATAACCTTGGGAATACCATGCAGATGCTTTTATTTCTACTTACTGGCTCAAGCTGCTTATATATCACTGCGGAACGGGATAACAGTAAGCGATAAAACACCATAAATTTATTTAATATATAAGAACTGTTTCCCTGGGTTATGTGGTTTACGACAATATCAATCATTTAAGAGGACATGGCGTTGCCATTTGTGAGTGCTTTTTCCAGCCTCTTTGCTCAGGGTCAGGCTTGCTGCCTGATGGCAGAGGCCAGCGTGGCCCAGGAGCTGGCTGCCCTCCTTTGGGTGGGCTACCTGCACACCGAGATGACACAGTCTCTGCTCCCTCACAGCTGTTGAAGGGGTACAGTGAGCACCACCCACCACGGCTCTTCCTTGACTGTATTTGTGTTGGTTGCTCAGATGTCCCTGGAGTGCACAGACCCGTAGCTGTGAGGGCAGAGTTCCGGCACTTTCATTACATGCACAGCTTCCCTCCTCCTTCTTGAGCAGGTCCCGAGCCCTGAGGCAGGTGGCCTGCGCAGAGCAATATGAGCACATGAGGCAAAGCACAATCTGTGCCAACCAAATTGATGTTCCTCTTTCTGATAGTGACATCCATCAACCTGTGAATTATTCCTAGGTGCTCACTAGGCACTTCTGAAGAGTGAGTTTTTCAGTATGTGGGTGCTACTTTGCAAGCTATTTCTTCTGAATCCTTGGCATTTATTCTTCTCACTACATGACCAGTCACTTTGGTCACTTTGGTTATGTTGCTATCACTCGTTGTTTGGAAGAAGGTCTTTAAAGCAGAGTGCTAATTGCTATGAAGAGTTGATAGCTGCCTAGTCTGCATGTCCACTGGGATGCACATGATGGGGAAAGCGGCACTGGAGGTCCAGACTTCCCAATTTCTGGAAGTACGTCTGTAGCGCGCATGTGCAATGAACAGCATGAAATCCACAAACCATCATGAAAACATATCAGCATTTTTGCTCATAAAAATATTCATTATTGTCACTTTCTGTACTGTTCGAATTTCTTTAAAATGTTTAAAATTTCCCATGCTTAATGTCCATTAAGGAATAAAAGATTAGAAGAGTATGTAGTTGTTACAGTCTGGTATCATAAGAGATTGCAACATTTTGGTCCACTGCTTTTGTTTTCATAATAAGCCAGTTTATTGGTGTTTATTATTATGTAAGTTGATTCTAATCTTCCCACACACTGGGAGAATCATGGACTGGAGTATTGTAAAACATAGGGGACTGAGAGGAAGAGGTGGCCACTTGAGATCTCTTCCAGTATCATAATCTGGATTTCTGCATTATAACTACTGATGTTCTTCTTAATTAAAATCTAGAAGAAATTACATCAAAAAAAAAAACACCTCCATGCCTTATACAGTGCCATCTAACATCTTAGAAATCCATAGCTCACCGAAAACAGAAGTATTGCAGTGTCCTATAGGGGTTAAACATTCTTATCATTTATTGTCATAAAGACCTTCAATTCGGATCATACTACATTGTCCATCTCCCTTTAGAAACATTTGATATAGCATTACTTGGCATTCTTCAAAGTAGCTGTGTTTCACCCAAGACATGCAGGAACTGGCTCCATGGATAATACTAAAGCACCATACTGATTAGAAGTGTAAAACATGTTGTCTTATTTCCACATTGCTGTAAGAATAGATTTGAATGCAAAAAAAAAGGAGCCAAATAATTGCTCACTGTAAGAGACAAAATATTTTTATTAAGTCATTTAAATGTTTTGCTTTACACTTTCACTGCTCTGCTTCATGTTTCTATCATCTACTAGAAGCGGATAATGAAATCAGGAAAAAAATATGTTCAGAGGAATTTAACTGCACAGTACAGTAATCAAGTGAAATCTCCCAAGGAAAAACTCAACTTCTAGATGAGAGACATTTAAACAAGATTCTTGGAAACTTTTGGAGTGCTTTGCTGCATCAGGTCACCACATTTTCAGAGGCTTGCTCATCAGCTATTATCAGTATTCAACTTATTTTTTATCCCATCTTACTTCTGCTTCTGTCCCACTGACCTATTTCAAGGTAAGCCCACATTGACCTCAATAGTAATTTTAGTTCTTGAAAACATGGGAATCAGGCCTTTGATGTTATTTGATATTAAAACAGATTAAAACTGTTTGTTTTCTGCAATGGTGCTTTATTTTTTTCTTTATTAGTTTTCTTTTATCTCATCAGGTTTGCATATACCAGGATTTTGTAACACTAGTGAGTACACCAAGGGATCTTTACAGTGTTTCCATTATCATTCATAAATCATGATTTTCAGGGTTAATATTTCAACAGTTGTAAATCACATCTTGCTGAAATGAAGCAGCCTGGATTTGAGTCTATTCTTTCCCTTCTGAAATTGGTTTTAACCCATTAAATCCTTTTTGGCTTATTTCTTGAGTGACAAGGGACACAACGGTAGGCATCAGCAAGCATTTGACTGCAATCTCCTGAATAACTTCACTATCCAAAAAAAGAAAGGGGTAGAAAATCATAATTAAAGAATTTCTATATTAATGAGCTCTGCACCTGTGTCGCGGGAGGGCTCTGGCAGGCACAGGCTTCTTGCAGTGCCCAAGGCACGCATGTCTGGCTCAGCTTGCTCCGTGCCACAGAGCAGCAGTGCTCCTTCCTGGTGGGGCAGCCGCTGCTCTTCCTCCAGCGATCCTGGGGAACCCAGCGCCGGCAGCAGCGTGAGGCTCGGGAAGTCTCATCCCCACAAAGTCAGCAGCAACATCCCTTTCATTCAGGGCCCAAGGCCTGATGCTGCTGGCATCAAACATTGCAAAGGATCAGATACAGAGACGATGCTGAGTCATTAATGTTACACTTGGTGTTTTTCTAAGACAGGCATATTCTGTCTTTAATGAGAGATGTCCATTGCTATCTGCTTAATTATTGCTGTTTCAAAATAGGTATGAGATAAAGATATATATGTACACACACATGTAAAGCAGGACCTAGAGGTAGTCCAAAACAATTCACCTGAATACTCAAAACATTTTTTAATATATTTTACATGAGGAAAAATTCAGGAAAAGATATCAGTTTTTCAGTGTTCTAATAGTAAATTAATCTTTTTGTCATCCAAAGCTAAAACATAAATCTGTGCAAACAACTTGCAGAGGAACAGTGTCTGTACCAATTAAACCATTTTTAGGATCTTTAGACTTAAGATGTAGTCCTCCATCTTAGTAAAGGCCCTCACTAGAGAATTTTTTCTTTCGTGATTTTTCATCACAGAGTTTGAAATTATTTTGTGCATCATTCTGCTCTTCTTTCTTTTTGCCTCAGTGAGATCTTGAGTAAGAATCCCAAGCAGACCTCATCAATGCACCTCAAGAATCATTTTATGACCCTCCTATAACACTTTACATGACTGTTTAATTTCCTATCTAAAACAAATTAACTGTTGCATGCTCTAATCAGGACACAAAGGATCCCAGATCTTGTCTGGAAGTATGCGGAGGTTACCGAGAGGTTGTCCAGATTGATGGTTCCAGGGAGTGTATGACCCAAGGATGAACTTTGACTAAACTTTGCTCTTTGTGCACTTAGCAGTCTGTATTTGGAAAGCATCAATTGTCCACATTCAACATATTAAATGTAAGGCATATGCTTGGAGCTTCTTTGTTTTTACAGAAGCCAAAAGCTTCATCAACCTTATTTATATCAGTTATTCCATAGCTCTTTCAATCTGCTTTAATATGCATTTATTTCATTTTAAAATATGTCAATCTTTTAAGCTTTTCCTGCCATTTCCTACACTTCTAGATCGTGTATCCTCATCATCACTAAGCTATGGCAAAGAAGACAAGTGATACTTGTGTCTTGGTTGGTAAATTCCCAGCGCAGTTGGGCAAGACTTTGCTGTTTTATCTCAGCTCCATTCCCATCACAGCCAGTGCTGGAGTCAAGGATCCCATTTGTGTGTGTTTGGGTTTTATACATGAATGTAGACATATATAAGTGTGTGTGTATATACGTAGACACCAGAAAAAAACAGGAATGGGAGAGAATGGGAGAGAATGGGAGACAGAAATTTATTTCTTGCCAGTACTCCTGTTTTCCACCAAAGCAACTTTTAGTGAAAATAAAAAAGGGTTGCCAATGCTGTTTGTGGAAACAAAATCACTTATATGTGGTGTTTTAGCTTCTGCATTTAAGTGGCAAATTCCACAAAATTAAAAAAATCCTAAAACTTTGCTATGAAACTAATCATTTTTCCTATCCTATTCCTAACTCAAATAGTTCCCATTAGGGCTATTTCTGTCAGACTATTAATATGCAGAAGACCCTACTAAGGAGAAAAAGGCAAAAAATATTCTAATCCTCAGGCCTAACTGTCCTTGGTTATGTGCTTTGCTCATGTGTTTTAGCTCACAGATTTTTCAGCTTCATCTTAGTAGCCTTATTCTTTATCACAGGTCTGAATGCATTAGGAAAGATTACTTTGCTTTGAAGGATGAGACCAGTTAAATCTTTGTTTTTAAATGACAGCAATTAAAAGCAAGGAAATATTTAAAGCATCTCTACAATCATAATAATATTTTGATGGGCTTAGAGTGAATATTTTCAGACTGTATTCTGGCCAAAATAAAAAAAATACCAATTTTTTACCAGTATTGTGGTTTTAGTGGTACTAATAGAGCTATAAATGTTTGTGGAGACAATGGCTGTGTCTACATGACAACCGCTCTCAGCCTTCAGACATACTTTTTTTATGCTCACAGATTTCAAGTTTATGTAAAATTTGAGTTGCTGTGATCATGCTCCAGCCCCTGCAACTATCAGACATGGGCTCAGCACCAGAGCTCTGGGCTCTCCAATGCTCATAGTAAATGGAAAAATAGCAAAACCCCAGGTCCCTCTCACCAGCCTGGGTCCCCTGAAAGCCAGCGGCACAAGCCACACTTCTCTCAACAAACTGTTCCAAAAACCTTCTCCTTTAACCCATCCGATCTTAAAAATGTCCTACTTGCCCTACATTGCTTCCAGGGGCTCTGAAAGCTCAGTCTAGGATGACTATTTTTAGATTTGCAACTCTAATGAGCTGTTTTCTCCTCATACTAAGCAAAATCTAAATTTTATCTGCTTCTATACCTGTCTTTCCACAAATGGCTCCATGACCAAACTGTCCTTCATTCCCATTGCACAAGCATGTAAATCTGCTGGAGGTGGTCAAAAAAAATGGGAGATTCTTGCCCTCATTAACTTCCCCAAGTGCCCTCTGGAGGCACAGAATGATCTCCCACACCTGCACATTGCCACTGATCTCCACAAATGCAAGAAAAAGAAATTATCTAAATCATGTAAGAACGAATCATATGGAAATGTAGTTAAAAATCCCTTGGAACTAATTGCTTGAGCTGGTCAGGAAAGGTGATAGGATATTACATCCATGCAGACATTTTCTTTCCCCACCTTTAGGAGAGAGAATATTTGGGATTAGTATGGCATGACACCTGTCGGCTAGACAGATTTCTGGCACGAGGAAAGCCCTTGCAAGCAGCGGGGACTAGGACTGATGCAGTGAGGAAGTGAGCACATAGCTCGCTTGAAAAGCCGAAGGTAAGATCAGGAGCTGCGCAGCATAACGCAGAGTGCTCAGCAAATGCTTTTCCAGCTAGGTTAGCTGGAAAGTATCCATACATTTTTTTGTCTGTAGACAGAGCCAGGGAAAAAAAGCCATTTTTCTGACACAGCAACTTGCTGTGAATCGCGTGGAGGGAGCATGAAGTAACGTAGAACGCTCTGAGGGGTAAATTGTTCTGCAAACTTCTTGACACTGCCTTGGGTGCATCTATGCTGTTTAATAAAGGCACAGAGCATATAAGGCAACTCCTTAGTGTTTTTACGCTATACTTTTTAGGTAAGAAAGCTTAAGGAGCCGTACACCTAAACTCCACTGAGTATTAACAGCTGTTGTGGTATTAGCAGTGTCTGCCCAGAGCAGCTGCCCAGGTGGATCCCAAAGGGAAGAAGCATCAAAACCAAAGCTGGCACTGGGCAGCACTGCTCGGCCGGGTCCCCACGAATAAGCAGCCCCCTTGGCACTTAAAATAAAGACACCTGCATTACACAGCACATAGGGAGTGTTCCTGCACTGTGTAAGTGCACCATTATATTCTGCCTTTTTGTTTCATCACACTTTCTAAATGAAGTATCAATCCCATCCTAAAAATGTTTGGGGAACACCAAGCTTATTTTTACCCTGGAGTTTCCCAGCTGATTTTTGTGCATGCTGGCCACCTATTGCAATATCTATGTGTTACTTTCTGGAGGATGTATTTCCTCCATCGACTTATAGAAGTGATAGTTCTAAAAGCAAAATAAAGTTATAGCATTGTTCATTAATATCAATATCAATATCAAGGACATATCATGAGAACTGTGGATTTTCTGTCATTCATAGATGCTTCAATCTCTTATATTTTTTTTTGTTTCAATAGCTGCCAGTTTTCATCAGAATAATAAATGCTCACTCAGTTCTGATACAGATGTGACACTGTGTTGTGAAGCTGTTTGTTTGCGCTTTTTCCAGCCTCTAAAGTATAAGGCTTTCTCTCAAAAAGCCAATGTCAAACTTCTGGCACTCCTCAGATGCCAGGGAACACAGAATTGCAGCTTATTAGAGCTCATCTTCTGAGAAATCCCCTATTGTAAACAAATGAGGAAACAAGGCTTTTGTATTTCCACCACATGTGAAATTAGCTTTTCAATCCACTGCCTCCCCATTGATTAGTCAAAGAGACCAATGAATGTCAAGCAATCATCAATGCTTGCAATATTTTTTCAGAGTAAATGACATATGTGTGGTTGCTTTGCTTTAGCTACGCAATCCCTGAGGAATTAATCTCCTCTGAAAGCAGAAGTACCTCTTGAATAACATGCAACTTGTGAACTAAAGTACATTTTCAAGTAGCCCCACTTAACTATGAAGTCAGTTCAGTTCAGTATAGCAGTATAGCCCCTCTGTAGTAGCTCTTTCTCCTTCTCACAATTTCCTTCCCTTAAAAATTCAAATGACATCCAACTCAATATATAATGATCATAAAATCATAGAATCATAGAATGCTTAAGGTTGGAAGGGACCTCTAGAGGTCATCTAGTCCAACCTCCCTGCACACGCAGGGTCACCTAGAGCACGTGGCACAGGACTGCGTCCAAGCAGGTTTGGAAGATCTCCAGAGAAGGAGACTCCACAACCTCTCTGGGCAGCCTGTTCCAGTGCTCTGTCACCCTCACTGTTAAGAAATTTTTCCTCAAGTTCCTGTGGAACTTTTGGTGTTTCAGTTTGTGGCCATTACCTCTAGTTCTGTCAGTGGCCACCACTGAAAAGAGGCCAGCACCATCCTCCTCACTGCCTCCCTTGAGGTACTTATAGACACTGATCAGATCCCCTCTCAGTCTTCTCCAGGCTGAACAGGCCTGGTTCCCTCAGCCTCTCCTCATAGGGCAGATGTTCCAGGACACTGATCATCCTTGCAGCCTCACCAGGGCTGAGTAGAGGGGCAGGATCACCTCCCTCGACCTGCTGGAGACACCCTTCGTAATGCACCCCAGGATCCCATTGGCCTTCTTGGCCACGAGGGCACACTGCTGCCTCATGGTCACCTTGTCATCCAGCATGACACCCAGGTCTTTCTCTGCAGAGCTGCTCTCCAGAAGATCGGTCCCCAGCCTGTACTGGTGTCTGGGGTTATTCCTCCCCAGGTGCAGGACCTTGCACTTGGCCTTGTTGAATTTTATGAGGTTTTTCACCGCCCAAAGATCAGATCCCTGATCAGATCCCTCAGATCCCTGAGACTTTTCGTCATTAATAAAAGCTGAACTTCTCTTGTCCTTCTTTTTAAATTCTTCTGGTGGAGCAGCAGAATTATCTCTGACTCGATCTATAAAGTTTGCATGAGCAGCCTGGTTAAAAAAAGGAGCATTCCCATGAGAATCTTGAATTTGTAAGATTCCCACTTGAATTTCTACAGATTTAATTCGCTGTACCTTTCTGGTGAGTGAGTCCTTCTGTATGTTCTCTCCTTCCTGTCAGATCAAACCCTTGCAGGTTAATGTGAGTGTAACTTCTCACACATGTTAAATCTACATGCTTGTGCAGGATGAATAGGGGATTCCCTTCTGAAGGTAACTGGACTTTCCTTTTTCCAAAACAAAATGAGGAATATTACAACATCCCGCTGTTTTCAACTGTAGCCATATCATGGCTTGGGGTGCGTAAGGCTTAAAACTCTTCTTCTTCCAGTTTCCCTTTAAAATATAAATTCCCTCTCACGGCACTGTAACAACCAGGCAAGATGTACTACGGATTGAGGCCTGTGATGAAAAATAATTAAATTTCTAAAATGATTTGATGAGATAGCAGTAATACTATGTAAAAGCTTCAAAGGGATGCTTGTTTTAAATATCATAGGACACCTTTTATATGCTAATGAAAAAGAAAAATGTCTCTAGGAAGGAAGAACGTGTTTGAGGTTTAAAAAATAAATGAGAAAATAAAACGTCTCTAGGAAGGAAGAACGTATTTGAGGTTTAAAAAATAAATGAGAAAAAATCTTCAGTCTGCACAGTACAAAGATCCACTTCAGCCTAAGTGTATTCACTGTTCATTTACTGGTAAATCTCTGGCGGGGGGGGCAGAGGGAGGGCTGATTTCACAGTCTACTCAAATGTACTGTAATTAGAGCAAGGACTGCTTGCATTCTTTATCTGCAAGGTCCTTTTTTCCACCCCCGTAAAGGAACAATCAATATCAGTTATTAAGCCGCAGGCATAAGGGCAACCTGTTATTTTAACACTAGGACTTTGACTTGCTGGCACTCAAGGCCTAGAATTTGGGCACATGGCTGCGTGGAGCTGTCGCACAGCCACAGTGGATGCACCACACTGGGCGGCAAGGGGCTGGGCGCAGGGTCCCACACCCCTCTGCAGCAGCGCGGCTGCTGCTCTTGTGCCCAGTGAGGAGTGCTCCAAAATAAGCAGCGGTCATGGACCTCCCGATAGCATGGTATTCACTCTGAACAGATCTGAAACATACTCCTGAAATAGGATTTGATCCAAACGCTTCAATTTCAGGTGAAGTGCTCTCACAGGTTTCAAAAGACAGCAGGTCGAGCACTACGTTATTGTAGTCTTTGCATCATCACAGGGAATGTAAGAACAGTGTAGGTCTCTCTCCCAGCTCACGTCTTAAATTATCACTATAGCATCTTCTCACTTGACCAAGAAAATGACACAAGTAATATACTAGAGCAATACCTAAATACTATTTAAAATTGGCCTCGTGCTCTCATATTCCAAAGGCTAAATCTTAAAGATAGGTCATTATGCTATTTTAAAATGATTGCTTAGAGAATGAGCTAGAAATTTACTACTGACAGGAAAGCAGCTGCTTCTGGCAAGCAGATATCACACCTCCCAAGCTGAGATGCTAGCCACCATCTACATGTTAGAAATGTATTTCAATTTCATCATGAAACCTGCTGCTTACGGTTGCTGGGTTAAGTTTCCTTTTAAATAAATTATTTTCATGATTTTGGTAGGACATTTTCTCAATGCCAACACACAAAAAAAAATCATTAAAAAAACTATATTAAGAAAACTCTTTTATCTACTTCATAGTCAGATGTTCAGGAAGGACAGAGTAGAACAATTAGTCTTTCTTATCAGAGGGAGAAATTATGGTTACCATCTCAAGATAATTTCAGCTCTTAAAAACTCATTGAATTGGATTTTTATGATGGACTAAACAGAGAGGTGCTATCTGAATGATGACTGATCTCTCTACAAATGAGTGGAGTGTGAGAACAAGTGGGTGCAGTTTATTTGCCAGGACGACTCATGGATTAATCCATATTATGAACATAAAGGCTGTCTTTCCTCATAAAATAAGTCAAAAAACATCACTGCATGTTTTCTACATCCAGACCTGTAATTTATAGCTGAAGTGAAAGATGGCTGTTGGAAAGATCCTGGGGCATCTTGGTTTTTGTTTTGTTCTGTTTCTTTTTAGTATCCTTACTTTGGTTGCCTTTTTTATCACATTCAAGTTCTAAAAAAAAAAACCTACTACCAGCTTTACTGTTAAAGCCTGAGAAAAGGTAAACATAAAACATGTAATCTGTCTTTGATTTGAGCTGGAGCATTGCTGTGCTTTGAAATTATGTCTGTATTATAAAACTGACAGCTTTAATGGAAGAGTGGTTTTCAAAAATGGTGTTGAAAACATAGTGAAAAATTCTCTGAGCGGTGGTTATTTCACTACCTGCATATTCAGGGTAACAACAAGAGACACAGTTGTGCTTTATTCTCCACCTTATTCTCCTTATTCTTCTGAGAGAGATTCAGTGGTGATAAAACATACCTTGCTTTACAGTAAAACCTATACAAGCAACTTGTGTTTTTCAAGCCACTTCCCATCTTAAATGACCACTCCTAAACATCTCATTATTTTGATTCCTGACGAGGGCACTTAAGAGTCCATGGACTGGTATATTATTTCTTTCTAAGTGATATATGCAGAGGACCTCTAAGATCTTTTGATAAAAGTTAGTGCTTATTTTCCCTTTTTGTTCCCCTCTCATTCTCAGCTTAAACAAAAACGTGTGAAATTCCCTGTCTGGTTCTCCTTGAGGACCCATTGGAGGTTTCAAAGGTGTTGTTTGTGAGCATTTTCAACTTAGAATTCTAAGGGCAGGGAATCATTAACCTTAACACTGACCATCTCTACGCCTACATGTTGCTACATGAAATACCCATTAACCAAAACAAAAAAAAGTTTTAAATAGTAATTCTTTATGTCAATTAATCAGCTTCCACTCATATTCCTGGTATGGCAGTGCTATGAATTTTCTAGTCAGCAGAAGTCTTCTAAGGCAAAGAAGATAGCTGAGATGTGAATTTTGAATTTATAGTCCAAATAACACACAAATGAAACACTTTCTTTTAAAACTGTTCCTTTAGACTCTTCTTACATACCATAAAAAGAAAAACAAGAGATCAAGCATATTTCTTTCCTTTTACAAGACATCCCTAAGACAGATTTCTCTATTGTAGAACCTTGCTAATAACCCAGGTTTACACAGATACACATTTTATACTCTACAGAAAAGTTCAGTAGACTCTCTCCAGCTCCTAGGAAAGATTTAATAGTTGATGCCACAGCATATTACTAAGATCATTATTTTTACTGTATTTTCTGGAGTCCATTTTCCATCCTACTATACATTGGAAAAAAAACAGACATAAAATTCAGGTAGATGAAGTGCATTTTGTGATGCTTTGTCTTTGGTTTTCTTTAATTGTATCAGTTCATTTACTCACAGATAAACAGCATTCAATCATTTGGCTCATGGTGCAGATGCGAATTAGGGAAGTTTCCCTGGGACCCCCGGAGCAAGCACGCCTGAATGAGGACATCAGCCAAAAGGAGGTGACATCCTAGCCTCCAATTTCACATAGCTTTCAGTCACAGCTCTATGCACACAGGGTCGCAACATGCCTCTTGCCTCCATATATTATCAGGTAAAATCAGATGTAAACTCTGCATATTCTAATCAGCTCAGCAGAGGACCTCCAAACTCGGGATTATACTGAACCCTAAGAGTACCAGAACCAGTACAGTAAATAATTCATTGCAAGCCTGTATTTTGAGATTATTTTTTAATAAAAAGCTTTTAAGAAATATTAAGGCATAGATTGCTCCAAAACTGAAAGACTGCTGATTTAATATTTGTGTATATGATGGAGAAAAAGTGTTTTACCTTGCACAGAAACAATTACATCGGTAATCCATGACGTTTCTCTGCAACTCATTATTTACAGTTTTGCAACTGTGTGAAAAAGAGCAATTATAATACACTTGCCATGGCAATTTTTTGGTCAAACCAGGCAAAACAAAGTTTCCCTGAACCCAGCTGTGAATTCACCCATAAAGAGACAGTAAACTTCTGGAAGGGATTTTACATAAATGGGGACTGCCATAGTATTGCAACTTGTGTGAGGACAGCTACTGCCCACATGTGCACAAATTATATGGAGTATCTTGACTTAGATTGAAAATTGGCTATGATGGGACAATTTTGCCCTGACAGAACAAGCACTTCATGGACAGTGATAGGCACCTCTAGAGAGCAACTCTCCTCACCTAAGAGTTACTGTTTTCCACTAAATATGTAGACTAGTCACTTAGCTGACTTAGGAGGCTAAATCTGGTTGGTCATAATCTAGACTTTATAGGGTAAGAATTTATAAAACAGGTTCCTGCCATAAAAAGATCACACTGGCAATCTGACTAATCCAGTGCAATTTCTCAAATTACAGGGAGCAGGAAGAAGAAAGAAAATCTACCTTTTGGGAGAGTTTCTTTCTACTTGGTAGGTTTGGTGAAGATGCTTGGGTTGGGTGCTAGGCCAAGAGGTGTAGACTTCTCTGCCTCCCACTTCTGTTAACTCCAAGTCTTCAGTGAGTAGGTCAAAAATTACCAGCAGGATAGCATTTCTTTTAATTTTTACCCAGATATTTCCAATATACAAATTTATCCAGGAATTCTGAATGGAATGAAATGGCACCTAGAGAAAGATGAGTCATAAGGGGGAAAGGGAGTGTCACACAGACACAGCGAACAGTACCGTGCAGCCTAGGTCAGATGGCGTCCAGCGGAAGTATGCTAGTGGGAAAGTGAGGATAGGAAATGATCACAGAGGGTCCTCTTTCACCCCTCCTGGGAAACCTGCAGGCTCAATTACTTCCCTGAAATGCCTGTACACCAATGCGCGAAGCATGGGGAACAAGCAGGATGAACTGGAGATCTATGTGCGGTCCCAGCGTCATGATCTCATTGGAATCACAGAGACGTGGTGGGATAGCTCACACGACTGGAGCGCTGCCATGGAAGGC
>NW_010587881.1:20360-34856 GCF_000705375.1 Tinamus guttatus
CTATGAGGAGAGGCTGAGGGAGCTGGGCCTGTTCAGCCTGGAGAAGAGAAGGCTGAGAGGGGACCTGATCAGTGTCTATAAGCACCTCAAGGGAGGCAGTGAGGAGGATGATGCTGGCCTCTTTTCAGTGGTGGCCACTGACAGAACTAGAGATAATGGCCACAAACTGAAACACCAAAAGTTCCACAGGAACTTAAGGAAATTTTTTTTAACAGCGAGGGTGACAGAGCACTGGAACAGGCTGCCCAGAGAGGTTGTGGAGTCTCCTTCTCTGGAGATCTTCAAAACCCGCTTGGATGCAGTCCTGTGCCACGTGCTCTAGGTGGCCCTGCGTGTGCAGGGGGGTTGGACTAGATGACCTCTAGAGGTCCCTTCCAACCTTAAGCATTCTATGATTCTATGATTCTATGAAATTATGCAGCCTTTGTGGGATGTCCCAGGATCACAGCAGCTTCTCCTCACCGCATCCTGTCATTTGGGGTGACACCAGCCTTTCCTTGAGGTGACTCCCTGTCAGCACATCTCCAAAGCCCACCCTTTAACTTTGATTAAGCAGAGGTTTCACCGCAGCTTTGGTGATGATATTGTGCTTGGAGAAGATGAGAGGCAGGCAGGCAGATGCCACCCCATGTTCAGAACTGTAGAATGACCTTGTATCTACACTGCTGGAGGTAGCCAGAGACATGTATTACGAATAGGAGTAAAGGAGTATTACAAATACTCCTTTTTTTCCTGCTCCATGCATCCTGGTACTGCATCCCTCACCTATTAAGATTAGTCTTTAGAAAGGCAAACCGGTTAATCGCATAATCCTTAGGTTTTCTACAAAGCTTTCTGTGTCCCAATAGTATTGATTCATAGCATGGAGTGAAAGGGGTTTTTAGGAACAAAGTGGCAGGTGGTAGATTCAGCCTCAACACACCATCATCTCCCTTCAGGGAAAGTGACTCTTACAAACAACAGATGGATGGTACAATGGCTAAAGGCTGGGAACTCAAGCTGCATTATTATCTAAAAGGGTTTTTGTTTTAATTTAATAGCAGTATGATAGGTTAATCAAATCAGCGGGGGAAAATCCTGCGGTGGCACTGGTGGAGAAAATACAGTATGTCATTCAATCTGGTAATCACTGTAAATGGGAATGTTAGGGGCAGTGAGGTATATTAATACAGAATGAGATGGAACAAATGTTCCATGACTTATTCAGCTACTGTCTACATAAGGCATATTTTGCTAGAGTCAGACACAGAGATAAATGTATCACGTGAGCCTCCAAAACCAAGCTATTGAATGAAAGCATTAGGGAAAGGCAGAAACCATTCAGACCTATGCATAGACTCCAAATTAGTGGAAAGTCATGGGAAGGCAGGGAAAAAGTTGGGTTTTGTGCTTTTCTTAAAAAAACCTTCGCCTGGCATTTGTCTGCTTGCATCATCATCTGTAGTACCTCTTTCTGCTGCCACCCAGATTTCCATTCACTGATTTGTTTAACCTCAAAGTGGGAAACTAACACAAATACATTCATTCTCTCTGCTGTAATAGAATTAGGATCCTGAATACACTTCCTGCATTTTAATGAGATCTGTTATACGCTGCGTTGTGTGGTTGTCCCCTTTTCCCCCGCACAGTTCCTAAGATTGGTAAAAGTGCAAGATCAGATTTTTTTCTTTTTTAAGCTTGTACATGCAATGCCGACAGTGTTCAAATGCTGCGGTTGTGGCACAACTAGAGAAATGCCAGGAGATTCACAGTTTTAGCTTACACTCCTTCCTCACTGATGCCTTTGTGAATAAGGGAAGGGAGAAGGATGTGGCATCGTATCTCCAATTCTGCAGTCTCTTAAGCGGATTGCAGATGCTCCACGTGCACAGCCAATGCCACGTATGCTCTTCAAACACATATCATTTGTCCCACAGGAAACAGGACCTCAGGGCACTCTACAGGGATGGTTTAGTTTGGTTTTCATAGATCACTGCATACTTACCTTGACCTCCAATAAATGCATTATCACTCTCTAATAGGTCTCAGTCATAAAGATTTACATGTAGTTTTAGCCTGTTTTCAGCCATAGGTTGTCAGGATATCAATCATCTTGTCCTACAAATAGGGGGAGAGTCTGAAAGCCCTGTCTCTCTTTCCACAAACCAGCATACATACCTGTAGAAGCAGGCAGTATTTAGACACAATGTATCATCAGAAACCACACTTGCTGTCTTCTGTTGGCAATTAATTGGGTCTTCACTGTTTTCAAAGGAAAATAATAGAAGATGGAGTTCTTTACTATAAGTCTTTGTTGCTGAAATTGATATTTTGTATTTGCGAGGAATTGTACTCATGCTTTTATGGATTCAAATAAATACAGGTGCAAAATTCTACGCTGAGTTTTAAAGGTGGTTTTAAATTTGACAGGACTCTGATACAAACCTGTCCTTAAACGCTGCCTGTTGAAAATGATTGCTGTATTAACTCATTTTGAGATGAAGGGAAAGTAATACTGAGTACTTGAGGTCTAAAGCTCTAACAACACCTTTCATTGTCAAAGAGTGTTAGAGGTAATGGTATGGAAGTCTGGCACCCTTTCTGTTGGAGTTCGAATACCATGGTTATGGACCCATAAAAAATATGGGATTGGGATTTTAGTTATGCATAAAAATAATCATAATTTGCTTTTCAAGCTCCTTACTCAAGAAGCTGACTGTGCTGATTTAGAAAATTATTGTAAACTTAGGTTCAGGCTTAATTTAACTGGGTATGATGGGCTTGTGTGTCCTGAAACACTAAAGTGAAGGTGAAGTAAATAAGAGCATCAACAAATACATCTAAGTCAACAATTCTAATGAAGTTTAGTTTCAGTGGATCTGTGGCTCTTGTGAGATTCTCTGGCATTTAATGAGATACAAGCACCAAATTAAGCTTCTGCCATGACTGCAATGCTCATAACGCCTTTCTTCCTCGTTTCTCCAGTGTTTAGGAGCAGCTCAGCACACGCTAAGCCTTTTCTTCATTGGGGTAGTAACAGAAACTCCCTTCATTACAAAGCCAGTTTTGCCTTAAACTTCAGAGATTTGAGTGATTTCTCTGTCAGATTTGGTTGCAGTTGGTCAGCAAGTTCAGTTTACAGACAGCTTGATTGTATAAACTTTCCATGGCTATGACCACTACTATATGACATAATTAAAACAGGATTGCACTTTCACATGCTGGATTCTTTGTGTTTATTAACACTTGTTGCTTTGGGGGGAGGAAATGACATGCCTTAGCTATAAAAGCCCAAGCAGAGCCTGGCTTTGTAAATTTCCTTCAGTTTTATGCTTGCTGTATTCTGAAATAAAAAAGCTGTGATAAGAAACCTAACTGCAGGTGAAAATATGACAGTTCTACTTCTGAGTATTTTATTGTCAACTTGCAATTGGCACACTGCATGTGTAAGAACACTCCTAATATTTTTCCATGACAACAGATTGATGACTTTCACTGTTTCCTGCTGTTTGCACTTGGCACCAGGCCTGCTACTGGTTCTTTGTGGCACATCCCTATAATCGTGCCCCAAAATCAAAAGAAACCAGCTTAGACACAACTGTCCACCTGCCCCAGGCTATTTGGAAAACTGAGAGTCTGCTTTGAGCCTGCAGCCTGCTGATGTTGTGCAGAGTGCACAGGGAGCTGGCACTTGGACAGAAACTAGTGCCTTGAACACAGCAGCTACAGCTCCCTCAGGGAGGGCAGTGAGAGCAGCATCCAAGATGAGGAGCTGGAAGAGGATTCAATTGCCCTCCAGTTTCCTGTTATATCTGTATGGCATTTCATTCCTTTTTCTCCTAATTAATCACAAGGTGTGTTAGAAACCAGCAGAAAAAGAGAGAATGATGCATCTTCAACAATTTGAAAAAGCAAATCTGTGCCTTCTCAGGTGGCTTTATATCACTGCATAGGAAGACGCTTGACTCCTGGAAATGTTTGATTTGTTTAGACTTTGGATTCTTACTCAAAGATGGCTGGGATTTGTGTCATGCCAGCATCAGCTGATAGAGAAGTTTTATCAGTAGACTGAGAAACAAGCTGGAAAATACAGGGAAAACACACACTGGAAAACACACAAATACAGGAAAAAGAAAAAAAAAACTATTGAACTTAAAATAATAGATGTTAGATGAACTGATTTCTGGTAATCCTGAGTTCCCAGCAAGGTAGATAGAAGCCGCATTAATTATCTCATTAAAAAAAAAAAAAAAAAAAAAAAAAAAGAGGAGGGAAAATCCTGCTTCTGTGGAAATCAATGACAGAACTTTTGCTGAAAAGATCACTTACACTTTTAACAGTTGGAGGCTTTTTTTTTTTTTCTCTTCCCTTTTGACCTTCTGGAACTCCTGTTCTCTGAGAGTTATAGCCCTGCTTCACTTTGTCTTTAGAAAGTATTCCTGATTGCTCTGAAGGGAGGAGATATAAATGACTTGTCTAGGTTCAATGTTCACCAGCCTGCCACACTGAGTACTTGCTATGGGAGCTACTGCAAGACTGCTATATTCCCATGGTACAGTTTCAGTCAGGGTTGGCCCTTCCATTTGAGAAGGACTGAAGTGGAAAACTGGGTTCCCTAGTATCCCATCTTTATGACTTTTGAGAACTATCCTGGTAGGGTTGAAAAACACAGAATCACAGAATGGTTGAGGATGGAAGGGACCTCTAGAGATCATCTAGTCCAACCGCCCTTCACCAGCAGGGACACCCAGAGAACATGGCACAGAGTGGCATCCAGGCGGATTTGGAAGATCTCCAGAGAAGGAGATTCTGCAACCTCTCTGGGCAGCCTGTTCCAGGGCTCTGTCATGAGCTATATCTTCTCCAGGGCTGTTATATTCCATGTTATAACATTTTTGATATATAGCTCATGAGGCTTATAATCAGTTTCTTTTAAGTGTGATACATCTAAAATTGTTAATAAATAAAAGTTAGTTTGAGATGAGCAGAACTTGTGACTCATAGAAAAGTGAAAACCAGAGCATAGGAGGAAAGTACTCAAAAAAAAAAAAAAAAAAACCTCCAAAAACAAGATATTTGAATGAGAAGCAAAAAGAAGTTCAAGTAATTTTCCCACCTCTAAAGAGTTCATCCATTTCTGAGCACCAGAACCTTAGAGAATCTGCAGAACCTTGTTGACCTCAGCACTGCTAAAGAATTGGCCCTCAGTCGCGTGGTCTTCCTAAAAATATTAATCCTTGGTTGTTGGGGCCTTAGTAAGAATATATAAGAAACTGGAGTTTGTGGGGGAACTGGACCAACGCCTAGCAAACAAGCACCTGGAGGAGCACTAACCAGCTGGGAGCCTGTAGCCAATGAGTGCTGCTCCTCAGCGCATGCCCACCTGCACCGGTATAAAGCTCTGCTACAGACAACAGCAGTTGTGACCATGACCTGGTGAGTCAGAATGGGAATTGGCGCATCTAGAGTGGAAGTTGCTGCAACAGCAATGGAACATGATACTGTTGAACGCTTCGTAAGGCTTGCTCAAAAAACTAAGATTGAGGTCTCGAAAACCGAGCTAACTGATTTATTACTATTTTGTAAGAAGAGAAAAATCATAGAAGAAGCTTCCCAAGCATATAAATTTGAATCATGGGAGCGAGTAGGAAGAGAACTATGGGACGGTGTACAATTAGGCTCGGAGGAAGCGTGGCGCCTCACAAAGACATTTCGTCTAATATGGCCTATGTTTGAGCGGTTAGTTGCTATTGCGTTCTGGGAAGCGCTCCATGGAGAAGAAGAGGAAAACGGGTCTGAAAGTTCTGAATGTACTAACAATACTGAGCCAAATCAGTGTGAGAAAATAGATAATAAGAAAAAGGTAACCTCACCTAAACAGGCATGTCCGGTAACTTTGGCCGAAAGACAAGTATGGGGGGGAGTGGATGAGGATCTCCCCCCATGGGAGGGGGAGGAGCGACCACCCCCCACAGCACCTGAATGGGAAAACAGCTTTATTGAAACATATCACTGAATTCAATAGGGCTGCATAGTTGTAGTCAGAAAGAATTTTTCCCACTAAAGGGGAAGAAAAAAGTCTAAAACTGGAGAATAATCAAGTAGGACTGCATAAATAACTGTTTGTTATATGCACTGGAAATAGAGAAAGGCTTATAATTTATGATAGGGGAAAACACGCTAATTCCCCCAGTCTTGCCAAGTTGGGTGTGATAATTAGTTTGCACTACTTACATGTGAGAACTGGATTGACAGTACAAAAAATGCAGAGATGAGGTAGACAATGGGCTAGAGAAGAAAGTATTCAAACAACTATCATTTACTCGGATGCAACTGCTTGAAAAATGCAAAAGTTTAGTGAACCGGAAAAAAATGGAAGAAGAAGAAAAGACGTTGATACAACTGAATTCCACCAGTGCTGTGAAAAATTAAGACTTTCTGCATAACATCTAGAGATTCAAACATTAATTTGAAGAGTGCACCACAAATATTGATCTCCCTGAGAAAATGGCTCTTTGAGAAAGTTGAATAAAATGTTTTTTGCAGATGGGCTCAGATACATTCATTTCTCAGCTTTGTCTCAAAGTGCAGTACGCGAGAGGAGTCAAAAGAATACAAAAAAAACAGAAAGGAGAAAGTTGTAGAGGTGAAGAGCTAGAATTTGATGAATTTTCTGAGCAACAGAACTGAAGTGAAGATTAGGAGAAAGAAAAGATGTTTGAAGAGCACAGAGTGAAAAAAAATGAAAATGGAGAAGTAGATACAAGGGCTGAGAAGAGAGATTGAAAACTACAAGAAAGAAAAATCTGTAAAAGAAGGAGAGAGGAAAGAAGATGATGAAAATATACACAGGTGCACATAGAGATAATGATTTCTCATAGTCGGATATTGAAAGGAAAGAAAGAAAGAAGAGGGAAGGCATTCAGAAAAGAATATATTAAAGAAAAGAATATATGCTTAAAGTCAAACAAAATTATTTAAATGATGCATGTTTGTAGGAATATAAGAAACAGGGAGAGACAGAGGAGTAGAAAGGAAAGGGAATTGAAAAAGGGGAAAATAAATGAGTTATTCAGGAATTAGTTTGTAGAAAACGAGGTGCTAAAACTTGATATAAAAAACACATGTAAATATGCCTATTTTTGAAGTGAATCTGTCACATCTCAGTTCTCGCAGGCTCAAATCCCGCAGTCTGATGATAAGATCTTAAGAGTATTACTGGGGAAGGCCGCAGTTCTGCAGCTCTGTATATCCCTGGTCTTAGGAGAATATTTCCTAGGAGCATGTGATTCTGGCTGGTAATACACAGGAATCCCCTATGGCATGGCCTGGATTGCACAGAGGTTAGCTGGAGATGAGGTGGCCGTAATCCAGCAGAGCCTGCACCGAGGCAGAGACCCGTGCGCCGCGGTGCTGCCTTGGCACTGCACCTGCTGCCCTTGCTGCTGTGCTCCACTTTAATTTAGGGAACAGGTGGCTTCTCTGTCAGTAGGCACCACTGGTGAATGGGAGATGATCTAAAGAGACAAGAGAAGAAACTATGGAGGGAATTAATTTTAAATGGCATGAAATAATCTGAAAACCTCCAAAGGGGGTTTACACTCATCTGTGTTACCTCTTGGGTGAAAAACAGTCAGCGGTTCCCTGCTAGCGAGCAAAGTGCTTTATATTTCCTAGCGAATGTGCCTGGCATAACCACACATTTAAAAAAAAAAAAAAAAAAAGTTAATATAGATCACAGTTTAATTAGCATAAACTGTGTTGCAGTTCATGGAGACTTTTAAAGTCTTCATACTCAAACTATACTGTTTTCAAGCTCTTCGTGACACATCTTCCCTAAATGTTGTCTAAAAGGTGCACAGAGAGCATGAGAGAGCTATTGGTGCTTCAGAGTGACAGGTTGGATTTGGGATTGGCCCCTATGCAAATAACTGGATCTCTTACTTCCTTTTTGGTCTATATTTCCTTTCTTTGGAAAAGAAATTTTCCATTTCAGTTAAGCTCCCACTCACACACGTGTGCTAACCCAAGCTGCAGTAAATATTGATGTTCTGAGGCACGCTTATGTTGTTAAACTCTGGCACATGGTCAGTTCTGCTTCACATCATAAAATGCCATGAAAGCTAAGAAAGCTACAGCTGAGTTACCAAATAGCAGCTCCGTCATTTTAATACACAAGACTCAGTTGTCAGCATCTGATCTAGCACATCTACCTGCAAACCTCTGTGCATACCCTGGATCCTGGATACACATGGGTATTTGTCTTACAATTTACCCTAGTTGAAGCACAGAGAAAAGATTATATATGCTGGATATTCATACAGTGTTGCAGGTGTACTAAATGGTGGGGGAATAGCGGCTTTGTTAAAAAAGGGTATTTCTTCTTTTCAAGAGAAGGGAGCTTGTGTCTCCCCAGACCTGCAACCATTTCACACTGCTAGGTTTGGTATTCTTTTCAAAATCAGGAAGTATATGCAGAGACAAAATACACCTCATAATTGAGACCATAGGTGATGAATATGTGGATCATTGTAACACAGCTCCTCATGGCGATGCCACCACCTTGTCCCAGGCAGTTTCTCCTTGGTCTCCTCGCTGTGGCCGGCAGTTCTTGGGCACCGTCCAGGTGCAGCTGCAGTGCATGGTGGCCGCCCTTGGAGCCGCCCCCAAGTGGCTCCCTGGCATGCACCGAGCTCCCCGCAGGGCTATGAGGGACCCAGCCAAAGGGATAGCGGGGATGAGGCTGCAGGGTCTTTTCAGACCACAGCTCCTGCCTGCCCTCTCTTCAGCACTGCTTCCTCTGATGAGGAAGCTCTGGGAAGAGGCGCCTTTCCAAAAGGATGCGAGCCAAGCACGTCCTTCTTGCTCTTTGAGGGCTCATTCACGGGCTGACCTGAATGCCTCCGTCAGAGCTCAGCAGCTTCTTCATCTGCCTGGCAGCACTCGCTTGTCCCTTTTCCCTGAGCGCATTTCACTTCACCGTTAAGCTGGAAGCACTAGGTCCTGCCCAGCCGCCCTCCGGCTCCTGGCCGGGCCGCTCGCGCCATCTGCACCTGCGCGAAGCTGCAGGTGGGCAGCAAGGCCATCCGTGAGCACCCACTTTCTGCAGAGCTTGGCCTGCCAGCACTCCGGCGTTTAAAGACGGTACAGGGTTATTGCAGCTACCTGCTGCTCTGTAAGCGGCAGTGTTGGCGTGAGCTCTGCCTGCACTGACTCTTCTTGTTCCCCCATCCGATAATACAGGGATGTCCTGGACTGAGGCACTGACGGCAGCCCAGATACACTTGGAGGAGGAAGGGCATGCTAGAAAAAAACACCGGTTCCTGAAATCTTCCAAACGTTTCTGAATTCTCCTTCTGCCTATCCTTATTTTACATAGCTTTCATTCCCCCCCCCATCAAATCTATACATTTTCGAGGTCTCTCTGGGGGATGGGAGCCCACATGGCAGTCATCCCTGTAGGACCATTGCACTACAAAGCCACCCAGCCCAGTGACACCTCCGCCTCCCACACGCCCAAACTCCCCTCACAGGCCAGGCAGAGGAGGCGTCTGGGGGCAGCTCGGCAGCAGTAGACAGGCCCTCTTTGAGCATGGGCACGGGCGACTCTGCACCACAAAGACCGTGAATAGCCCTCCCAGCTGTCCAGACTGGACAGGGGTCAGCACGGGCCTCAGCAATTATCAGGCTGCTAGCGCACACAATGCTCATTTCATACCCCGGCAATGCTGGCGACTGACACAGCACTGTAAAAGTGCCATCAATTATACGTCATCCCTAGGATGGCTGATCTACCACAATTGTGACTATAACCAAAACAGCCGACACTTTGCCCGACTCCAAATCTGCTCTCTGTAGTAAAGCTTGGCTCTTACGTTTCAGTCATGCTTCCTAGCTGATTTCACAGGCCTTCGGAGCTATGTTTGCCCCCTGCCCAAAGAGACTTTGCAAAGATAATTGCACTATTAGGTGCTTGGCCAAGCAGCATTTTACAGTGGGTCTCCATTGGCCGAGGTGCGCAATAACTTTTGAGGCAAATTTCATATTATAACAAGAATTCAGCAAAGCCCTTTTTATATTATTATTATTCAAAAGGACAGAAATGCAGGGCTTGCTTAATGAAGTGCAGGCCCCACCTGCAGAGTGCGAGTGTGTGGCCGGGGCTGCAAGAGAAACTCGCCAGTGCACAGGTCAGGGGACAGGTGCCTTAACGAGAGCACATGCCCCATGGGTGGTCCTAGCTTTACTCCCGTTTGTACTTTTTTGATACCTCTGTACAAAAATACAAATGTTTCTTTTCTTAGCACTTGCTGCTTCAGGTCTCAAACTTGCCTGAAAGGATCAGCACAAGGACCCACACATCCTGAAATCCTCGGGATCTTGCAAAGCCAAATGTCGTCGTCTTTTTTTCTTCTTCCTTTTTTGAGGGTGGCTGATTTCAGGACTAAGATTACCCTTTGGCCATTTACCAGACAGACTGTACAATGTATTCATGCTTTTCAGCATTGTTGCCCTCCTAGTATCACCATGGAATGCTGCATTAGCAATAATATTTACCATCTTGTTAGTCGGTCAGTTGGCAACAGGCTTAATGAAATGGGGCATTTGTTATTCAGCACAAATCACAGTCATTGAGAAATCAAGCTGGGAGATTCTTATTTATGTAACTTTTATTATCAAAATGTGCACAGGCTTTGGGAAAAAATGTGTAAAACTTGTGAGTTTGAATAGTGAGCGTGAGATGGGGAAAAAAAAGAGCTTTTATATCGATTCTTTTAAACGAAGTTCGCTTAACCAATTTTTGCCAGTGTAAAAAGGATGTGAATGTAATTTGCTTATTTGCAACTTAAGAGCCTTTTCATACTGTTTGTTAGAATAAACAAGGAGCAGCTATTGGCAGCTATGTTTTACCTTCATAGAGCAAACGTATTAATTCTGCATGGCTAAGTGCATATAACATTACACTACTGTTGTGAGCCTGAAAAAGAGAGGTTTGCAGGAATAACACTGTCAACAAATGCCACCAGAGAGGAAAACGTTTCCTTTTCTCATACAGTGTTAACATCTAGGAAAACATATCAACAATGAAATGTTCTCTTCTCTCACCACATTCTTGGTCTTTTCTAGACTGAATAAACACAGCATGGTTTTTCAAAGGTTTGTTTTCTGCCTCGAAAGTGCTGGAGGAATTCACTGAAACGTCTAGTGTTTCAACAAACAATGACCTGAGTGTGGTAGCCCTTTTACTGGGATTTTTTGGAGGGGGGGGTTGTTTTTCCCCTCTCTTTGGGAGGAAAGGCAGGGAGGGACACATATTTAATTTTACTTTATATTAAAGCAATGCAGTCCAAAAAATCCAATGCGAAGGAAGGAAGGAAGGAAAGGGGAGGGAGAGAGGGAAAAAAGAGAAAATAAAAGAAAAACACAGATGGTTACAAAATAGAGTAAAATATTCTTAGCTATCTTTTTGGACAAGATTGCTTTACCATGCTTCATAAACTGGTCTTAGATGATGCCCCTGTGTAAAACTCTCCTCAGATAATACAGTGTTACCAGATCTTCTCCAAAGCTCTGGACTCTGGCCAAAGTCACCTGGCCACAGTAGCATTCATGGCACTAGAATGGCCTGATTTGTTGGCTATTTTAATTTAAAGCATCTGTGAGGCTATTTATAATTTTGTCTCTAGGATTAGAGAAATGTCACAACAACTCGTGCCACCAGAAGATGCCCTTGACACCTCCACCAAAATCCTCCTTTACCCCTTCCCAGAGATTTATGCTGTTGTCCAGCTTCCCAGTGGCTAACACGGCCACAGTGAGTGGAAAGCAGTTACTGAAGGCAGGCAGTCACAGAAGGCAAGGTTTCTCACAGACTCCCAAACCAATGATATCTTGCCTGAGTTTTAATCAAAATATATGGTGGCGTCCTGCTTCTTCACGAGTTGTGAAAGATTAATGGTAGCACCAGTCCCTAATGGTGTTTCACTTCTCATCTCCAGCCCTTTTCTTTACCAATGGGCACCAAAGTCATTGGTGCAGGGTCCTGCTGGGGTTTCTTGCCCCTGTCGTTTGCGCGCCTTGCACACAGCAAAAAGCAGGGCTTTTTCCCCATAAGAGTGGATGAGCGGGTCTTGCACCACTGTGGCTGTGCCTTGAGAGCTGTCCTTTCTATTAAAACCCTTTTCCTAGAGGCTGTTTCCACAGGTGCATTTAGAACTTGCAAATTTTGCATGATGTGAAAATGTGCTTCTGAATATATCCTCATGTTTCCAGTGATTATCAATTTGCAGCATGATGCAGGCTACAAATCCCATGCAAATAACTTCCAGAATTCAGTCCTGGTGGAAATGGAGAGCCCTTGGACAATTAGGGTTCTCCAAAAGAAAGAGAACAAGATCATCACAGAGCTTCTTTTTTGTTTTTCTTTTTTTTTCTTTTCATGGTTGTGTTTGAGGATGGTGCTGCAGAAAGGACATGAGGAGGGAGGGGACTTTATTATTTCCTAAATTAAAGGGAGAGAAGAACTATGAGTTTAGCTAAACCATCTGCAAGTGAAATGCTCCATTGCTCGCTTGTTAACATGAATATGTTGCATGATAGCACTCGGCCGTACACTGCATAGCATAAGGAGTTGCTAGACTACCCAGAGCATCAGGAATTCAGGGAACAATGTACTTATATCTTTTTCAATTTTGAAAAATAAAATAGGCATTGACATAAAATACAGTGTGGCACCAAAGTAATTTTGTAGTGGAGAGATCAGAGGAAGGGGGCCTTTCATCTTGGTGACAGTAGTCTACGCCTTGTTGTGCTTTAGCGAGGGCAGCAGCAGGGGCGGCGTGAGGATGCTTGCGGCTCCTGTACCCCAGCAACTCTTTCTGCAGCACAGCTCTCCAAAGCCACCAAGCAGCTGCTGTTCAGAGCCATGTCAACTGGTCCTACAGAAACACATGCCAGCTCCAATGATGTATGGGCCTGCAATAGAAAAAAAACAATCCTTTCATGTTAAAAACAAATCTGACAGATCTAGTGGAGGCTCCCGGCCTACTGGTGTTGTGCCTTGAGCTTTATTATTGTTGTTGTTATTATCATCGTTCTCCTGTTCATAGATAATGTCATAATTTACAGTCAGGTATTGTTTGTGCTGAATGATTGATGGCACTTGGGCATGAATAACCCTTTCTATAGGATTAATAGTGGGTCTTCAGTGGGAAATAGCCAGGGCAGCTGGAGGCAGAGTGGGAGAATTCGCTCCTAAAGGCGGCCTTTGCTTGCGTCTCCTGCTCAAGGGATTAGGGTGAAGCTCCTCAAATCTGAGCGTGGTGCTCCTGCTCTCCTAAAACAGGCAGTAGGTACAGGAGAAACACTAGTTTATTCCTCAGACCAACAGTGAAACCAAACGCTATGTTCCTTTTTCTCTCAGACCTAGAGTTTAGGTACAAACAGCATGTCTTCTGACATTTATCCCGGCAGAGGAAAGACTCACCTGCTTGTCTCCTCCGGCTCAGGAGGGTGAAGGAACATTAGGAACGTTATTAATGAGCACTATGTTCCTCTAACAGGGTAGGTTCTGACACAGGCACCGTGGATGCACAAAATGGACTGCATTTTTAATGCTAGAGATACATCACTCTTCAGAAAAATGTGAGTGAGGATAGTTCTGCAGCTATGGTACTCAAAGGACCAGAGCCAAGAGGCTGAAAAAGGTGTCATCTTTCTATTATTATTTAAAAAGAAACCAACATCCATGTCTCACTGCCAACATAGCAATGCCAAGTTGTGAAAAGGGCTCCTTTTAGCATTCCTTCTTTTCACATGCACCTTCTCAAATTGCCAGGGGATTTTATGTTCTGTTGCATTTTTGTTGATGATTCTGATGATGCCATAAATCATAAGGTCAAATCCTGAATGCTTTTCAAAATCTAAAAGTAAAATTATGTTTTATAATTAGTAGAGAATGAAATACAGCATGACCATGAGTTTGGCTTGGTTTATTGGATCAGTAAGACTTTGGGTGCTTTTACAGATATTACCTAAATTGTCAAAACTTGTTGGATTCCCCCAAACCAAACTGAATTTCCTTATAAACAAAGATTCTTCATATGTATAAGTTTTAGAAACTGAGGCTCTAAGGATCTCAGGATATCCTGTGACCCAACTGCCTGCACCTGGCAGAACTGACAACATCTGCTTCTTTCCTGTCACGTTTTCATAACTTGTTCTTGGCAACCATGAACGAGTGATATTTCAGAGCTTCCCAAGACAGAACACAAACTCTAGTGCTTTTAACTCCCTACTATTCATTAGCTTTCCCTGATGCTTAACCTCAGTCTCCTTTGCTGTATATATGAACTCATAATTCTGATCTAATTTACAGCAGGCAGAAAGGAGAGCTAAATCCTTTATTTTTTTTTCAAGCAGCTCTCGGTGCACTTGGAGGAGGTTGTCCATTTCCTCTCAGTCATCTCTGTGCTAAACTGTGCTTTATCATGTCAACGAGGGGAATGGATTCAAGGA
>NW_010587882.1:0-31933 GCF_000705375.1 Tinamus guttatus
AAAAACATGATGGGTCTATGTGAGATTATAATGTATGTTGATCTTCTGAGTGCACTCCCTTTTTTTGAATGCTGAGTCTAATATGGCTACCTCTCCTAAAAGACTACTTTAGTTAACTTGCGTTTGCTTTCAGGCTTCATAGTGTAATCGTTTCAGCCGCTGATGCCATTCGTATATCCCCGTGTGCTTTCCCAGAGCAACGCTCAGCAGGCAGCATTCAGCTGCACATGCAGTGGTGGCCAAACTGTCTTTCTGTGCGACCTCTGCCATGGTCGTGTGGGTTGCAGGATGTGGACCCACCAGCTCTAGCTGGTTCAGTGAGGTTGCGAGAGCAGAACATGTGGTGGTGCTGCTCCGATGGTGGCTTCAGCCCTTCCCTAGGGTTGAGAGCAGAACATGTGGTGGTGCTCTGATGGTGGCTTCAGCCCTTCCCTAGGGTAATGTGGTAAGCCGGGTGCTGCTCCTGAAATTCATCCTGGAGCTGATGTTTGCAATCCTGATTTCAGAAGGAAACGTAATGGCAACGTGTGTGTTGTCTACCACGTGGTCTCCGCTAGACACCGCTTACCATGCTCGTTCCGGCCGCGTTGTAGAGCTCCTGGGCATCCCTGCCATGCCCCGTACTATTTGTGGTGTTCTCTCTACCTTGTACATGCTGTGGAACTGCCACCTAAGCTGCCAGAGCGCTGAGTTGTTTTCAGGACACCGAGAGCCACAAATGCACGCATTTAGGCTGCAAAAGAGATATCTGCGTCCTCTTCTGAATCCACCAGTGAAAAGGCGCAGTGAGGTTTATGCTGTCCCCAGAGTACTGTCACAGTCATTTCTGCATTCAGTATCTCCTGCTGCACTGAGGGCTCTGAAGAAGCTCGCACGATGCGTATCTCACGTTGCCCGACTCATGCCTTTAGGGCAGAAATCTAGGAAGAACTGACCTCGGGTTTCAACTCAGGCACACACCTGAGCTAATGCTTGAGACCACCCCGACTTAAGAGCAGCATTGCCCTTTGCCTTAGGGCAGTGCAGGAGCCCGAGGCTGGACCACGGTGCCGTCGCAGTTATGGTTGGCCTTGCATGATGCTCCTGACAGGCGGGTAGCCGTGTGACCTAGGGCCTTCATTCACACAATGTTTTATAACCAACTGCAAGTAGTTTAACATGCACTGAGTTCTTCCCAAGGCTCATCTTCTGGCTCCTGGGTCTTGACTGTTAGCAAATGCCGGACAGCTACTCCCGCCACACGCACTGCTCCACTTCAGTCAGCGCGTGGGGCTTTGAAGGTGACAAAAGCAGAGAGAGGTGTACGTGTCTGTGTGTGTGTGTGTGCACACAGATGCTTGCTCACACATCCCGGAGGGCTGGGGCTTGCTGCAGGTTCTCCGTACGTGGGGGTCCCGCGCTGAGTCGCGAAGCAACGTGCAGTTGGTTTCTCAGACCGTAGTTTTCAGACTGACTTGGTAGATTTCATTTTCTTCCCTGCACATTACGTGTGGTTTTCAAAAAATGTCTAACAGAATACAAATCTTGCTGACCTGGATGCTAGGAAAACCTTTTCCAGCAGTGCTCTCTGAATAACCAGCCTCCCTTGATAGTTCTAACCCAAATGATTTGCTATGATCTCTTCTCGTAGGGCCCAATCCTTCGACTTCTCACACATAATTCCAATTTTGACCCGATGTTTGGCTTTATTCTCTTTAAAGCTTGGTGTAAACATGCCTTACAACAGTTTATCTCCATCAGTTGTATAACAGAGCTACTGCCTTCTTAGGTGTGTGTAGTTAAGGTCAATAAGCACATTTATAAAATGCCGTTGTTTTTTTTCTTCAAGACCTTCTAATTTGCTCTTTTCAAGTGCACATGTTAAGTCATGTGTATAACATGCTAAAGTACATTAAACTGTGATCATGAAACTGAATATTTAATAAAATATTTGAAATAGCTGAAAAGGACCTTCAAACAGATTTCTTTTATGTTCAATCTATTTTGGTTACCTAGTGTGTGCTTGTAAATAGTTTCCCATTTAAAACTAATGATTGCAAATAAATATTATTAAAACAGAGCTTTTTGGATATTTCACCTGCTTTACTATCAAATGATTGTTTACTTTAACATACTGCTGAGTTAATAGTATTTGCAGATTTTACTTTTAGATAGACTGTTTTAATTTTCTTTTTATTTTACATAAAAACAAGCTTGTTTCTACCTGAAAAATGGAAGATGCCAAATACAGAGATGGATCCTCGAAACTGTGGGCTGTACTTTTCTGTCAAATCATTCCCTCAAGCACTAGATGATGAGTATAGAAAACCTACATATTTTACAGCAAGCGTATGCCTATTTGTCCTTGGTTAGACATGTCTATAGTGAAAGCTTCCACTTCATTCGTAAAAACTCCCAAGCCTGGTTCAGTGCTTTTGGAAGTGTTGGGAAGATCCTCAGATACATGCATGTGCCACAGAATTTGAGTAATTGATGCCATCATGAAGCTAGAGCTAGAGCCAGGAGTGTGAGATATATGAGGCTGGGGGAGAAGAACTTGTCTTTTCTCCAGAGCCCCTCTGGAGAGGCACAGGGAGGGTCCCCCTTCGTCCTTCTGGATTTTGTCATCTTTGTGCAATTGGAAAACTCATTGACAGCCCACATGAGTTTAACTGATACCATGCTGCATGATGAATCCCTTGCTACGTTTTCAGTCTTTGGACACTAAAATGATTATTGAGAAATGGATTATCCACTAGAAATAAGCAGCAAGCACCATCACTACTTCCTGCTGGTTGCTTTGGAAGCAGGACTCTGTGTTTTACCCTATTACCGAGGCTGGAAAATTAGGCCCTTGGGACCTTGTCTTCCACTGTCCTTGGACGTGCGAAGCGGCCCTTGGTTGCCTTGTATTTCCCTGATCGACTTGAGCACAGGTCTCGTGAAAACAGTAGAGCCTCTTGAACCCACGGGAGCAGAGCTGCTGTCTCCAGAGCAAAAGTAGCGGGAGGGAAGGAAGCCCTTAGTGTTTCACTTTGCTTTTTACAACCAGTATGGCCTTTACTCAGGGAAGAGGAAACGTGCGCAGTCCTGCGCTGCCTTGGCTAGGGGTGCAGTAGCTTCTCCACAAGGATCCCCAGGAATGGGGCAGTTTCAGCATTAAAGGCGCCCTGATCAGTGATATTTGGGGAAGTGAAAAGCTCTAATTTAGAGAGTTAAAAAAATAATAAAATAAATCTTAGGAAATGTATTTTCTCTCAGTGTAATGTGCCCAATAACCCACTATTCCATTTCTGTGATTACCAAATTACCTTAAAACACAGTCATCTTTATTATTCAAAATCCATCGCATTTTGTCGTTCCAGTGAAATGGTTGCTTCTTCAGCCAGCTCCAAACGCACATAGATCCTTTTTTGTTACCAGCCCTCCCTGCCTTTGCTTCTTTCAGGACATGGGGCGAAAAGATGCGTCCTCCCAAGGCACCGAACTTTTGCCAGGCATTCCAACATTTTCCCATTGATTTCAGTTGTTCTTCTGTTACTCGTTGCATTTTTGTTTTTTAACGTGCAGCTATCCCTCTTTCAAACAGACTTTTTTAATGCAGTGTGAAAACTTTAAGTGAGATGCAAAGTTAAGTTTGCGCATTCTATAACCAACTTACAGCCCATAAGACTGTCAGTTCCTTAGTAGGACACTAGCACTTTGTAACAAAATATGAGATACATTTCTATATTTGCTGCAAAGTTCTGTTTTGTTTTGTTTTCAAAAATAAAACCTGTAAGATATAACGCCTACCATCTATTCAGTGTGAAATTCTTTTTGTGGACGGTTCTTGGCACAGAAGGCTGTAAGAAATTGAATCCTAATACCGAGGTATTTAAAATATACTCTAGATTTCCACTCACCCTCCTTTGTCAGATACTTTCTGGTAGGAGAAGACCCGTTAGCTTTTCACAGAGGTAAACTAGCACAGTGTGCAGCTGCCGCTGCCCCAGCTGAAAACCTGGCCCATATAACATGACGCTAACAACTCATTCCAGGCTTCAAGCCCTTTGTCAGACCTTGAAACAAGAGGAAGCAACCGAAACAGACCTGGAATTCATACCTGTTAAGTTGGAATTTCAAGCTTATCACAAAGTGTAGCTTCCTGAAGGCAAACACTTCATATTCAGAGCCACTGTCTAGCACCTTTACAATTCCTTTTGATAACGTTAGTGTTTGGGTATGGCGAACAAAACACACAGTTTCAGGTGCATTTATTACGATTTGTGTCTGATGGGTTTCCCTAGGCCAAGGCACCTTGGCAATCAAGAAGGAAGAGTTTTCCTGAGCACTTCTTCCCTTGCTCAGGCTGAAAACACACGGCAGCGTGCTGATTACATTCACTGTAGTTTTGTGCTTTAGTCTTCTCATGCTGAAGGGAAGCCAGGATAGCTACATGAGCTACAGAAAAGCATCTTAGGGGTTTTCTCATTCACCGAGAAGCGAGAGCGTTGGAGAACCCTTCAGGGATGCAGCCAGCCGAGTGGCTTCCACACACTGCCCTTAAACTCCATGCCAAAGCCTGGGTGGAAAGGGGAAAAAAGACATGGCCCAAATTCATCCGTCCTGCAAAAAAAGGTTTCTAGAGAAATCTGAACAGTGCCTGACTCCTGGCAATGGGAATTGAGTGTCTCGCCTGAAAAGGTGAATAGGTGGTATTCAGCCTGTTGCATCATCAGCATTCATTGAAATTAACAGCAACAAAAAAAAGAAAATCCAGCTATCTCACTTCAGCTAGCTCCATGATTGCGTAGTTGGAAGGCACAGAGAAAACAGTGCTAGTTCTGGTGTGTGCTCAGAGCAGGCCCATCACCCCTACATACCAGCCCAAGGGTTTTCTTTCATCCACCTCTGAAGATCTTCTGCTTGTTGTGTGCCACTTAAATCCTACCTGCCTCTGCCCAGTGACTTTGAGGGACATCTAGAGGTTTCATCTGATGAAAACCTCCTCGGTGCAGGGGGTGGTAACGGGTACCTAAGATCCGCGCTGCTAGGGAGGTTCCCTGGGCCTTCGCTCTCCCGTGCGCCATCCCCACCACGGAAGCATGGGAGGTGCGAGCTGTCCCCGCAGGACGGGAGATGTGGCCTGCGAGAGAAGGGCCTCCTCTATGGTCGGGGTAAAACAAAGCGGTTCGAGCTTCCTTTTCCTCGGTGTGAGATTGTTTCGATTAAGCTGTCTAAAATGCCAAGAAACAAACACGATTTTTAGTTCAGTGGTTTATTTCTGTAGTAATTTTAGTGTCTTAATTTAAGGTCTGATTAAGAGTGCCTAGTAAAATGCTTGTGAGGAGAAGGCCAAGCATCTAATTAAAAAAAAAGAAAAAGAAATAAGCAGTCAGAAGGAGGCATCTTTCTGATCTGTCTGTAATGTATCCTACTGCTATATATTATCTATAGTGGCCCACCAAGGGCTTCCTAGTTGTGGCAAATGGTCAGGCCCGAGCCGGGTCATTTGGAGAATCTGGAGCCCGCAGTCTGAGCCCAGCGCGGCATCGTCCCTGGTCAGCACTTACTGTTGGGGTTGGCTTATTCATAACGAGCTTTCCTGTGGTAAAAATCACGGACTTTTAGATATTTTTGAGGCTAAGATTTTTGAAATCCCGTTGCTGCTGCAGGCAGCACGTTGGCAGGAGCTTTGCGGCGCGGTAGCTCAGACACCCCCTCACAATGTTGGCCCTGCCTCTTCGCATGACCCTGCAGCTTTCAGCAGTGCGAGCTCAGGGCGGCGTACGGCGAACCGGGGCCCTCGAGTTACTGCCATTGTCAGTCTTGCAAAACGAGTGACTGTGGTGATGGCTTCAGATGAGGTGTGTACAGAAGAACACTTAGCAGCCTTAATTCAGACAGCGTGCAGAGGTTTTTGGCAGGGATGAGGGTGACATTATCCGGAGGAGATTCACGGCGTGTCCCTCTGACACACGTATGGTTCCCTACTGACTTCCTAAATGTTTGGTCTGCTTTGGTCAAAACAGAACGATACAGACCTAGCTGGAAGTGAGACAGAAAAGTCCTTCAGGAGCTTCCAGGTTTCAGCAGGCAACAGTTTGAGGGCCACACACGTAACGTGTCTTCACTGACATCAGCTATGCAAATTGTTTCCAGAGAGGACAGGTTGCTGCAACAAAACTAGATTCTTTCTCTTTGGAGAGCAGTGTTTGTAGACGTAAGCAGACGTAAGGCAGAAAAGCTACCATTACAGGAGATTGACTTTTAGTTATCTTCAAGAGGTTCCAATTTCAGGAGTAAGATTTGCCAACCAGTCTAAAAAAAGATGAGAACTTGAAATTCTGGTGTGTGTTTTGGAGTGGGTGCGATATTTTGCTTCAGTGACTGTAGCAATAATTTATCAGTCAAAAGTAATATGTGAGCTGCTAGAGGTGTGATGCATTTTTGAACCCCTCTGTTAGCTTCTAGATGACAGACGTATGTGGCACGTGGCAGAAGTGTCATTGGTAAGTGCTTCTATCTGTGTACTTCATAAATAATACCAAGTCTTCATCATTATTTTAATCAGTAGTTAAGCAAATTCTTCCTGCTGTGTTTCAAGAAAATATATTGTGCTTGGCTGGTATAAGGCATATTTTACCCTGGAGAGCAATGAATGGAAGCATGCAGTATGTGGCTGCTTAATTTTGGTATATAATTTTTTTAAAACTTGTTTATTTGAAGACAATTACTATCTTCAGTGTACTGTGTTTAGGGTATAGTTAGTTCAGTCCTGGAGTCTTTTTAAAGTGAAGATAACTACTGTTAAGAAGCTATTTGATGCAGAAATCCACACCAGTGACAGGCTCTCTCAGAAACGAAGGCTTTCTAAGATAGGCCTCGCACAAACGCTAGACCTCATAAGATGTATCTGATCTTACAGTCTCAGACCCACAAGCCCAACTCTCTGCTGGCAGGTGGCACAGGGTCGGGGTCTAATTGTGCTGACTTACACGAGGGGGGAAAAAAGAGCCCGTGGATTAGAGATCAGGACGGCTCTAAAAACCGATTCCCTTTCCCGAGTCCAACCCGTTGTCCCTGTTCGGAGGGAGCTGGGGATTGCCGCGGCGGGAAGCTCTCTTGCTGCGTCCTTAGCAGCGCCTCTTCGTTGGTTTCCTGCAGTTGAGCACGGTCACTTAGCCTAGCCTCTAGAAATGGTCAAAGCTCCCCAGGTTTGTCCCTCTCCTACTAGAGTAATATTTAGTGGAGAAGTGCCATGTACCGAGGTGCATGGCAGCCCAACCGCAGACCTACAGCAGTGCAGGAAAAGCTCTGTCCTTAAGTCGCCAGCTACGTTGCTTGGACCAGGCTCCGTGCACAGAAGAAACAGAGGATGTTCATAAGATGCCCTCATAAAAGGGAAGCAGAATTTTAGTCAGCTACACCCGGAGAAACATAACAACAGGATCCATTCAGTCTTTTAAGCTACTTCCGTATAGACTGCATGGGATACACAGTGTTTACTGACATGAGTGCTGAGCAGCGGCTCGACTCACTCAGCGCACCATGCGCGCTTGGTCATTTATAAAGGAGTTGGGGGGGGGAAACAGAGTCACTTTTTATAGGATCTGTAATTACAGGGTTGCAAAACGTACCTGAAATAACCTGGTCATCAGGGAGCTGGAAGGACAGTAATCTCCAGATTATCTGCAGGGCTGCATCCCTATTGTAGCACCGTCAAACAGAAAGCATATATAATATGAGATGCATTTTGTAAAATAACTAATTTGTGAGCACTGTGCAAGTAATAGATGTTTCTTATGTGAGAATTGTGAAAACACAGTAAAAGAGCAAGTGTAAAAACAGTATTTTCATATTTATAGACTCTGTTAATCTGCAGCCTTAAAAAACAAGTCAAGAAAAGGAATGTGTGCTATTCCATCATAGAAACAGCGGTTGCCTAACTGACAACCAAGGGTTGCCATTTAAAAACATCTTTAATACTGAGAGAAAAACATATTCTTAATTAAATCTTTTGAGGTTCTTTCACAAAGCCGAAAATACTCAAAGAGCTTCGCGGGATCCCGCGTGCCGCGGGCCGGGGAGGCGCGTGCAGGGCTCGCAGCGCAGACCCGCGCATTGCAGCAGCCAGAGCTGCAGCGCCGGCCACGAGGAAGCTGGAACTTGGATAGACACAGTTCTGACTGATTGATAGACACGCATGGGGTGGAAAAAAATGTCCTAGGCGTAGCGCATGGTTGTGTTTCATGTTGCGGGGAAGCTGGGTCTGCCAAGCGTTGGTTACAAATGTCTCATCTTCCTTTGCAACCATCTCGCTTTCCCTGTCATCCTTTTCCTAGATGGCTAAATATTCAATTGACATCAATGGCAAAAATCCCACTGATTTTCAGCGGGGCAGGATCTGTCCCAGACGTTCCCAAGCCGTTCCACAGCTCCAGAACATCTGCAAAGTGTATTTGTATTTGGTGGTGTTTGGAAAATTTATGTTCCCCATTTATGGGGAACATAAAATGTAGCCTCTCCAAAAAATTAAGCATAAAGTAGTGGGATCTATACCCAGCAGCAAAACTCCCTGTTCCCTTCCTCCCTGCTCTGCTCTTTGTAGAAAAGCCCAGGTCATGCCAGTGCCAGAAACACAGGTTTTTTTAGAATAAGATAAATTATTTCCTCCTCCGAACAGTTTATTACTGAAAATAGTTGGCCAGGTGAGGAGGATTTGGCCAGTTTCATTTTTTAAATGCGTGGCTCGTTGAAGCAACTTTGAAAATAATTTGTATGTAGTATGCTGACTTTTTTCTTCCCTGCTTTAACTTCAGCACTGTACAGCAGAAATATATTTGTGTCGACTCATACAAAGCCTAAACTTGCAAAAGGAAACTGTTTCACATTTCTTTATTAGGGAAAAAAAAAATCCAAACAATTAAATTTACCTTAAACGAAAGTATTTCTGGATTTTCCATTCACCTCACTCATACAGTCTCAGGTCAACAAGTCTGCATAGGGGAGGTTTGCAGGGTGAGGACCGCATTTAAGCTTTTCCTTCTGTAGCTCTGATGTTATTCTGTTTTGAAGCTAACGTCGTGGTGTTGCATGAAAGGTAGAAGCTTTGCTTATGCCAGGAGTGCAGGTGAAGGCTGAAAGGTGGGAGCCATGTTTCCAACTGATTTCAACCATGATTTAAAATGAGAACCATTATTAGGGTAGAAGTCAAGTTGTTGAGCAATGCCAGCCTGGCTGTGAATACTAAATGGTGGTGAATTTAAAAGTGATCCTTATTCAGGCAGCTGAGTGGCTCGGGCAGCTACAGGCACTTGCAGCTGGAATCCTCTGCCATATCCCTGGGTTACTTGGGTGGCCTCGAGGCTCGGAGCGTCGGGGTTAGTGCCCGTGTGGACATTTTGGGTCAGAAACAAGAGCTGCTGGTCATGACACTGATTTAATTAAGACACATGAGATCAGGAATGATGCCACTGACTGGCCTGATTAAATGTCTCGCTACATGGGCTTCTTTCACCCATGTTGAATGTATAAATTAGAAAAAAAAAAATACCAGTGTGCACGCAAGCCTCCAGAAAGGACCAGCAGTTCTGCACGTCAAACTCTGCATATTCTGCCAGCGTTTCTATGGTGAAGGCAGGTTAGCAGGCGGTGTAATTCAACTGTGCACTTCAGAAGTGGTTAGCAAATAGTTTCCCACAGAATTTTCCATGTGAGTGTGGCAGCCTTGTGCCGGTGGTGGTGGTTGCTGGTTTCCTTTCATTCTCTGCAGGTTAATTGCTATTAATGCCATCAAATTAATTCCTCACCATCAACCGGCTGAGAGAAACCCTGTATGTGAGGTCAGCTTTGGGAAATTGTATTATGATAAACAAAATGTCACAGATTGTTTTCACGGTAATGCTGGTATTTACTAACGATGTTGCATGTGGTGTTTGTGAGTGTCTGCTTAAAATATCCCAGGGTCCTAATTTGATTTTTTTTTCAAGCAGGGTAACATTTTATGTGAAATGTGAATCAGGTAAAAAATAACTGTGGTTGTTATATGAGACCGCTGCAAGCTATAGGCAAAAAAAAAAAAAAAAAAGTAAAGGTATTCAATAGAATCAGTGATTCTTGGGAATACTTTTTTCCTTGCTCATTATCAACTGGTCAATAGATTGGCCAATATTTTTCAAGAATGCAAAATGTTGAACCTAAGCTTTAATGGCAGCTTTTGAAATGCTATGGGGCCTTTTTTTTTCATTCTTCTTGGTTTGCTGCTCCCCTATATATATATTTGTGTGTATATATGTATATACACATATATATGTATCTATATAAATAAATATATATAGAACAAGGCTGTAAAAGTAGGCAGGCTTGTGATGGCTCGTGAAGACATAAAATGATGCTTAATAGGATGTGTGTGTAACCAGATCAAGAGCAAGCCAAGGGAAAAAAGTGAGCAGCCAGTCGGGATGTTACACACATCGGAGGGTGACAGGACAAGACTTGGGCAGCATTCACCTGCTGGTTCACCTGAGAGATGAGTCCTTAAGAGCCTTTAGTCGTGGAAACTTAACTGTTTCCCCATGCAGTTTATTCCAGTGCTTTATTATTATCTATATTTGCATTACTGAAGATGATTTATTTCCCCAATGACTAGAAGTGCAACATTTTAGGCTGGGGTGGGGGGGCGGAAATAAAAAGGCCATGTCCTCACGAGTTGTTAGACACATATTTTCAGTTGTTTTTATAAATGCACCCTTACTACTAAATGATTGGATAAAATGTGAGATGAACTTTTCAACGAGCACCAGCCCGACTTTATCACTAGCCATATGACGTCCCCAGGCCTTTGCAAATCCCTTTCCTGGAATGCTGTGTCAGGCTGGCGGTAAATAGCCATACCAGAGAGGTTCAAAGCGACCTTTCTTCTAGTGCTGTGTTTTCTACCCAGCAGTTGCCTTTCATTTTTTTTTACAGAGTTCTGACAGTGAGAAAAAGCCTGACAGCTCTTTCCTTGGTACCCTTTTGCAGGCGCTACAAGTCAGTCTTTAAAGCCATATTGCGAGGCCGAAACCAAACCCGGAGAAGATGCTTTTCCCGTGGCAGTGCCTGTGCCCGGCCGGGCTGGGCCGCTGGCGGCCGCACGGGCGCCGGGCTGCGCGCTTGCCCCGCGGCCACCATCCTCGCTGCCTTCAGCCTTCACACGGGGCTTTTCCGGGCCGTCCTCCGAGGGGCTGCCCTGGCTGCGGTGCCTCCCGCGCGCGCAGCGAGGTCCCTGCTTGGTGTCCGCTCCCTGTGGGACACGCGAGAAACGCTGCCCGCCATGGGGTCGGCGGGGCAGGGATGATGACCTGCGTGGGTCTCTAAAACAGACAACTTTTGCTTTGGACTGGAGAGCCACAGCTAGGACAGGGATTCTCCCTCCCATTCCAAAAGCAGGAACTACTTTGGAACACTTGAGAGACTAACAGAGCAAGCTCGGCCTATTAGCAAGTCCTATGTGCATCCTCATGGGCCAGCAAAGCCTCCTCCACGCTAACGCTCTGCTCCAAAAACCAGCACCAGGCACAGGGTGCAACTGGGGGGCTCCGCCACTCTGGTGGCCACTGGCGTGCGGTGGCCCTCTGAGCACCGAGGACACGTGTCCGTGGCCCCGCAAGCGCTTTGGGAGAGGGCAGGGGCCTGGCCCTGTGCCGGCTCGCTAGGTACGTGAGCAGGGGCTCCGCATACACGGCCCTCCTCCGACTTGACAGTCCCGGGCGCCGATAGCCTGCAACAAGTTACAGTCAGGGACAGGATGTGTTATCAAAGGGCTGAAACAAGTGGAATGAGTGGGACCCAAACCAGAGGCCCCGGAAAAATCTGGGCTCCTGCAGCAACTTAACTGCAGGCTGCCACCATCTGGCCCAGGGTTATACGTGTGGATAGTCCCAGGGCTGCAGATGGGTGAGGGACCTGGGTCTGTTCAATACCGCTGCCTTTGAACAACCCCTGCAGCGCTGCCAGGGGCTTGCGCTGTAAGGGAAGCATTCCTAGAGCCAGCCTGCTGCAAGAGCCGGCTGCCTCGGAGCGCCGGGACAAATCATGTGCTGGCTAAAAGGAAAGCGGATCCAGCAGGGCGGTTAATACAGCGTCATTTCCTCAACCATTTTGTGAGTCAGATAAATAACATCATAAAAGGGGCGTGGAAGGAGTTAACGGATTTTCCCGAAGCCCAGTAAAAGCCTGGAAGGGATGGTTTAGCGCTAGGAACTTTCGGCTCCCGGTGTCACACGCTGTCTATTAGATCATGATAGATGCCTATCGAACTTTGTTTCAGGTGCAAATTCAGCAGTATGTTCAGCAGTTTCTGGCTTTCAGCAGCAGTATCATCTTCAGCAGTGCCTAGGGAATGTGTGTTCCTTTCTGATTCACCGTTTCCCTCCTGCCTCCAATCTCTCACACTCCCAATAATTTCCTAACTCCTGCTCAGCCCTAGCAACCCTACCTTGGATAAGCAAAAATAGGTTGCAGTAGAGTCAAAAAAGACAAAAAAGGCTACAATTTGCAGTAGAAGATCAACCTGAGTGTGACTTCCAAATTACACCCTTTCCCCGAGAGTCAAAAAAACCCCACAACAACTAGTAAAGGTGAATCTTTGGTCTGAGTTTATTTTATATCCAGTTTAAGAACTCCTATATTAAGATATCTTTTTCCCCCTCTCCATCATAGTGGAGTGCTTCTCATGTTTTCCTTGCTGCTGAATAGAGTTTACCCTATTCAACTGCAGAGTTTAACGGGAATTACTAATAGAACTGAAAAACAACACACCAATCCCGTGAGCTTTGCAGGCGCAGAATTGCTTCCAAATCTACTAAATACACAAGATCAGGGGCATTTCCCTTCTGTCATGTTTGCACATTCAGCTGAGTAACACAGGCTGCAAAAGCAACGCCCAAGGATGTGACTCGAGGGAATACTCCGTGGGGACACGGGAGCTGAGGTCTCTGAGTCCCACCCCCATTCACGGTGGGTTTTCCTAGTCTATAGGCAGAAGGAATTTAAACTGGGCGCCACACAGCTGAGTTTCTGGCTTCTGCATATGCCACTCTGTTACAGGACTCACCTGCATGCTCAGCACGGACACCCAGCTGTGGCAGAGGAGGATAACCTGCCTCTTTAACGCTGTTATTTCACACTAACTTCAGGAGCGCTGAAAATTGCTAGCTCTACTGCTTTGTCAGCAGGGGCACCAGCTGAGGGTATGTTTGCCTGGCATAGCACTGATTTTAACGACAGGTACGTTTGTCAGTACAGTCCATCTCTCTTTCTGGAATACTGCAAATGCATCTCGTTGTGTCAGGGTGTCTCTCTTTCAAAGAGTTGTATTTTTAATTAACCCTACCAACGCGGTTGATCCTATTGAAGGATGTTTGTGTTACGCTCAGAAGATGTTGCTTGTGCTTTACGCTTCTGGCCAGATGTCGGTGCTTGTGTTTGAGGGGGCAGTTTCCCCGCAGCGGCCTGTGCCAGGCAGGGCCCCTCTTGCCAGCAGACGTGTGCCAAGTCCCTCGGGCCCATTTGTGGCCTGGCACGTGTGTTGCAAGGAAGCATTACAGCCTGCGGGGGATACCTGGCTGAGAGTGAAAACACAGCAAAAGCCAAAAACAGCAATTGCCACCCCTGTTTCCCAGCTCAGTGTAACAGATTTCCTGCACGAGAGGGAAAAAGGAGGGAAATCTCAGCCGACCCCAGCTACCTAGTGCTGGCTTTCCGCATCAGAGGTGGCTCTAGCAGAGGGTGCCTCACCACACATCAGCGGCACGGCCTCACCAGCTGCCAAGCTGTAGCCGTCTCCGCACCAGAGACCCCCTTGCAGCTCCAGGTCTCACACCAGACCCAGGTGGCAGAGGTGCCCAGAGCTGTGCGGTGCAGGACCAGCCCTGCATAACTCGGACCATAAGCTGAGCCCCCCGTGCTTGCCCTGGTAGCACCACTGTGCTTCAAGTCCTTCCTTAACCCGAGCCACCTACAAGTTGTACCTTGTATAAATCCAACTTCCCACTGCCACAGAGTAGAGCGATTAGGTATCAGGTTGTCACCACTGATTTAGGAAGAGGCTCACATAAACACGTTCAGGCAGAGAGTGGGTTAAGCGACATACACATCACGAACAAAAATGAGCCTGGGCAGGGCGGTACTGAGAGCATTTCTTAAAATAGGTGGCTGGTTTTAGTTATCCACAACCCTTCGTAATTTGTAGCCCTCGGGACGCTGACTGTGCTGGAGCGAAGGGTTATGCCCTGAGAATACAGGGTGGCTGACGCTGTGTGGAGGACTGCTGAGTTTTTGGTGGGGTATTGCATTTTCCTTAGAAAAAGCAGCCCTTTTGACATGGTTTGGATAGAATTGAATGTGGGTTTTTTTTTTCTTTTTTCTTTTTTTTTTTTTGGCCCGGGAAGCACTGTGAATGAGAGATAATGCTTTTAGATTAAACAACAAAACTCTGCATGCACATACAGACTAGATCATAACGCGGTCAGGCTTTGACAGTGTACTGCAGCATTATTGCTATTTATAATCAACAATTACTAACACTATAATCGAGTAAACTTAGTGGTAGCAATTACAGCAACATAAATAGCAATCCGGGTGACTAAAGGCATTGCTGTCCATGTGGATGGCAACTATTGCATTAGGGAAAAAAAAAAAAAAGAAAAATTCCAGGGAAGATATTGGAAGCTGATACATGAGCTTGGGTCTGCTAGTCTTTTATATACCATTTTTAAGATACTTCCTGAGATGAAGCTTCGGAAAAGGTACACTGCCTCTTTAAAATTAGTCTAGGAACTACAGGTAGTTCACATTATTTTTAAATAATAAATCTCTATATATATCTATATTAAAGTATATATGTATACATAAGTCGGCCGGCCTACGTTGTGGGAAGGCTGCGGCTAAACTAAGTCTGAGCTAATATTGTATTACCATGGTCTTCTGTTTTGTAGATAGCCTTTCCTTACTAGATGAGGTTCTGTTCCCGCTCCACAGAAGGTGCCTGTGTATATAACTCCTTTGTATTGCTTTCTGCAGAGTCCCTTATATATTTCTTACTACTAATGCTGTGTAGAAAAAAAAAAAAAAAGAAAAAAAAAAGAGAGAGAAAGAAATCCAGAGATTTTACTACTGATAATTAATGATATAATGGCCATTAGCAAAATAAAGATTTAGTTGTTTGGGAAACAGATTTATTTATATTGTGTATGGTTTATTGCCTGATAACTTGTTTGGTGACTGGATATTCTCCTCCTGGCCCTTTTCTGCTTTTTTCCAGCTATGGTGTTTACTCCTCACTTTGATTATCTAGCAGGCAATAAAGTATATTGTATGTTTTGAAGCCGAGTGGTGTGCTCCTTAATTATCCACCAAGGAGGGTAAGCGGGAAGGGTCTCTAAGGAGGGAGGCGCAGCAGCTCCTGCCTCCATCTGGGAAGGGCTTTCTGGGGGCTGCCATCTTTCCAGCACCCAGGACAAAGAAAATCCTAATGGAAAATAAAAAGACGGAAGGGGCATTAAAAAGGAATAAGTGCAAGTTGACAGCAAGGGGGGGTCCCAAACCAGCACTAAGGGCCTGAAGGCGCAGCTGGGCCATTTCGAGGCGGGTTGAACTGGTCACGACCGGCCAGGACCAGTGCCGCCCCGAAGGCCAAGGCGCCTCGCCCGCCATGGGTCACTGGTGCCCCGGCCCAGGAATCCGCTGGCGGGTAAATTTCGTGGTAATTGTAGGAGATGCGGCTGAAAAGTGCAGCCTTCGCCAGGCAGCGTGGGGCTGCTTTTCCATTTTCTTTTTTTCTTTCTCCTGTTCCTCACGGAAGCACAATTCGGAGCGGTGACACTTCCCAATGAGTAAAGGTTTTTTGAAAAGCAGCGAGGAGCCTCATTTTTAAGAAAAATGCCGTTTTTCCTTGATTTCAACCTTTGTCTATTTTCTTTTTTGTTTGTTTTTGTGAGTGTGTGTGAGCATACGTGCATGCATTTCACACACATAAACACAGAAACACATGTGCACATGGATAGACAGTTTAAAAAATAAAAAACTCAGTCTTTATTCATTAACCACCTAAAATACCCAAATTGCTCTCTGGAAACTCAGGCCACGCTACACAGTGGCATTTAAGAACATAACAGTATATTTTGCAGTCCTGCCTTGGTGCAGCCTCAGTTGGCCCTGGAGCTAAGCACGGCTCTGCTAACACACACTGCAAAGCCTGGTGCCCACCATGGGGCCTGGGTGAGAGAGGGCTGTAAAATAAAAGAAAAAAGAAAAATTCTGCCCCAAGATGTCTTCCTGTCAGACAGTGTTTGCAGGGGAGGCGTCCAGGGTTTTTGGTATTAACTTCAGTGATGGGAAAATTTTGCCTCTCGCTTGGATGGGTGTTGCAAACTCTTGGCCAGGTTTTAAAATTCAAGCTAATAAATTGCTACTTGCTATCTTTGGGGAAGGCCACTGACATTTGACCTCTTAAAACTTTTTTTCTTGTAGTTTAACAAGGAAAAATACTTGACAAGGAAAAAATCTTGAAAAATACTTGAAAGATTTTCATAAAACAGAAGAGCTGAGCGTGTTTGATCTAAGTGGGGAGAGACTTCAAAATGAGGAAAAGGTGACATGGTTTCCAACAGGAGACGAACGCCCGGCTTGGTGGAAAAGGGACACACGGCACTTCCATGTCATACAGGTTTATGTGTCTGCCACAGCTGCTGGACAGAGGCCCTCCCCTTGAGCCCTGCTGTATGCAGCTTCTCTGCTGACCTCCTGTTCCCCTCTCACCCAAACACGGTCTTTCTGTGAAACCATAGCACACCCAGTCACTCGCTGTTAATCTGGCGTTATTTCTTTTCCTCTAAGAGCAGTATTTAGAGTAGGGTCACAGAGCGGGGAGTGCTTCTTCATTTTGTTTGGTTGCAACTGCAGTGCTCAGAAAGTCAAAACCCATTTTCTGCTCATGTTCAAGCTATAGTGCCCTGTATAGTCTACTATAGTGTACTAGTTCAAAAACAGGAACTTATAACGGTTTGGACAGTATAAACCCTCAGTTTGTTCTCCACCATCAGTTTGACTTCTGCTAAGAATTTTTTTTTCCCTCATTAATGAATCTGTACAGAAGGTTACTGTGTTTGAAGGTCAACAGAGAAGATGACCATGCATCACATTCAGGCAATGCCTGGCTTCATCTTACTGTATCTGCTCCATTCACTCCATTTAATGCCTACAGTGTGGACTGGGTGAAAGAGTGCTGTATGTCCAAATGGGCTGTGCGTGTTGTGCACCCCAGACATGTGCGCTGCCAAGAGGAAGTGTGATTTTGTCTCTCAGCTGCTACCCCTAAGGCACCGGGCACCACCAGCTCCACTTCACGGTTTGTACCCAGGAGGCTTTGGACATGAAAATGTCATTCCAAAATTACACCAAATTTAGCAACTCATGAGTGCTGGAGTAAAACCCAAATGAGAAAATATATTGCATTACAAGTATATGTGAGGGTGACAGACCCTGGAACAGGCTGCCCAGAGAGGTTGTGGAGTCTCCTTCTCTGGAGATCTTCAAAACCCGCCTGGATGCCACCCTGTGCCATGTGCTCTAGGCATCCCTGCTGGAGGAGGGGGGTTGGACTAGATGATCTCTAGAGGTCCCTTCCAACCTCAACCATTATGTGGTTCTGTGTATATTCTGTAGTTTTCCTTCTTAGTTTTATGGCAAATTTATGATTGATGGTACTCCTTCCATAGCTCAAATCCGCTCTGAAACACACTTTTGGCCAGCATAAATCTTCTCTTAGATGTAAGAGAAGAAGGGCAGCTGCAGATACTCAGACAGGTTAATGACTTCCTCTCTGGGTTAGTCCATCAGGCCGTCAGAGGGAGTGTAATCTTGTTGGACCTTGTGCTTTGAGGAAGCCCAGGGCAGCACGTGCTTGAAAGGTTGCCAAGGGAAGACTTGTGAGTGCCCTTATGAGAAGCTGTGGCTTGGCAGCCTGGCACATCCAGCCATTTTTCAGTGAATTTCTGCAATTTAAAGGCTTCACCATTTTGTCATCTCTCTTCAACCAGCACACCAATATAAAGGACTTTCATCCCCGTGGACTCAGGGATGATTTCATACTACCTCACAGCTAGACAAAACAATAGGTGGACACATTTGTTTGGGGTTAAATTTGAGCTCATCAGAGAATGATGAGTCTGTTTGCTTTAAATGCCCTTTCTTGGGGGTAGTACATTGGTTACAGCCTCAGTGGTCTAAGGACATGAGCCTGGCAGGTATAACAGGGAAGCGTCTTTTATGAGACCAAATGAAGCAGCTGGGGAGAACAGACATATGACCCTGCAAGTCCTGGAGCTTAGCTGTGCCAATGTCATCGCAGCTAGTAGGTTTTCACGCCACAGCATGAGGGGGGCTTAGGTGGGACAAGACCCTTGGACCAGGCCTCCTGCATCCCCACCTACCTCTGTGCATGCAGGCACAGGCCCTTTCTAGCCAGGAAGGTAATGAAAAATTGTTTGTGGACAAACACTTCTATTTATTTATTTACTACATTTTTCCTTGCTAATGAAAGATTGGTAGCACAAGCTTGTTTTCATCACTTTAATATATATGAAAATGGATGTGGCTGAGATGCAAATGCTTGCACTTCTGTTTCTGAATATTCCCGCAAAAGTCATCCTGAAGGATGACATGCAGGCCATGCCCTGTAGCGATGCCAGCGAGAGCTGTACATGGTACCGCTGTGAGCTCCAGGCAAGCTCTCTGCAGGGGCAGCCACTTGCCCACACAAAGCACCAGGCGCTCCCACACGCCTGGTTAAAATAAATGCTGGGTTGCAGTGAGTTTACACTGTAAAAAGCAAACAGCTTTCTAGTTTGAGAACAGAACTCTGGTCGTGGATTGCCAAGTAGTGATGGTGATAAAGTCTGAAGTAAAATTATGCATGCAGTCCATTTGGGGCAGAAATCCTTCTCCTCTTCCTTGCTGCATCTCACTACCTTCCTGTTATTCATTTAGCTATATGGCTAAATGGCATATGGCAGAGGGCACCCCTGAGCTAGCACATTATGTTTGCCTAAGGGATTTGGGTCTTTAAACATCTGATATTGTAAGGCATAGGAAGAAATCTCTGGTGTCAGCAGTGTTCAGTAATGTAAAAAATCTCAAGCAAAATACTCCACCTTTTCCTGTTTTTAATTTCTCTCTAGCTACATGAGAAGAGATACTTTTTTTCTCACGAAAATATCTCACTCTGATTTTTTTCATTTTTTTTAATTTTTTAATTATAAATGGTAACCCTCTGCCGTGACCTTCTCGTGATGGCACACCATCAGATGTAATAGTGGAAAAAAATCCATTTTTCTTTGTGAAAGCATGGAGGGCAGCTCTTCCTTACTGCAGTCAGACTGCCTTGTGACTTCCTCAAAAATGAGAAGTGTCTTTCTCACCAGCACGAAAAAAAAAAAAAAAAAAAAGAGGAGAGAAGAGGGATGATGATTTTGCCCATGTTGGTGGTTTCAACTAGGGCAGCATTGGAAGGGTTTCTTTGCAGTAAAATCTCAGATCTCGAAAAATCAGATCTCTCAGGGAAGGGCTCCGGAGCGGACACTTGCGCCGGAGCTCCTCGCCTAGAGGAGCACAACCGCAGTGAAAGCCACCGAGCGAGCGGGAAAGCACCGGGAGCGAGAGGCAGCCCCAGTGGTGACCCTCGCGTGGGCAGCAACGAGGCCCGGCCTGGAGGCGTCGCTCACTCAGCGCGGGCGGCACCCGCAGGGAAGGCCGCATTTAAAAGCCGCCCTCAAGGAGCAATCAGGAGTGCAGTGGGGCCGTTAGTGCAGGCAGGGTGCAGGGAGTCTCCTCCTGGCTCAGAGAAAGGGCTAGGGCTGTCTCCACAGTTGCTCCTGTCAGTGGGAATTCAGGCGAAGCCATGGTTTCTACTCGGCAGAGCCTCTGCCAGGAAGACTGTGGCCACGCAGACTGAACTGCCACAGAAACATGCGGCAGTCCAGGCCTCTGGCTGCGGGGAGTGTCTGAGCCTCTTCATGTTCCCGGGGAGTAACAAAAACAACCCCTGCCTTAGGTGTGAACAGGTGGATGACCTGCTTAGCCTGGTGATGGAGCTCAAGGAGGAGGTAGAAAGGTTGAGGAGCATTAGAGAATGTGATAAAGAACTAGACTGGTGCAGCCACATTCTGCAGTCATCTCAGGAAGTGCACCCAGAGAACCCCCCGATTTGATCTGAGGATACACTGCCTTCTTGCCATAGAGCAGAGGGGGCAGAATTAACAGTATAAAGTGATGAAGAAGAATGGAAACAGGTCCCTGATCGAGGTGGCAGGAGAACCCTTTCCTGGCTCCCCTCGCCCCCACAAGTGACTACGTTCAACAGATATGAGGCCCTGGAACTTGAGGACCAGACAGATGAAGTCAAGGACCAAGGCCCATCTAGGGGGTTGTCCAGAGTGAGGCAGTCAAGTTCGCATCTTAAGGCCGCTCCCACTAAGGAGAAAAGGAGCACCCGGAAGAAGCGGTGAGTGATTGTTGTGGGTGGCTCCTTGCTGCAGGGCACGGAGGCACCCGACCCCTTATCCAGAGGGTCTGTTGCCTGCCAGGGGCTTGAATAAGGGATGTTGCAGAGTCTGACAAGGCTTGTCCAAGCGTCTGACTACTACTGCTGCAGGACATGGAAGCACTGAGCTGTAGACCCGACCCCTTTCCAGAGAGGTCTGTTGCCTGCTTCCAGGGGCTTCAATAAAGGATGTTGCAGAGAGTCTGTCAAGGCTTGTCCAAGCGTCTGACTACTATCCCCTGTTACTGTTTCATGTGGGCACTAATGATGCTATGGGGAAACTGAGAAGCAGCAAACAAGATTTCAAAGCCCTAGGGATGGCAGTCAAATGTCTGGGTGCCCAGGTTGTGTTCTCCTCTATCCTGCCAATGAGGTGAATGGGTATGAGGAGGAAAAGGTGGATATTTCACGTTAACAACTGGCTGCACCGCTGGTCTTGGCAACAGGGTTTTGGTTTCTGTGACCATGGGACTTTGTTTAACACCGGCTAGTGGGGAAGGATGAGAGCCTCCTCAGCAAGAGGGGAAACATGTCTCTGCCAAAAGGTTGGCCAGCCTGATTAGGAGGGCTTTAAACTAAGCAAGAAGGGGGAAGGGGAATGTTACATGGACAGGGCAATAAGTGTCATGCAGCCAAAGCCAGAAGGCATCCAGCAGGAGTATGGTAGTGGGGAAATGAGTATAGAAGATGATTATAGAGTGTCCTCTTTCACCCCTCCCGGGAAAGCTGCAAACTTCCCTGAAATGCCTGTACACCAATGTGCGAAGCATGGGGAATAGAGAGGAGGAACTGGAGATCTGTGTGAGGTCCCAGCATCCTGATCTCATTGGCATCACAGAGATATGGTGGGATAGCTCACACGACTGGAGTGCTACCATGGAAGGCTATGCGCTTTTTAGGAAGGACAGACTGGGAAGGCAAGGTGGTGGAGTTGCTCTTCATGTGAGACAGCAACTGGAATGCATTGAACTCAACCTGGGCATGGATGATGAGCGAGTTGAGAGTTTATGGGCAGGGATTAGAGGGCAGGCTGATGTGGGAGACACTATGGTGGGTGTTTGCTACAGGCCACCTGGTCAAGATGAGGAAGCTGATTAGGCCTCCTACAGACAGCTGGAAGTAGCCTTACAGTCACAGGCCCTGGTTCTCATGGGGGACTTCAGCCACCCTGACATCAACTGGAAAGGCAACACAGCCAGGCACAAACAGTCCTGTAGGTTTCTGCAGTGTGTTGACGGTAACTTTTTAACACAGATTGTGGAGGAGCCAATGAGGAGAGGTGGGCTACTAGACCTTGTACTAAAAAATAGAGAGGGACTCGTTGGAGATGTGAAGGCGGGGAGTAGCCTCGGCTGCAGCGATCATGAGCTGGTTGAGTTCAGGATCCAACGAGGAGGAGGCAGGGCTGTAAGTAGCCTTGCAACCATGGACTTCAGGAGGGCCAACTTCAGCCTCTTCAGAGACCTCCTCGGAAGAATCCCATGGGCTAGGGCTCTAGAAGGAAGCGGGGCCCAAGAGATCTGGACACAACAGTGCATCCCTGTGTATAAGAAGTCAGGCAGGGGGGGCAGGAGGCCTCCCTTGATGAGCAAGGAGCTGCTGGCAAAGCTCAAAAAGGCAGTATATAGAAAGTAGAAAAAAGGACAGGCTCCTTGGGAGGAATATAGGAATGTTGTTGGGGAATACAGGAATGTAACAAGGAAAGCTAAGACACAATTGTAATTAAATCTGGCAAGGGATGTTAAAAATAACAAGAAGAGCTTTTTCAAATATATCAATGGTAAAAGGAAGATTAGGGAAAATGTGGATCTGCTGGTGAACAGGGCAGATGCCCTGGTTGCGAAAGACACAGGAAAAAGCAGAGTTACTGAATGCCTTCTTCGCTTCAGTGTTTACCAAAGGCAGCCCTCTGGAATCCCAGACCCTAGAGATAAAAGAAGCCTAGAGAGAGGCAGACTTGCCCTGCGTAGAGGAAGATTGGGTCACAGAGCACCTAAGGAAACTCGATACCCACAAATCGATGGGCCCTGACTGGATGAACCCCAGAGTGCTGCGTGAGCTGGTGGATGTTATTGCTAAGCTGCTCTCCATCATCTTTGAAAGGTCCTGGAGGATGGAGGAGGTGCCGGAAGACTGGAAGAAAGCCAATGTCACACTGGTCTTCAAAAATGGCAAGAAGGACCCAAACAACTACAGGCCAATCAGCCTCACCTCTATCCCTGGAAAAGTCATGGAGCAGCTTATCCTGGTTGTTGTCTCCAAACATGTGGAGGATAAGAAGGTGCTCAGGAGTAGTCAGCATGGATTCTCCAAGGGGAAATCATGCTTGAATAACCTGATAGCCTTCTATGATGACTAGCTGGATAGATGAGGGGAGAGCGGTGGATGTCGTCTATCTTGACTTCACCAAGGCTTTTGACACCGTCCCTCACAACATCCTCCTGGGCAAGCTCCGGAAGAATGGGATAGATGAGTGGACAGTGAGGTGGATTAGGAATTGGCTGGATGGCAGAGCTCTAGAGGGTGGTGATCAGTGGTGCAGAGTCTAGTTAGAGGCCTGTGGGTAGTGGTGTCCCCCAGGGGTCAGTCCTCGGTCCAGTCTTGTTCAACTTACTTATTCATCAATGGCCTGGATGAAGGCAGAGAGTGCTCCCTCAGCAAGTTTGCTGATGATACCAAACTGGGAGGAGTAGCTGATACCCCAGAGGGCTGCGCTGCCATCCAGAGGGACCTGGACAGACTGGACAACTGGGCGGTGAAAAACCTCATGCAATTCAACAAGGCCAAGTGCAAGGTCCTGCACCTGGGGAGGAATAACCCCAGACACCAGTACAGGCTGGGGACCGACCTTGTGGAGAGCAGCTCTGCAGAGAAAGACCTGGGCGTCATGGTGGACGACAAGCTGACCATGAGGCAGCAGTGTGCCCTCGTGGCCAAGAAGGCCAATGGAATCCTGGGCTGCATTAAGAAGAGCATCTCTAGCAGGTCGAGGGAGGTGATCCTGCCCCTCTACTCAGCCCTGGTGAGGCCGCATCTGGAGTATTGTGTCCAGTTCTGGGCTCCACAGTACAAGAGAGATGTGGAGCTGCGGGAGAGAGTCCAGCGCAGGGCTACAAGGATGATCAGGGGCCTGGAACATCAGCCCTATGAGGAGAGGCTGAAAAGGTGCTGGCCTCTTTTCACTGGTGGCCACTGATGGAACTAGAGGCAATGGCCACAAACTGAAACACCAAAAGTTCCACAGGAACTTAAGGAAAAATTTCTTAACAGTGAGGGTGATGGAGCACTGGAACAGGTTGCTCAGAGAGGTTGTGGAATCTCTCTCTCTGGAGATCTTCAAAATCCTCTTGGATGCAGTCCTGTGCCACGTGCTCTAGGTTACCCTGCATGTGCAGGGGGGGTTGGACTAGGTGATCTCTAAAGGTCGCTTCCAGCCTTAAGGATTCTATGATTCTATGAAATTAAATACAAAGAAAGAAAATTTGCCAGGAAACCTTCAGAAATACCCTTTATTCAGAAATACCCTTTTATTCATTTATGACTGGGGAACTGCAAATATTCTAAGTACCAGCAACCCTTTTGGAGAGGAGATCTAGTTTTACAAGTTCTAATCAAGACCTTGGGACCTGATCCTCTTCGTTCCTGCTGCAAAACCTGCTGTAGAAATACAAAGAAAGAAAATTTGCCAGGAAACCTTCAGAAATACCCTTTATTCAGAAATACCCTTTTATTCATTTATGACTGGGGAACTGCAAATATTCTAAGTACCAGCAACCCTTTTGGAGAGGAGATCTAGTTTTACAAGTTCTAATCAAGACCTTGGGACCTGATCCTCTTCGTTCCTGCTGCAAAACCTGCTGTAGACTGTGTCAGGGATATATATATATATATTTTTCCTGTTAAGAATGTTTTCCTGTTAAGAATATTTATGTGTGGATTGTAGGATACTCATATCCTCCACATGGCGAAGAGTTTCCTCCTGCATCTCTTGGGAGTTCTTCAGGGCAGTTTTCCAAACACAGGCTGAAGAGGAAAAGGGATGTCCTTGCTCACAGTGTGGCTTAGTGGAGGAAGGGGCGCAGCAAAGGACAGTTTTCACCAAGCAGGAGGGGACCAGCAAACCGATATCCTGAAGCCCAGCACATGAGGACTTTTCTGTTTTTTGGGTGACCTCAGCTAATGTTACTGAAAAAACAAACACTGGCATTTCTGATAGCACTTACAAACCTTTTTTTTTTTTTTGGAGATCAATATGCACCTCCCTACATCCCTTCCTGTTTCCCTGTGCAGCAGCAGCTGCAGAGAGAAGAAGCAAAGGTGCTGGCTCTGGGGCACTAGAGCATCCCCCAGATGTGACTTTCCCATACTGGCCATACCTGGTCGGACCTGCACTACAGGATAGCAAAGGAGCCCTAGTTTGGGTGCCAGAGTCCTAGTTTGTAGCTCCCACAAACTGGGTTTATATCAGGGTTAATATCAGGGGGATGGAAAAGGCAGCTTAGCCTGTTAGATACAGAATTAAAAGCAAATTGAAAAGCTTCAGATGTCCCCATGGTATACATTTCTCTTTTTTGGTGGTTGGTACATTGCTAAGTACTGCAGCTGCCAGTGTGTTGTTTGAAAGTAACATGGAAAAAAAAATCTGCAGATACTTTTTTGGGAGGGGTTTTGAGTGTGGCTTTCTCAGTATGGTTTTCAGGATGGCTTTGATAGAATAATAAAAAAATAACAGCCAGCACACTAGGTCAGCCTTGTTCAAGGAAACACCAAGCAGCTTGTGGGTAACACAGATATCATCATTTAAAGTATATACCAAATCTGCTTGGGCTGGTGATTTAGGACCCAGCACTGCGGCATGGATGGAGATTTCGGTAGCCTCTGAGCCACATTCTCAGCCCTCAGGACAGCCCGGACACTGATTTTCACCCGCTGGCTGCTGAATCACCTGCCAGCTGGTGCCCAGAGTCCTGGGGGGTGTCCTATCTGGGAAGGCGCCGACAGGAGTCTGGGGTCCCGCTGGTGCAGAGGACCTGTGGCCCATCCACCGCCCGAGCAGCCCTATCTGAGCAACAGCAAGTGCTGGCCCATTCCGTGCCAGCAAAACTACAGCGCTAATCACAGAGCCAAAAGTGTCCGCCCAGCCCGGCCACTCCAAGAAGTGGTAAGGAAAATATGAACGGGAATGTGTATGTGCAAGTCATGAAGGTTCCTCCAGCCAGCTTCAGTGGAACAACTGGGCTATCTACAGCAGATTTATTTTAAACACTATTTCTACCAGATGCATTATTATTTAGAAATACTGTCTGGTTTAGCTCCTTCCTGAAAGCTGTTTGATTTGGCAGAGAGTCGAGCCATCAGCTGCTCAGGAGCTCCTTACTTCTTTGGCCTTCGTGACCTGGAATTTGTCTGGTCATTTTAATAAACAAGCCATTTCCCATTATTTAGTTTCTATCTTTGCTCAAGATGAGAAACCCAGCCAATCTCCTGGAATTCCCTGGAGTAATTCCTTGCTGCAGGGTCTGCTCCCCCGTATGTAATTCATGCACTTTATTCCCAGAGGGGTTTCAATGACCTGAGCGGGCTCCTTGCCACGGCCTGTGCCAGTTTCTCAGCAGTCCGGGTAGCCAGCACAGGAGCACCCCGCTACCTGCCCGCGCCCTGCGAAGCAACCACAGGCTGCTGCGTCCATCGTGGGGCAAGTCTCAGCCAGGCTGGTGTCACTGCCGGTGGCAGGACCTGTCATCATCTCTTTACAACCGATGATGGTAACAGTAACAGTGATTTAATTTCAAAGCTATTACCGTGTGGCAGCAAGGCTGTGCACCCGTCAGCAGTCACAGGACATTTAGTTTCCACAATGTTTCCTAATTCCTTTTGTCTCTGGGAGCGACGTTTTCCCCGCAGTGCATTAAATGTGCTTTCAGTCAGCGGATTTGGTCAGCATGAGCTTCGGTGGTGCCTGGCCCCAGATTTTGGGTTGTATGTGCTGCTGCAGATCTCTAGATTGTTTGGAAACCTGTGTGAAAATCAGTAACAAGCTTTTTAAAATTAAGAAGTCCTTTGAGGATAGTAGAAAGTATTCATACATACTTATGAATAATAAAATTATTCTTGAGCGTTACAGAAAAAAACTCATATATTCATAACATGTTGACTTTTAAGGCAAATTTTATACTTGCTCAGAAAGGTCTGGATTATCAGTATATTTGAATCATTCTCTGGAGGCTGGACAATACTTGATTCACAATTACAGCTTTAGCCAGGTATTTAATGCATTTTCACTGTTTTTTTTTTTTCCCCCAGCTGGCTGAATGTCTGGTTCCTGTTGATTTTAATGGAAATTAGGCATGCTTATCCCTCTGACATTTTTCAAAAATCTTAACTAACAACTCCAGTGTTTCCCTTACATAAACACATAGAGCCCCAGCACGCAAGTGCTTACAAGTCAGTGGCTGACTCGCTGTCACGGGCCTTGCTGTTGAGCCCCATCCCCTGGCCCCAGCAGACCACAAGACTCTCCTCTCTTGGCCCTTGAGGGGCTCCACATTCAATCAGCTGAGGGGACCAGCTCAAGCTCCCACAGTGGCAGGTACCGTGTCACCACCTCAGAGGTGACAGTAAGGTGTTGGTGTTGACAACATTTGTCATCCTGCACAGTAGGACTCACCTGATCTTGCCACTTATTGGAAGAACATGAGGAAAAACATTGGGCCAGAAAGGCTCTGTGAAGGCTTGGCTGGAAAATTGCCACTTCTTTAGTTGTGCTACCCCCAGTGCAATGAGTGTGGGCTGAGGAACCCCACTGTCCACATGTGGCCAAGAATTTATTCATGTTCCAGTGAAGTTTTATCAGCCCATTCAAAATTAAGGAATGATGTTTTATTATTCTAATTACCATTTTGCTAAAATTTGTAATCCAAATGATCTCATTACTGCAAATTTCTAGTAAATCATATATACAGAATTTATTGGGTCATTTTCCCCTTTTCCCAGGGTTATTTTATTGTTTCCACATGGTGGTATGGCATGTATTTAGCATCCCGGTTCCTTTGCGGAGCGGTGGACATTGATCATGTGGTTTCTTCCTCCTTGGTCTAGGGCCCATTTGAGGGTATGGTTACACATTATAAACAGTTTGAGCATTTGTTTCTTAATTTGTCTGCAGATTTAGTCACACAATGCTCACTTACAGGGTTAACATCTAACCAAACCCATGGGTAAGAACTGTACAATTGCACAAAGCACATCTGACTTTGAGGCACCGCCTCAGCACTGCCTCGTGTGCTGTAAACCCGTTTATTCCCTCCTCGTCTCTGCTCCTCAGGCTTGTTCTTATGCAGAATTGTGATCCAACCTTAACCTCTACCCAAACTCAAAGAGACTTGCCTGGCTGCTGCAGGGCATAGTTTAGCCGCCGGTTTTGATGGCAATGTAAATAATTACGTGCAGCCCTATGGGCGAGCTGTGCTCTTAAAAGCCACTTCAGCACGGGTGGGGCCTCTTTCAAGCAAGGTGTGCGTGGTGTAGGCCTGGCACAAATACGCCAGCTCTGGTTTCATGGGTGTTGCCCGTAGTCTTCCCTCGCCCGCCCATGTCTCTGGGCAGCGGCCGCCGCGGCGCCCTGGTGGTGGGCAGTCATTCTGCGTTTCTTCTCTTTCAGTCCAAGCCACAGCCCCTGGGGGAGGTGGTGAGAAGCTGCGTGCCATTGCCACAGGGGTGTGTTACCAGAAGAGACACTTGGGGTTTCACCATAACTGCAGGAGCTCCCAGTACCAGCTGGGCCTCCTCAGGGCGCTAAATCCCCGCAACAGTTGTGCTCTGGCTGTGGGGGGCAGATACAGAAGGTTTGGAGGGAAGAAGAGGTGGCAGGACAGGCAGTACTGAGGTGTGAAGAGAAAGCATAAGGAGAAGATTAAAGAAGTCATTTAAGTAATTTTTATATAGTTAACACACTGCTAGAAATATCCCTCAATTGCTGGCATGGGGTGTGCTATTGAGCACATGCCAGCCTAGACTAACACATTGAAGGCCCAGTCCTGCTGCAGATCATCTTCCTCCTGCAGACCAGGTAAGCCTGATGTCTGTGCTAGCGAAACCATTGCCAGATTATTGTAGGAAGGTGTAAAAATGCTCTCTGTGCTAATCATCTCACCTAAACCCAAGCAAACACATCTGGGCATCAAGATGTGATAGTCTCACTGGATCTCCTCAACTACACACTGCATTAAATAGGTACTGGTTGATGGTGTTTTGGCACAATTCACCTTAACTTGACTGTTGGTTTGGAAGAGTTGTTTAATTTTGGCTCAAATCCCCTGATGCCTCCACCTCCCTTCCTTACTGGTTTTGTTCACATAGCAATGCTGGTATGTGTGCACTGTGCTCATTTATATTAAATAAGCATATTTACTTATTTAATCTGGCTGATGATCTATGCCAGGTCTGCATCAAACGTTTGCCACCTCATAAGGACATCTGAGTTTGTACGGGGCATCTTTCTTCGGACAGCCTCAAACCATCGGTGGTGGTGACCCCTGATTGGAGGGTATCAAGCTGAAACTGGTCTCATGTAAACCATCTGGAATCTCAATATAGTGTCAGGCCCTCAGCTGTCTTCATGTGTTAGTCTGTTGCACCAAATTACTTTCCAAATAGTCCTCTAAAAATCAGTTACATAGGGCTGAACCAGCCATTCAATTTTTCCTGTCCGGCTGATGGAGACAAGAGAGACATACAGAGAGCCCTGTCTCATCCAAGACACCTATCTCAGGGGGACTGCAAAGCCTGCTGAGGTTTTTCCTCCCTCTCTTTGACGTTAAGGAGATGAAAACCTAACTTTTGGGTGCCTAAAATAGATGAACAAATCCCAGTTCCTGAGTGCAGAAGGAGCAAGCCAAACCCCAATCCCTATGTGGCAATACCTTATGGGTGGAGGGCAGCAGTTCAGGTAAATGTGAACGGCTCTGTGTAAGGCCACGTTTCCTTTCTTCATATGTTTGATCCTTAGAGGTGAGAATAAATACAGAAATTGTCTAACTGTATGAAGATGGTAGTGGTGCTGCATTTTTTTTTCTGGGGAAGCCAGCAAGTTTGTGAAATGCCACTATTCCTTGAAATTCAGTGAAATGAGTAGTTTCTTTTTTTGAAAACATTAGGCTTGTGACACTCTAAGTGCTTAATTTTAGAGTAATACAGAGATTAAGTGAATATTGTATTAAAAAAAAAGTCAGGCAAAGAAAGCAGGGTTTTGCCAATACAGGTTTGGTTTAGTTAGTTAAAGTGGTTTCACCAGATACGATGCAGACTAAAGAGCATGCAGAATGTGCGGAAAATCTCGCTGTCAAGAACTGAATGTCCAAAAGGAGACAGAGGAGGCCTAAAACTTTATTCGAATAAAGGGAGAGTCCACCGGGCATATCCCTGTGGGGTCTCTCCAATTGCTGGGGGACGCAGCCCCGCTTTTATCCTAATTTCCCGACAAGGGACGCCCTCTCCTTTTCCCCCTTGGCCAAGGTACTCAGAAGTTACAGCCTTCCCGGCCGCCTACACCGAACTCCGGCCTCCCGCCATCTGTTCTCACCTGAGCTCACCAACTCCTTTGTCCCCCTTGCTGAAGAATGTGGGGCAATTGCCCTATTTCCCTCATTTGTAAAGGCCCCATCTCCTTGCAGATGGCTCTTTTTGTCCCACTCGGCTCATGGTTTCACTCAGTCTCCCCTCCCTTTGTCCTGCTCTTCAGCCAAACTGTGGAGAAACCCCCTTATTGATGAATACAGAAACTTGGGCATTCCGCTCAAGAAGAACTTTTTTTCCCTCTCTGCCGAATACCAAGCTTTATGTGAGCTTTTAATGCCTTAATTCCTCTTTTCTAACCCTTGCAAAAGAGACTTGTTTGTTTTACCATTCTTTGGCTACGGAGCAGCCACAAGCATGTGTTTGCTCCTTCCCTGCGGCTAGGTTTACAGCTACCTGCTGCTTTGCTGTGTGTGTCTGTGACGTTAGGGTTTTGTCCCTCTTGTGGAAGTTATACTTTACTCTGCAGTGCTCTCGCTTTGCTAGAAATCTTAAAATATCTGTGTTCCTTCAAACACAGCGTAACTGTTGCCGTAGCTGGAAGGCTTCGAGGTGCATATTGTGCAGCTCTGCAGGTTTGGGGCCTGCAGCCCGGCACAAGGGGATGGCACTGCGTGTGGGGGCAGCACCAGGACCCAGCTCCCGCCTTCCCGTGCTTCCCCGTCCCGGGTGTTTCTGCCCACAAGGAGCCAGGAGAGACCTATATGTGGCTTCTTAGAGATGGAAATCTTCTTAAGGTGGAAAAAAAATGGTTTTGACCCTTAAAATGCCCAGCTGGTCTGTCAAGTTTATTTTCTGTGTTTAAGCTGAAGATTTCCCTTTAGGAATCCAGAGCACTACTTTAGGGGCTTTTCAGCCTTTAACTGAAAGGACCAAAGAGGTTAGGCTTTTAATAAAGCTTATTAAAAAAGCCTTCAAAGTTATTGGAGTGAAGCAAATGTTCAGTGAAAAAGAAAAGATCTGATTAACCGCCCCTTTATCCCCTTTCCAAGCTGATGCACCTTCAGTGGTTCCACAGTACGGCTACACTCGCCTGTATTCACAGTTAGTGCACTCACCAAGCCTCTGTGGTAAAAATATACACACCATAAATATACACATGCACCTACACGTATCTATCTATGTGTATATGCATGGACAGATGTACGCATCTAGTAACTTACTGTATATACTGCAGCACAATGGTCCCGTATCTCTTTATAGAGACACAGCAACTGATTGCCAAATGGAAAAACTAGATTGAGCACAAGGGGTTTTGTGCCTCGGCACCTAGAGCTGTGACAGGGGAGTCCCAGTAACGTGTTGGTGCTGCTGACGGAGAGGAGCGCTGTGGGGTGCCCTGCGCCGCTGCGACGCTGCTTCGCACTCGTGCACCACAGCCCTGCGTTGCCCTCGATGCTCATGGCTAGCGCTGGCGCTTGTCAGAGCCAATAAATCTTTCTCCCCTGCAAAGCGCAACCTGGACTAGACACTAATGCTTGTGCGTCTTCCCTTCCTCCGCCTTTCGTCCCTGCTCTGAATGGCAGCAGTTGTGGCAGACAATGGCTCGAGGAGGGAGTTGTTAGGAGAAAACATGAACTAGAGCCTTAAGGGCAATTTTAGATCTGTTTTACCCTGATAATGGTGTTTCATAAGAGCAGAAAGAAATGGCACTGGGCTGCGTGCTTGAACTTTCAGGTGGGTAAGCAGGACTTATTTCAGAGTGCTCACACTATTGCATATGGAAAATAAAAACCCAAAACTTAAACAGTCTCAATTACTTTTTAATTTGTCAGTGCTTCACAAGTAGGCAAAATGTCCCCTGCATCCCCTCAC
>NW_010587882.1:41591-59150 GCF_000705375.1 Tinamus guttatus
CCCGCCCCCCCCGGCCCGGCCCTGCCGCTGGGCTCCTAACGGGGCTCCCGTGCCTCAGCAGGCCGAGTGCTCCTGCCCAGCGGGAGAGCTGGGGGAGGCTCGTGCACAAAGCGGGTTCAGCTCTAGGGATTTCTGCCCCCAGCTTGGAGTTAGAGCCCTCCCTCCGCTTTGACCTGCAAAATCTGTTGGTTTAAGGAGCCACCTCCGAGGCAGAAGCAGCAGTTGGGCATCTGGTCCCTGTCATTTCATGGCTTATTATAAATTTAAAAGAGTTTGTTTATAATGTACGTACAGATGCACCACTATTTTAGTATTTAGTGTTGCCAAATAGTATTTAAATGAGAACAGTCGGGCATCTAGTCCCTGTCATTTCACAGCTTATTATAAATTTAAAAGAGTTTGTCTATAATGTACGTACAAATGCACTGCTATTTTAGTATTCAGTGTTGCCAAATAGTATTTAAATGAGAAAGATGGTTCAGTTTTTTTTGTTTTTTAATAACTACTATCTGACACTGAAAAACAAGAGACTGATTTCTGTAAGAACAACTTAAAAAAGAGAGTTTAAATAACACCTAAAGTGTGGGGAAGAGACAATCCACTTTTAAACCACTTCCACTTGGCCTTCCATGAGAGATCACCAATTAAATAGGTAGAGAAAAAAAAAAAAAAAAACACCACACACATACATCCCCCACCCAGAAAACCAGAAAAGCACTCCATATACCTTAAAATATAAGCATGAAAAAACACACAAAATATCTGTATTTTACATTTGATTAAAAAAAAGTAGAGGTTCACTGACACATCATCATCCCTGCTGAGTAATACATACTCTGCCTCTATGTATGATAAAGGAAATATATATTCTTTTTATTCACTGAAATATCATCTGGCTTAGAAGAGTACCTGCACTGTATTCCAGTTTTGCTATTAACGCTAAACATGAAAATCCCCAAATAGACACTAGTTAAAAACAAACATTTGGAGATATATTTTGACTCACCATAGTTCTAACATCACTCCTTTTGCATCTTTAAAAGCCAAGCAAATGGATTAGTAATTAGCCAGACAGTAAGAAATGCTTTAAAATTAATACGCACAGTAATTCTAAAATACAGGTTATAACTTGCCACTACTTCTCAGTATGCCAATTAGTGAACAGTATATTAAAAAATAAATGAATAGATAAAAATCAGGGCCATGCCCCCATCACTGTGACATTTCCCCCACCTTAAAGCACTATCAGAATTTCACAACCTCACCGTGGAGTTTTTCCAACCCCAATAAACCCCCAGAGGATACAGTGACACGGACAGATTTTGCGATAGCCACAAGCATTTCATGGCAGTAAATGACTGTCAAAGAGATTCAGCACCAGCCCCCAGGAGCTGCCCCTCTTTTCTCTTGGAGGTTGAGCTCTTTTTGCAAAGCAACGTGCCCAGCTGCTTGCTTGCCCTACGGCAGGCAGGGCCAGCGTGGGACAGGACGCAGAGCGGGGCTCTCTGTGCCACAGGGCAGGCAGAATTCCACTGAGGAACTGGGCTCTCGGGAACTCCAGGAGCCACACAGCTTCCATGCCCGCCTGTCCTCTCAGTGCTTTGACAATACAAACTCTTTTTGGATCTATTTCTAAACTTAATCCCTTAATTAGAAGATAAATCTTGAACACCACCTACCATTTAATGGTTCTTCTACAGCTTTCTGCAAAACATTTAAAAATATATATATATGTATAAAATGCCTTCGTGTTTATTTTTGGCTCGCCACAGTTAAATTACTCTAATTGACATATACAGTAAGTAGTGATTCTACGAAAACGAAAAAAGCTGAAAGTTAATAAGATTGATTGCTCAAGCTCTGGAAAAGAAGAAATCAGTAACTGCAATCTCCAGGCTATTTTTCCCCACTATACAGCTCATTTTTTCCCCAGATGCAATCCCTCTAGGTGGCAGCAAAAGGCATGCAGATACTACTTTTGGGTACTAATATCAGAACAGATTATTGCTGCGACTTGATCGGTGGTTAGGAATAAAATAACATGATTGAAAACAAAAGCAAAAATACTCATCAAGCACTCAAGTGTTACTATCTCAGACAGAGATGTATCAAATAACTGTGCATTTAGTCTGCTAGGCAATCGGAAATAGAAGCAATCTGCAGATGTGTTAAAAATTTAATAGGTAATTGATTAGGATTAAAAGATTTCAAAATAAGCACCTTTACCCCCTCCGCCTCAAGAAAGTAACAGGCATCCTTCAAAAAGCGTGCCCAGGTGCCAAAATGAAGCACGGTCCTCCGACAACAAATTTTCCTTAGTCTTTAGATTACACAGAACAAAAAGCTGTTTTCAAGAGTCCTTCACAACTGAATTCCCCACAAGGCACAGCAGTATAGTCTGAGTAGCACTTGATGGAAACAAGCAACAGGTTAGCAGACTTATTTTCCATCAGCTCTTCCCATGATGTCCTCTCATATCCTCACAGGATATGTTTCATTCACACAAATTACTGTCATCGTATTTGACCCTCAACTAACTGTGGCTGCAAAAGCGCACGGAGTTTTTAAAGGCTGAGCTTCCTGATGGCCTCCAGTTTTAAATATTTCTTCAGATTTCATTTGCTTCTCCAATTCATGCACTAACATCGTGTTTAGTACTGCATACTAAAATGCAGCCATTTCCACTTGTCAAATCCTCACTGCACCGTAAAACCAGCTCACACAGAATATAGCTCACAAAGAGAACGGAGATCCACAAAGGCTTAGCATGTTGGTTCACATCTCAAGTCTTCCTTAAAAAACAAGATGAAAAAAAAAAAATCTTCTCCTTGCCTAGTTTGTTTCTGTTCTATAAGTAAATATGAACATGCTACTTTAAAGGCATTACTGCATTTTGGAATAAAGGTTTCTGTAATACACTTCTCTGCTCATTTTTAATAACAGAATGGGCTTTACACTTCTCTGCTCATTTTTTAACAGAATGGGCTTTGTGTCCCTCCTCTTTTTCTTTTTTCCTTCACTTTTAAAAGCCTCATGTACTTATCCCTCTCCTTCCCTAAGAGACTAATCCTCTGAAATGTTATTCTTTAAAATGAAATTGGATAAAAAAAAGAAAGGAGAAGTCTCTTAACTGCATTCAGGTCTCCTGTGCCATTGCTAGAAATCGTATTTCTAGAGTAGTTGCAGACTGCAGAGGAGACATAGGGCTAAACTTGTCTCAAATGATGTCTGAAATGGAATGACTTTGTGTTCATCCCACTTCCCTGATACAAGGAGGTTTCACTGTTGTGAAAGGTTTCTAGGTTTCTAGAGTTGGGCATTTTGATTTGCTTTTGCAAAACTCCAGAAAATAGACTGTTCACATTTGTGGACCACTAGAAAATACAGTGCAAGTTTAAAAATAACAGTTTGCAGAATTATTACTCTAGAATCAAAAAGCTCAAAAAAATAACCAAATGCAGCCTTTAAAACAAACTAGCAAACAAAAAACCTTTTCCTTTTATTCTGTGTAACCTAAAGACAGACAGCCTGCTTTCAGATGGTCTCATCAATATTAAGGGACATGATGAGGGTGGGGAGAGGAAGGGGGTAATCAAGGCAACAGTCTTTGCATAGCTGAGAATTCAAGAGAACATTAAAGAATTCTGGAGTAAAGAGCTTTAGAAAAAAAAAAGGTTTAGTTTTTATATAGCTTGCCTATATAAATAATAGTAATAATGAAAAGTAATCTGCATTTGCCTCAACAAAAAAAGCACAAAAAAAGAGAGACATTACCCAAAAGTCCTCAAACTCAGGTGAAAGGAGTGCATGGTAAAAGGAACGTCCAGATTCCCTTCATAGCCACTACCTTTTTGCAACAGCCCTTGCAATTGCAGCTCCACCCGAGCACAGCAGTTGGAGTAGCTCTTAGGTACCCCAGCTGCTGGGGTGGCAAGTACAGTACTAGTGACACACTCAGCAGGGACAGTGAAGACCACCAACTCACTCAACATGAGACGTGTTACACAGGCAGAACTTTTGCTTTCTACCAACCTGGGCTGAATTGGAACTAGTGAAGAAAGGCTCAGTATCTCACTACACTCCCCTGAGCCATCTAGTCACCCCAAATTTATTAATTTTAAGCTTACCCTTGGAGGATGATGCTCTTTCATGCGGGAACCTAAAATAATTGAATAGGAAAAAAAAAAAAGATTTGAACAAACAGATGAACAAATTTCATGACCAATTAAATATCTACCAATAAAACTTAGAACACAGTAATAACGTAAGGTTGCAACTCCTTTACCCAAAATACTTAACATGACCTGTAAATCCCAAAACTCTCCTTCAAGCGCTTTACTAAGCACCCAAATATTCTTAGCATATACAATCTGTGGACTAACAGAGTTAAGATTTTAGCTATATAAATGAATTATGCTGCACTGAGTTTTGTGATTGTTTGGCATGTTGGAATCTGCCCATTGCAGTGACATTCAAGCTCTTCAGCCAGCAAAATCAAATTACAAAGGCAAGATTTATGCAGACCACTAATACACAGGATCAAAGAAATACAAACAAGTAGCTTATAACATCAGTAAGAAAATACTTTTATCATCGTTAAAAGGCTAGCTTCACAGAGGTGACTGGCTTCATTTTTGACTGGCTTCCATCAATCTCATGTATTAGGTCTTCTGCCTTAACTTCTTTAGGGGAACCCCCATACCCACACACTGATTTACACCTCCTAAACCCAGGAGACCGCGTGTGCCAGCGCAGCCGACCCTGAGCTCACAGTGCACAGTCAGGGGGAGTGCAGAGCAGCAGATGTTCAGCTCTGCTCTCCTGGGTGCCAAGTAAGAGGTGTCTGAAGAGCCGCCCCGCGCAGCTCAAAGCAAATCAGGCCACGCTGCTCTGAGGAGCGGCCTGCGATGGCCACGCACGCGGCACGCCGGCCGGGAAGCAGCTGCACCACAGCCCTGCCCGCTGCGCTCCCTCTCACTCAGCCACCTTGACTGCCTTCTATAGGTTTCCTCTCTTTTGAGATAAGGTAAACGCTCAGGTTTCAGAAGCAAGCATTGCTATTCTTTGCTGCTGCTTTTAAAATTCAGCATAGGAAAAACAGGAGATGATAAAATGACTTATGTCCTACTTACCCACAAAACACACATAAACCAGACTAAGCAAAGCTCCAATAGCCATAATAGCCAAGCCAGCAATCACAACAGACCCATTTAACACGGGACAGGCTGTTAAAAACAAGAAATAAGGAAAAATTATCTGACTTGAATTAAAGCAAACATATTTTCAGATAGATCTAAATACTAAAAAATAATGATAATATAATAATAAACCAAAAGTAATCCGATTTGTCTTTCAAAAGCACTCAAGAACTATTTCTGCATCTTCTTTTTCCTGCATGTGTTCTTTATTGTACAAAGGCTTTTACTGATTTATCCTGGTAGAAGTTTAGCTGTAATATTCCACTTTCATTCACTGTGCCTGAAAGCATTATTTCATTATTTATTTTTTGATTTAAGCTTACATCTTCAACACCAACTTTTTAAAACTATAATGAGATTACAGAATACAACACTATTATTAATAAAATAGTGGGAAAAAATTGACGTAAAAAGTGATAAAAGGGAGAAGAAAATGTAGATCTGCAGCAAATCTGCCAAAGATAATAGGAATACTTCAAGTTTATAATGACACCCCAGAGCAGAAATCAGCCATCACAACCCAGCCATGTCTCATTTCAAAAACTCTTTGTTCTCTGATTTTTCTTATGACCCGTGTTTCCTAGGATGTGGAATCACTGCAACTAATTGGGAGCTCATCAAGAGTAGAAGGAAGGGAGAGGAGCAAGGAAGGGGTAGAGGAAGAAGGGCTACATGCTGTTTAGTTGGTGCTCCTTTTTCAGGAGGGATTATTGTGCAAGGCTGAAACAAAATGCCAGCAATTCCCAGCCTTCAACAGTTCCCAGTTCCTTGCTAATTTGCTGCTTCTGAACCAGTGCAAGGCAAACGCAATGATTTGCATTCCCTAGCAATTCAGTTATCACTCACGTACAAGCAAGAGATTTGGCAAGAGATTTATTCATCTGAATATCAGAAACTGATTATGGCTCTATTTGGGTTCTTGGGCAAGGGTTGTTTTTTAAATACTGCAGGTCACAGTAAAAATAAGAAATAAGGTCAGTCTTGGTTTGTGGTGACTCTTTAGCATCCTCAGTATTGCCAAATAAGCAAATACATAAGGTGGCTTTCTTTGCTTATTTTTCGCTTGTTGGTTTCAAAGGCAGCTGCTCCTAGGATGCAGTCCTGCTGGAGATGGCCACACCAATGAAGCTGGTGTGCCTAATGGTGCCCTTGGGCTATACTTCCTTCACCAAAGAAAACAGCATTAACGCAGCAGTCCCAACATATAGCTCTATTGATAAAACACAGTGTAGTGAAATCATTCTCGTAACATTTTAGTGTTACTACGAAACACTCCATCAGGGGTAGACAAGGTAAAAATCGCTCTTACAGTGGATAAACTTCTTACCTGAGACACACAGTGCAAAACCAGCCACAGCTATGATATAACCAATAAATTCCAAAGCTAGCAGAGCATATGCTGTTTTTGTTAGACTATCCAAAACTGGGAAAGGGAGAGAGAGAGAAAAAAAAAAAGTAATTTTAAAGATAAACTATAGGAAAACAAAAGCTAGATCATTCACACAAAACCAGGCATCAGGTTCTCCTAAATTCCAGACTTAACCAGCCCAGTATTGTTTACAAAACAAGCTAAGCAAGTCACTTCAGGCTTCCTTCTTCCTTAAATCATAAAATTTATAATTTATGATTTATATTTATATGTGCATACACATATATGGGAAATACTTGGACATCCTACATTTAATCTGTTTTCCAAGAAGGTAACTTATACCTCTTCCTTGAAGCACCTGAGCCAAACAAAGTCAGGATAAAAATGTTGTTTGGGGACAGTCAGAAACCCAGGACACTATCATAGCAACTATTTATGATGAAAATATCATGCAGGTTGTGAGAGCCGAGGTGGGGGGGAGCCCTGAGTGTACCTATCTGTATATTTTTGAGTTGGTGAAAGGACAAATGCTCACCCATTCCAAATAGAAGGCATTGAAGTGGCAATAGGATCAGAGCAGGGATTACAATTAAACCAAGTCCAGCTTGAGTTCCTGGAGTATAGCCATCTGCAAAGGTTTGCATGCAAATTAGGAAAAGAGAAATCCTTGTTTGGAATAAAGCACAAGCAGCATATGTTAAGCATCAATTTTGTCATTTTTAGGGTCCCCCAAAGATCCCGCTTCAGCAGTGGAAGTCACTCCCTACCCTCCATATTTCAACAGAGGCAGCAGGACAGCAAATAGAAGTCAGTTTGCAGTATCTGTCTCCCTATGGCCGTGGCCACTTTGAGGGCCTGAAAACCATAACACTGTTTTTATTTCATTCTGTAATTGTATTCAATTTAAAGATTAGTAGATGAAAATAATTAGCCCACTAAACTAGGCCAAAAGTGGATTTGTGCTTATTCCCATCAACTAGACAGAAAATTCGTAAACTTACCTGGCACAAAGAGAATAACACCTGCAATAGCAACAATTGTGAAGATGCTACATGCTATAATAATGCTGATTTTCTTCTGAAATACGGTTTCAAATTTTGATGCTTAAAGACAAATAAAGAGAAAGAGAGGAAAGTCAGACATTTACATTCCTTCACAAGAACACAGATCTTGTGATTTTTAGGAGTTCATTTCTAGACAACAACTCTAATCATAACCATAATCACTAAGATCTCATTTATTTTCATTATTTGGTATGGTTAATATCATATCATAATGGCTTACTCATATCAATGAAACCTGGCACTGCTGCTTCAGTTAAATTCTTAATCCTGCCATCTATCAATCCAGGTCAACTGCTATCAAAGTCACTGTGGGGGCAAGACACAGGTTAATTCAGTCGGATGCACTATTGCTACTTGCACGGGGCAATAAACCGTTTGTTATTCGGGTGAAGTCTAGACAGGGATTTAGAAAGCCCAAGTTTAATTCCCTTTCCAGCAACACTGTGTGATATTAGATGCACCATTTTGGTTCCCACAGGAACAAGGGTATGATCCCCCCTCACCAAGGTGCTTTGAGAATAAACACATTACGAGTGATTTACATGTTCAGAAGCTACGCATGGGGCTGATTTGCAGTACGATTGTGCTATGAGACACTTCAGGGGCCGTTGGAAATGAAGAAACAGCACAAAGCACTGCAGTACACTAGCTGCATGTGTTCCTGCCTTAGGCATTGCTACAACAAAGATAAAAAGGCACAGCTTGTTCCAAGCTTGAAGTTCTGATGAAAATTCCCAGAACTTTAGCTTATGTTGAACTAAAATGTAAATAGGTAGTCACCAAAAAAGACTGAACACAAAGAGGAACTAACTTTGAACAGAAAAATGAAATGAGTTTTGACTGAATTAACATCCTACTTCTGCTCACTGCACCAGCATGAAAAAAAAAACCACCCACAAAACCAAAACAAAACAGACCCATACACACATCACCAGTATACCCTAAAAATTTTAAAGGGTGTGTGCAAGGAAAAGCTTTAATACTACTCTATGGAGGGGTAGTATTCCTTTACAAAAGGACCTCTCTTGCAACTAACCCTCTTTCATTGTATTCATACTGACTTAATATAAGTTAGAGACAGCATGCACACTATTCTTCAGGGAAGTCAAAGGGCTTGCAAAAAAAGGTGCGAAGGCACAGCAAAACATAAGCAAGCTCAACTTACACCTATTGAGCCACAGTGCTTTTCTATGGATGCATCTATGTTTCAGAACAATTATTACTATCTTATCAAATGCTAAAAATGTGCCAGTTCCGAATACACATAGTAGGCAATGATGATTATTGGACATTTTAGAACAAGTTAAATGAGTCTTAAACTATTATAAATGATCATGTAAATCAGGAATCTAAAACTCAGAAACAAAATCATTAAAAAAAAATAGTTTTCAACTTCTGCCAAAGACCCTTTGAAAAAAACAACAGTCCACTTTTAGAGGATTATGAAAAGATATTAAAGAAAATTACATTCAGATAGATGAATAAGTAACTGATTACTATAAACTTCTTATATACTCCAGTGCTCCAAGAAAATGTTTAGAAGCCTACAAATTAAAAAAAAAAAGGGGGGGGGAGGGTGTCTGAAAATCACCAAGATTGACACAACACATGGCACCTCAGGAAGCAATCTGAATCCATGCTAGGACACAAAGCTCTCACGCAAGAAGGACACCAGCATGTGAAGAATGCCTAAGAACATATGACACTGCTGAATGATTTTTTTCCTGAAAATTTTTCTAAGCTCACTAGTGTCAGTGTTAAATTATGACTAAGCTAGTGCTAAAAATACAGTGTATAATTTTACTTTGAGAGCACCATATTTCTCTAATATTGACTTTATAATCATAAAATGAAATGTTTCCATTTCTAATGCAGTCTGATAATGTCATAGTGAAGCAACACTGTCTTGTTCTAATCAATGACTACAGGCATCATCAATTACACCCTGCAAAAATTATAATCTACACACACCCACCCATGGAAAAATAAATAAATAAATAAAACAGTGCCTGGATCCACATTGCATAACTTTGGCACCATGTGACAGACACGCTGCAGCCCCAAAACACAGATCTTATTGATGAGGTCCCAGCCACTGCAAGCGCTACTGCAACCTGCCAGACTAGTGTTTTTGTCACTTGATGCCAAAAGATGTACAATACGTACATGAAAGAGTTTGTGAATGAGGACAAAGCCTGCTGAAAGGGAGCTGGAAGACTACACAGAGGAGGAGTGTAGCTGGGTATACTCTTACAGACAGCTGTAAGACTGTAAGTACCAGTGCTTGCTATGAACTATCCTCCAAACTGTATTTGGCTTCAGTCTCTCGTGTTACTAGCTGATTCATTGCAAAAGAAAGCTCAAATGTGAATGCCTGTACTGCACAGTGGATCTGCAGGAGGGGGTTCTGCAGCTAACAAAGCTAAATTATTTGATGGAGCAGACATACGCCTGTACTATCCCAATCAATTCTACCACTAGTCTTTTATATGTGAGCATCACCTTTCATTTTACATGGCGCCCATTATAAAAGTGATTTTAAGGCAAATCAACAGTTGCAAAGAATTAAAAAGTCAATACTTACCAATAACACTTAACTGAGTCCAACAGAAAATAATAGCTAAGAATAGCAACACTATGATGCAAGCACTTTCCACTGGAAGAAACCATGATCCTAGAGAATAAACACAGAAGAATCATAGGAAGAATACAAAAATGGATGTTACTAGCTTTACATTTAGAGCTTCTTTCAGGTTATACTCTAGAATGCTCAATACTATATTTAATGGCTAGGCTGTTTAATGCTACAAAAGCTGTGACTTCTACCTATTGATTTTTGCTCTAATCTTTTGAGGGGCAGCTTATTTTTTTGGTACTTTAGTTATTAAAACCTTTTTCAAACTGTATATCTTAATCTCCAGAGCAACAGAGGATACGTGTATGATATTGTCTGGCAGTACCAGCTATTGAGCTTGTATGGCACAAGAGATCAGCAAAGCAATGTACATAGGCTCATCAGGGAAGGTGTCCTGTAAAGTCCAGTTTGGTGTTTTTCCAGTTATTTTAGTCTATCCTCAAAGACTATAATACTACTATAATATTTTCACACAAATTCAGATGTGTGACATAGAACACAGGAGTTAATCCAAAGGAAAGAAAAACGCTACTGTGCTAATTTTGGACACCACAAGTTCTCCTTTACATGTTCCCACTGTCATCTACTTGGCTTTCTTTCCCTGCATCTCAGAAGCCTTAGGCTGTCCAGTCATCCATGCTGTAAGATCATACAGGCCGCCTTCCAATAGGCATGCAGCAATTCCTAAAAATCCCCCAACTGAACCAGAAAATACAGTTGATTCTTGCATCTCTGCTCATAACATTATTTAGATTCATTCTCTGAAACTCAAAATCTACCTTTCTTACATTATACTTGCCACTGGCCTCCTGCCTCCACACTTACTTCTGAAGAGATCTCTCATCTTCTTTTTGATGTACGCTACTCATATGTACACTCTATATTTAAAAACTCTATCTGCAGCTCCAGAAAAACAGAATTAAGCAGCAATACCTCACAGTTTTCAATGCCAAGTATCTTGAAAAGAGCTTGAAGCTCCTGCATTCCAAAGAAAGCAGCTTTAAGTGACTTTACCTAACGGGTTCAGCTCAACTGTCTACTAGTTAGTGGTGTTAGTAATAAAGCCTATGGATCAAGAACCATTTCCTAAGAGCACATGAATGCCTAGAAGGAAGGAAAGCATTATTTCACGACAAGAGGATATGGCTTCCTACACTTACATTCCTTCCCCTCGTCGCCTCTCCCACCCCTCATGTGAACAGCACTACAGAGAAAGCTGCATCACGACTCGCACAGGTTACTCAGAACAAGGATGCTAAAGACTGCATGCAACTACAAAACTACAGGTGTGCATTTCAGTCTTACTTTTTCCTTATAAGAAGGCTTCTGCTCTTTGCATTTGACATTTTCAAATTCTTACTTTAATCTTTTTTTGGCTCAAAATCTGTCATTCAGATTTCTCATTTGGATCTTACCCAATTAAGCAATTTTTATAATGTCAGTCTGGCATTACTGGGGTTTTATTCACCTGCTACAGTGCAGCACAGGGTTACCATAATATCTAGAAGTGCCACATACTTATTTGTACCTGTGCCACCACTCTAGAATATTGTGCTGTGGGGAGCACACCTGTGAACAGACAGCGCATCCATAAATATTTCAGAATCTGCCTTCAAATGGTTCATCCCATATATTAGTGGTAATGTAACCATGGCAGCAAGGAGTTCAACACACATCCAACGCAACTCCCGCACACGTGCATGGATTAGCCCTCAAAATGATCACAAATCTGGGCCTGTGAGTTTGTGGCCCATGTTTATTGCTACTTTTAAGCTGCACCCTTTTGAAGTAAGAGGCTACAAAAATATTTCTTTCTGAAAAGATTTAGTATTACTCATAAGGACTATGGGTCACATTAAGAAATAGAGTCTCCAGCCATAAAGAGCATATAAAGCTTCGGGAAAGTACACATACACACAAATGTAGGAGATGGCAAGTTAAGCCTAGCAAGCATGCCATTTCACTCCAGGGTAGAACAAGCTGTCAGGGAAACTGATATCGGTACAGGATTCCAATAAATTAGCACTGCAGCCAGCACTTTATTTCTTTGACAGTTTTGAATCGATGGAAATGGGGATACTGTGAAACATAATCTTTTAAAAAAATTTTCTCACGTCCACAATCATAGAAGAGATGCTGTGGTCACCACACAAATAAAAGGAAACAAAAAAGATATTAGAGGAGGGCAGAGAGAGGAATTCAGCTTCCTTACCATCAAAAGAAATTTAGGGTTAAAAAATTTTCATGCATATTTGAAAATAAACAAATAAAACAGCTAGTACTGAACAGTAACTTTAACACACATTTGCCTTTCTCTGGACAAGCTGAATCCTACAGGCAAATTCTAGTGGTTCAACTGAGAATTTTAAATGAATTGAAACATCTGCAAACAGAGCCTGAAAAGTAATGCAATTTCCTCTGCAGCACTTGGGGATGACCTTACTGGGCATTTTGAATACAAAAAGCATGAGTGGAGCCTGTTATCTGTCAGAGTTTCTGCCTCCAGATGGTGGGACCTCCAGTTACAGTGGTTCACTCTCAGTGTAAAAGGACTCCGTATATGGAAGTGCTCGCAATGTTCTCCGTACGTGCAAGCTATGCGTAAGAGGAGCAGCTGAACACATTATCCTGGCAACACTTTGCCCATACTCTCATGCTTCATAGCAACAAAGTAAATTCCTCACCAAAAATACTATTTTGGGAACCAATACAAGGAAATAATCTCCAAATTCTCTCTCCTTTTACTAGTAAAATGCTTGATTAGAAAAGACTACGTCCAAAGATGAGGGCTGAGGTATGTCAGTCATCATGGATCTGATCCTTATTCTGATACTGATTCCGTATGTAAATGTGAGCTAGGAAAGGGCTCTCTCCTCTAGCATTACCTCTGCAGAAAGATCAGTTGGAACATATTACTAGTGAGAACATGAGTTGCCTGTTCAGAAAAAAAAAAAAAAAAAGACAGACTGAAGACTGGTATAGGACTTCCATTATTCATTAACTTTTTTTAAAGCTCACTTGCTGCACTGTCTTGTATTAACATAGTGTCTCAAGAATCTCATTAGAATACTGGAGTACAAGCACTGAAAAACTAATAATATTTAAAGAACAAACAAGTGACTGTTTTACCTTCAGTTAAACCCTCAAACATAAGGCGTATTTTACATTTTCTAACTTATGTTCTCAAACCTAACATGTCCTTGTGCCCACTATAAATTATTCACCAACCACATTTTTCCTTTGGTGCTGAGACATTTTCCTCGCCGCAACTGACAACTAGAAAATGAAATTAGAAAAATTTCATCAGTTTTCTGCTTTGCAGTCTTTATACTTCTTTCAAAAACTAAAGTTCTAAACACAGAGAAAGGTAAAGAGTTTAAAAAAAAAAAAAAGTACTCTGCATCATGTAAATTTTTATTTAGTTATTGATCTTAAAAAAAAAATCACCTAAACAGAACCCTCACTCCAATTAACCTTTGTTAACAAAGGAATTATGGCCCAGTTTATTTGGTGACTTGACTGGTGACTCGATTCTGCTACATGCCCAGGTTTTGCTTCCTCTTCTACAGCTGAACACTGAATGACAAAAATATCATCCAAAAAGGCTGAGTAAAGCCTGAGAGGAAGCTTTAGCACACGGAAGGAAACAGTCTATTCTTCTTTCTGTTGGTGGTTGCTGGCTTTTTTTCTTTTTTGTCTTTTTTTTTTTTTTGGCAGCATTCTAAGAACTGAATAATTTTCTAGCACCCTCGCTCCGCACTTCAGTGGCTGCATCCCTCTCAACCCACTTCAGGATCATGTTTGTTTTGCAGGGTATACGGTTAACTCACTCTGAGCCAACTGCAAATTACAGAGCAGTAAGATACAAATAGCAATCTGTTTGATATTCAGAAATGCTTTAATGACAAATGATATAAAAGCTTCCTGGGTGAATTCTATTCTGGAGCACATGGGCTGCCTCTGACAAGATGACAAGGTAAAATGGCTTACCAAATGAGAAGCTCATCACCTAGTCACCATTACTTTAGCTTATCACTGTCTAGTGGGGACTTAAATGTTGAGCAACATTAACAAGCTACCACCTGCCAGTAGCGATTTCAGCCTCACTGAAAACAGTAACACCTTTTAGAACTCGCACAAAATTTCCATTAGTTCTGTCTGCAGTTTTTCCAGCACAGTTAAAGAATGCAAGACGCATTTCTTTACACAGGAAGTTTCTGCAGCCACTGCGAAGTAGCTCACGGATATATACCCCTCAGTATTATAAAGACATCAAGCATGATTCAGGATGTAATACGACATGAGGGTGCTGAAAGCACCAGCAACTATGTAACCCAAAGGAGGTAGGAAAGCATAATTCCATACCAAACAAACTCTCTTCAAGCATTAGTATGCAATCAATAAATTAGTTCAACTATTTCCCACAGAAACATTCCCCTCTAACTTAAAACATTCAAGTTTTAAAATAAGCATTCAAGTCAGAAGAAACTGAGGAACAGGATCCTACATTCTTGGGATTTTCAGTTTTAAGTAGTATGTATTGCCCTCTTTCCCATAAGATCTTGCTTTTCTTTCCCAGTGGGCTCTAAAGCAATGGCAGACAACTTACCTGAACTGTTCCTAAGCTCAACAGTAGTTTCTCCTTCTCTGTTTGATTCCGTCACCTCACAACTGTAATTTCCAAGAATTGCTTCCTTCTTGTTAAGTAATATAGAGGCAACACCTTTGGATAAATCCGATTCAGATAATAATCTAGCCGATGAAAAATTGGAGTCTGTGACAGACTGATGTTCTCCATTAAAAGAAAAAAATAAATTTCCTTGTCTTTTCCACTTAACGTACATGACCGTTTTATCATTTGCTTGTAGATTATACACAAGGCAGGGTAAGAGGATAGTTTCATTACAGATATTTTTTTCAACAAATGAGGTTACATTAAACAGCAATTGGGCAGAACCTAGAAAGAAAAATGAAAATTGACACATTCAGTATTATTTCTTAATATACAAGACAAAAAAGAAATGGAAAAGTAAAAAGTGACTTGGCAAAACAAAACCAACTCTCTGCAACCCCACTTCAAACAGAATATCAGGCTTTAAAGGGAAAACAAAAACAACAATAAAGGCATTATAGTTCTATCACAGACCTATTCATAGGGCTTATCCATTCTCACATCTAGATAACGTACAGATTCTATAAGCTGTCATAAATCGAAAACAGTAATAAAAGTTTATGCTGTATCTCAGTCGGACACTTCTCCCCAAAACATGTGCCATAAACACTGCTCTAAGGCCTAGTCGAAAAGCATACATGTAACTTTAAGCACAAGCAGTGTCAGCAATGTCCCAGTTTTTGCTAATGGTCATTCAGGTATCTGGAAAAGGGGGTACAGAGCTATCAGCTTCAGACAAGCATCCTTTATAGTTTCTCAACGACAGAGGGAAAAACAAACAAACAAACACCACTACTCTGTTGGGATTTCTGCTTCTATGCCTCCTAGAGAAGGAAGGCAAGACAGCTTAGTGTGTTTTTTTTTTTTTTTTAAAGGGGGGGTGGGGAAGAGATTTGTCATTTGTTCCTTCTGAACTCTGAAGGTGGAGCCAAATCCCCACAAATTTACAACATTTATTGCAAGTTCTCCTTTTCCTTTCTGATAAAGGAAGTGCACACACACTAATACAGATTAAATGTATTAGCATTAGAGTATTTAGCATTAGAGTATATAGATAACTGAAAATGGAGAATTTGCTACAAAAAATACTCTGGTTTATAAACCACTGTCATTAACGCTGCGAACTACACCAGTCAATGAAAATCACATAATATTATCACTTAGATTAGCACTTATGTTTTTCACCTTTCTCACCTGCCTTGCACTTCTGTTCTAAAACAGCATTATCGATCACTAACTCAATAAGATGCCAAATCTAATTCTGAGATTTTAATCCAAAAGTAAGATCCATTCATCACATTTTGAGAACACTAACAATTCCAACACCTGTATTAAAATCACACCAGGGACCCAAAAAAAGAGGTAGTTTGGTTGTAAAGTATGATTTTCTCCATTCTCCTTTTTTTTCCTCTGTATTTTTCATCATTTGTGCAAAATCACAGTTTAGTTCCACCTATAATTATCCTAACAGCTATAGCTCCCAAAGTCCCAATGACTTTAATCATTCAAACAGCTTGATTATACCTTCCAGTAAAGCCAAAGACAGGATGAATCCAGAAACAGTAGAACAAGAACACAGCCCCTAATACTGTAAACACACAGACTTACAAACGGGAGTGGATCCAGTGACTTCAGTGCGACTGCTGATACTCACATGTTTAAAGTAACTCCAAATTCTGGTATGTATTTCATGAGTAAATTCAATTATGGGAGTGGAAAAAAAAAAAAAGGAAAAAGATACCAGTAGAGCCTCTATTTGCAGTAGTTCAAGTTCTTCAGAGCAACAGCCCTGAATCACATTTAGAAAGCAGTGAACTTTGAAGCATGCTGCTTTAATACTACCACTCGGGTCACTGGGTCACTACTGAAAGTCTCAAGTTCAGACTAAACTGACTAATATATATTAGGCATGAGAGCACTGTACACAATAGACAACAGAATTAGTCTCTGGGTTGCACAGTGCTGCATTTTAAAACTGTACTTTTAAAAGAAAGCAAAAATAATAAAAGCAGACAAAAGCAAAATGGTACCCAACCCCTAAACCACATATTTATCAGCGAATGTGAAAAAATTAGTTCTAGAATGCTGTAGTGAGACTCAAAAAATGCACAAAATTAAAAACTTTAGTGCTTCAATGATTCTTTCTCCTAAAATAAATTCCATGGGTTTTATTTTAACACTGTCCTACAGGAAAAGGTTTTGGTTTCAGTTTTATTTTTACCTTTTTCTGTGCTGGCACATTTATACTCAATAGAGCAATTTATTCTCAACCAGCTCCATTTCATTGAGAAATGCTGCAATTATATATATGCATACATATATTTCTAAATGCCTATCAAAGAATATTAATAAATAAAGAAAGGAAAAAAAAGTCATCTCCTAAAAGCACTGGTCATGATTTTCTCACTATTACTAAGCTCACCTACAGCACCGTGATTCAACATGAAAATCCCACCAAAATCAGTGGCGTGCATCAGCTAACAGGGTACACAGAGGATAACACGACCCAGGAGACCATCTCCAGGGAGGGCGTTTGGGCAGGCAGCAGCACTGAACGGCAGGGCTCTCTCCGCTGTGGATCCCGCCGAGCGGGCGCTGCGCAGCCTCCACGGACCGGCGCG
>NW_010587882.1:60480-91843 GCF_000705375.1 Tinamus guttatus
CGCGCATACGTATATATACATAAATATATATTTGTTGTTTGTTTCAACACGCACAAAAACAGAAGTGTTTTGTTTTCCTTTTTTATTTTGAGTAGCTGAGGCTGCGAGGAGAAAGGTGCCTGGTCCGGTGTACGGCGCCGAGTCCGCCCCCCCCGGAAGCTCCCTTTTCTCCCAGGCGACTCGGGTTTAACCGATTCTGAGGCGCAGTCGCTAAAGAGCCGCCCTTCGGGAGGGCTCCCTCCGCCGCGAATAACGTCTGGCTCTGCCTCGCTGGGTTGGCGCCTGGGGAAAGGCGCCTGGAGGCAAAGCGGGAGCGGGGGAGGGAAACTGCACGGCGGAAGGGAGGGAGGGAGCGAGGCAAGGGGAGGGGAGCGATGACACACGTTTGCTATTTCGGTCCCCTCTTTCGGTTAATCACCGTGCGTTTTACTTGTAAATAATCTAGAGGAAGGAAAAGGGGGAAAAAAAACCCCACACCTTTCTCGTGGTAGCTAATAGCCATATTGAAAATTCGCTGCTGCTGCCCAAGTGACGCTCGCGTTGCTGGCAGTAGTTAAAATCGGCCCGCTATCCGTCCTGCTCTTGCCCGCGGGCAGGTCGGTAGGACGGTAAAGCCGACGGGATGTGCACAGCGTGAGTGGGAGGAGACCCAAGCCCCCAGCAGAAGCAGTGCTCAGGGTTTTGCTCGCCTGGCTGCCCAGCTTGGCCTTGGCACAGAGCTGCTCCTCTCTGAGGTTTTGCAGAGATTAACTCAGGCATTGCACCAAGAAAAAAACCAAGAAAACACTAAATGTCAGAAAATCTCCCTGTCCTAACCCTGCACAAAGGTGAAGGGTGACCAAAGAAGGATGGATTCAGCAGTCCTTGGTTTCATGTCACCAGGCGATCGCTGCCTTCTGGGAGGAAGATTGCTGTGGCTCCTACAACGGCCAGTGTGAAAACATTTTAATACTTTCAGTTTGCTTGCGCAAGCAGCTCATGGTGAAACTTACAGAAATATGAGGAGTAATTCACTTTATCTAGAATGGAAATAGTTTTTTTTTCCCCTGTTGTGAGGATCACTGTATTCTCTTAAATCCTTCCCCTGCCCTCCTTAAGTCATTAATGGACACCTCTGCCTTGGCTACTACGTAGGTTTCCTGCAGATATTTATAAAGCACTCAAGAGATCCTCAGCAGTCACGTTTAGTAAAAAGCCTGTGGCAGTGGATGCTGTATGACTGCAGAAGCGATGGAGGGAGCTGGCAGAAGGCAGCTGATGCTGCTCCTGGTGGGCTGATCTGGACGGTGCTTGCTGGAGGCCAGGAGAAACAGGGAGAAGGAACAGGGGGGCGGTGGGGAAGACATGTCTGCTTCGCTCATACCTCGTGCGGTTGTGCCCAGATGAAGCACCTGCATGTTGAGAGCTGCAGGCAGGTGCCAGGGCACACTCTGGAGATGGGCACAGCGTGTTATCCATGAGAAAGACGCAGAGATGCTCTCCTCCCGCTGCAAAGGAGAAGGCTGGGGCTGCAGCACCCGTTTGCTGCTGTTGCTAAGGTAGCGTGTAACACACCCACGCTCGCCCGTCAGCCACGCGCTGCACGTAGGAAATTTCTTACAGCCAGGGGCCTCTGGAGAGAGCACTCTTCTGTAGCCGGTGCCATCTCCTGGATCATTGACTCGGATTGCACAGTTCCCAGAAAGAGAACTCCATGTGCATGCCTGCATTTTGGAGAGGCAGCCGTGGCATATAGCTGGCTGTGCCTCTGCACCGTGTTTGCCGTGTCCTGCCGCTGGGAAAGCAAGGCCTGCAAGGCTTCTACTGACTGGTACTTTCAGGAAGCACATGCAGCGCAAGGTGCTTCTGATGCTTCTGGTCTGCTGGGAAAAGTGTTAATTCAGTTCTGCTTGCAGGCACGTTCTCTAACATGCTTATGGAAATTTCCATCGGCTCTTGCCCTGAAGAACTGCGCATTGCTCTTCACCCTGTGCCTGGATGCTCCCGGAGCTTGTGCTCCCAAAACTGAAAAACACTGAGCCATCTCAGACTTGCATATGGAACCTAGGTGCTCCTAAAGCAATGGGTAATCAGATTTTGAAAGCTTTAAGTCCCTTATTCACGCCTTCTTTTGGTTCTTAAGCACCCTTTTGGTCCTTAAATGAGTTACCAGTGATCTCCCATGTTAAACGGGCTCATCTGGGGTCAGTGAGTGAAGCTGCTGCCCACATCACACAAGGCCCTACAGAAACCCACGTGCAGGAGGCCACTGGCTGCTGGAGCTTGCAGGAAAATTCAGAGGAGCGACAGGAGAGCCTGCAGCCCAAAGGAAAGGGCATCTGCAGTTGTGATCGCTCAGACTGACTGCGAGTGCCATCTCCTGAGGGCCCAGACCCCTGTGTGAATTCCCTGGCTCATCTGACATACAGGCTGTCTCTTATCATAACGCTCACAGAAACAACAGAAGTCACAGTGTAACTAACACAGTACGTAATATTTGGTCTCCTTTTAGCACCAAAAAGACACTCACAAACAAGTGCAACATCAACCCACTTTTTCTTTCCTGTCTGGAAACTGAAGAATGCTGAAAAAAAAATGGCTAAGGTTAAATAATCAGCCAGTGGCAGCACTGGGAATAGGCTCTGTATTCATTTCTCCAGGTCCAAAATCTAACTCTCAGACCAGTCTTGGGGGCATAGGCACACGACCAAAGCAGTACATCCCAGCTGTATAGAATGTGACATTTTCAGTACAAGCACAACTCCAAATCCTTATTATAGAAAAAAAAAAGGAGAGAAAAAGAAATAGCAATAATATTTCTTCTGAGGAATCCTGCCTGGACAAGAGGGTAAAAATGGGATTAAAGTGACATTTATAAATATTAATGGGACTCTAAGCATTAGCACATTAAAAAAGTTTCAATAGAAGAGCAAAGCCTGAATATTAACTTTGATTAATAGATGCTGATGAGCTAGACAAAAAAACCAATCCTGTGAAACAGTGTTAACCTTTCAATTTGTGTTGACTTGATAAGGCTAAGGTACACTGACTTTCCCTTCAAAATTAAGTATTTTAAGAAAAAAAAACATTCAGGTGGACCCGTGCTTCTCGCTCTCTCCTCATTCTTTGTAGCCATGACCAATGTCAGGGAACTGGTGGCAAAAGAGCAACTGTCTTGGGTGTCACCTGCAAGTGTCCTCCACGTAACACAGGGCTCCTGGAGAACTGGATCTTGTTGTTGAGAAGCTTCTGGAAATTAGACGTTATGGCATTTTGGTGGTGAAGAGGCTCTTCATTCACCCTGGACATTTGGACCCATTCAAGAAAGTTCTATGGCAGTGAAACAACGTTTGATTCTAGGGTATGGTTTAACTAAAGGGAAGCTAAGATTTCCTACTCAGCAGTTCCAGAAATCCCTCATTTCAGTCAGGATTGGTTCAGATAGAGGGTCAATTTTTCTGAAGTGTTTAGGAAGCAAGGTTCCTAGTTCTAAACCCGTTTAAAGACATGACTTCCCATGCAATGAAATCATAGTCCCAGCTGATTTCAATGGGAATTAAACTCTATGTATCTTCAAAAATCTGGGCTCAGTCACACAATGACATTTATGAACGTGGCCCCTGCGGCTTTCACTGGTGTGCTGGCACGTCTGCGAGCACCTAAAACTCACTGGCAATGTGTCAAGTTTGTACTAGCCACACGCTTAGTAAGTCTGCCCAGTTAGTTACAGCACAGAGCATCTTCTGACCACATCCTGCACACTGAATATCTGTACTCCTCTACCCCCAGCCCAGCCTGCTGGCTTTCACAAAACGCACGGGAATAGTTAAAACTGAAACATGTGCCTCTAGGGACCCTTTTTTGGTTTGGTTTGGTTTTTCCCTCTCCTTCTTCAGAGATAATTAAAATTGGCCATGGCAGTTAAAAACTTATCGGGAGAGGCACATGGCAGGCCGCACAATGCCATAAGCTTGCCCCTGAGAAACTAAAGCTAAAACCCACTTACCATCCCAGCTGGGAACACAGGGCCTTGCTTTGAAGACACAGCCTTTGAAAACACGGAGACAAGATTACTGTGCTGTAATAGTAACCACGATACTAGTTCTCTCAGCGGTGCCACGCAGGGATGTGTCTCCCTCTTCTGAGGTGGTGACTGAGGTCTCGAGGGGGTAATCAGGTGGCTGGAAGGGCATGTGGCACTAAGCAGTGGCTGGACCACAAGCACTTAAACGGCTCCTCCCAACTCCTCCGCTCACATCTGGGACGGGGCAGGACGGGAGGATTGCTCTCGGTACTGCGGAATAACTTCCCAACTATTCATACCGTTCCTGAGATATATGTAAGAAAATGAGAGCTGAGTGGGCAGATTGTTTGCCCTGAGAAAGTTACTCATTACCGAGTGCATGCAAGCGGCCGATTAGATCAAATACACTGAAGCATGTTTGGATCTACTGGCACTTACATGACGAGAAATATTGCTAGCATGCGGCTAGTCGTATGGGGAGGGGCTGAGGAAAGGGGGAGGAAACCTGGGAGAGAGAAGAGCAGAGGGACTTCATAAAACATCTGCTATCACTCAAGTTTCCAGCATTACAAATAACTCTCTGAACTCGCATACATAGAAGAGCAGCTGTAATATGTCAACGGCAGCAGTCTAACCCATCTAAGAGCAATGGTAGACGGGTAAATACTGGCCAAGAAGCACTCACTATCCCAAGCACTTGGAAGAAAAGGCACAGGGCATGTTTTATGTCCACAGAAAGGATGACAAAGTTGCATTTGCCTCCCCTGGTTGCTCAGGAGCTGCTCATTCATAGTGCTCTTTCCTGCACCAGCAGCGTAAAAAGTTTTTTCAGCTCTGTAAAGCAAGAAGGTGAGTGCAAATTCACTACTGCCATGTCCCACGTGCAGCCACATTAACAGCAGCAGCAGTAATTACTGCTGACATTGTTACTTGGACATTCATTTCACTGACAAACTGCTCTGTCTTTGGACGAAATTCTGGCTCGTTTCTACTCCCCCCCCCCTTTTTTTTTAAAATGTAGTCTCCTTGGCTCCCAACAGCTTTGCCTGGTTAGATTTCCCCCTCCAGCTAAAGAAAAAAGGAATTAGACTGATCTCTTTTGGCAGCTGTGAAATGGTTGCATATTGTGTATGTTTTCTTGATGAGCTTGCGCGAAATGGATTTTGTTTTTCTTTTGATAGATCTACCACTTTTAGCACAATGTCCATACAAGATTAGCATTAGTTTTATTATTTCAGAGGAATTTTTATGTGCTTAGGATGGCACGTGTGCCGTTTCTATACAGCACTATGAATAGCGTGTAAAGCTGCTTGAGCAGGGAAACGGAACCGATTGAGAAGCATTCCTCCAGTGAATGCTTGGTATGATTTGTGGCAGGGTGTAGTTTGCTAACCAAAAGGCTTCAAAAAGAAAAAAAATCAATGTGATTCAGATTTTAATTCTTATCCTTTCCCAGAACCAAATTCCGGCGCTGTATAAAACATGAAACTGTCTCTGCCCTAAGAGCCATTTAGTCCATTGCCCTATAATGACAGGGACCAGATGTGGATGCCTGGGGAACAGAGCAACATACATGGAAGTTCCTACTTTTCTGCGTCCTCGGCCTCCAATCATCTTTAGCTCAGGCTCCCTGGGCTAATGTTCCTTGTGCATTTTATAATCCACAAATGGGGCGAGATCAGGTGCAGCTTCCATTAAAGACAACAGGGTTTGCACCGCGCTGTTCACCGTGGGTGAATTGGATCGCTCTGTCTTCTTGTGCAGTTAGGTGCATGGACCTCATCTTTCCGTCTGTATTTTGTTACACTGGAGTATTCCAACCAGCTTGTCTTCAGGTTGGAGTAGGAAAATAAAGGGGAATCAGAAGTTATTTTCCAAATAAGTGAAGGAACTTTAAATTTACCCCTTGCCTCACATCCAACAGGTCTCCAGTGGATGTTTTTCCAGCTAAATTTGATTGGAAGATAACTGCCTTCAAAGCAGTGTCCCCGAGGTGGTAATTGAGTCCTGCTCTTGGACAGCACCAAACTCGAAAGCTGACACAAGGCAGCATTCAGCGGGAATGCTGCTGGAGTTACTGCTAGTGAGCTGAGAAACTACAAAACACACCATTCGTCTTGTTACAGAATTTCACTGCTGCCTGTAAAAATTATGTTGGATGTATACCGTGAAGGAACAAAATCCTTTTCATCTACCAAGTAACAGCATACAAATGCAGCTCATGTCCAAAGAGGAGGAAAAAAACAAAAAAAGCAAAGTGCTAAAAGGAGTGCCCTGGAAAGGGTTACTCTAAGAATTTTTTTACCCTTTCCCCTCAAGACAGTAGCCCATTTTATCCAGGCTTGTCGCTATTGCAAGAAGGGTCTTGCTTGTGGTCTTGCCTGTGGTCTTTATGCTGCTCTTAGGCAGTTCTTTGTGGCCCCAGCAGATACGCAGTATCTCCCTGCCCAGCGGCTGGGACAGCGCCAGCTATTCAGAGAGCAACTGAAAGGGCAATTAACAAGCGAGGTCTATGTGAAAAAGGAGCCCTGCTGTGATCAGCATAGCCAGCTCTCCGGGCTCTGCCTTCCTCCTCCTCCCTCCTCTTCTTCCTTGTATTATTTCCTTTACTTATGTATCTGTTTCTGACACTGCTTAGCCTCTGTCCCCATCTAACCTTTTGACTTTTTTTTTTTCCTTATTTCCTCTGATTCTCCTTGTGACTTTTGCACACCAAAGCTAGTGCTGGCAGACAGAAACGCTGCTTGTTTAGTTAGTGTGTGCTGGGGCACGGGGGCATATGACAACTTATGTCAGCTTATGTTAAGGCTGTGGCAAACTCTAATGTCATGGCAGTTTGTTCTCCCCACCCCCACTGCCTCATTTTCCCCCTTCCTTCAAGCAAGCTGTTCCGTATTTTTTCCTAGCAACTGTTCCCCTCTCTCTGCTCTCGTTACAAATATTCTTGCTCCAGCACTTTTGCTTTGTTGCTAACTTCCTTCTCCATAACAGCCACCTTCTGCCCCTTTGCGCCACAGGAGCAGCCTCGTCCAAGTACTAAGGACTTCTCCCAAGCTGCAGCTTTCCCATTTCCTTCGTGGTGCTTCCTCGTGCCCATACTTCCCGCTTGCTTCTCTGGCTTTTGTCCTTGGACTCCATCCTCCAAGTGAATGGCCTCTGGGAGCCTTCCCTTCCTGCTGCTCCTGCAGGGTTGCAGGTGCCCTCAGGGTCTCCCTTGAGCTCTCTCCGAGGCAGAGCTGCTGGATACGAGGTCTGTGGCTTGTGGCTGCCTACAGAGAACAGCGCCCTTTTTTTGGTTTTTGCCTGAAGCAACTTTTCATAGAAACCCACAGTTACTTCCTCCTGATGTGAGGGGGTGCACGCCCAGTGAGGTGATTTTGAGAACGGGGGAAGAGGAAGGTGCTGTGCAGGGATATGAGCGATGTCACCTCCCCGGCTCGGGGAGCAGACAGCAGCAGGAAGGCTTGTACACCACAGATCATCGCATGACCTGGTACTCACAGTGCAAAAACAGGCACTCAAAGAATATTCCTCACTTTGGCACTCTTGTCTGCTTAACTGTGACTTGTCAGGGCCCTAATGACTCCATCTGAAAGCCTCCCTGGAGCATTCTGGAGCTTGTGAAAGGTGAGATTGCGGCTAAATTCAGCCCCAGACCCAACACCATGACTGCGCTCCTCCTAGGAAGGCCGTGGCGAATGAAAGGGGACCCTGAGCGCTGACAGCTGTGGTCCAACATAGGGTGAAAAGCACCAGCTATGACTTCCAGTACTAACCTGACCACCCGCTGGAAACAGAAGCCGCCTTGTTTGCAAATGGCCAGTAAGGACAGATAAGAGCTGGCACCATTGTGTGCAGCAAACGCGTTTTCAGTCAGTGGAGCCCTGCGGAGTGATGCAAACAATTATTGCACTGATTACAGCGTCATCAGTCGCAGAGCTCGCTTCACTCACTCATCCTGTGGCCTCATCTTCCTTCTCTCCGTTTCTCATGCTCTTGCACATCACCAACAGAACAGCCTTATTTCGCAAGCCAAAGGTTCCCTCTTCAGAATGAAACCTTCTGCTTTTACAGGCTGAGTTAAGCCTCTTCAAAACACACAATTACAGCTCGTTGGGATGTGTCTGAAAACAGAGTTTCTTGGCAGAAGTAGGTGGTTGAAATACGAGGGGTTTTGAATGCAAAGCAAATATTTCCTCCAGACAAAGAGGAAAGATGACCCATCCAATGTTCTGAGGCATTCAAAGAGGAAGGATGCAGCCTCTGGAAACACATGAGGAGCGAGACATGTGGACCTGGAAAAAAACACCGAGGGAGAAAAGCTAATCTGGGTTCAGAAGTATGGACAGCCCTACCCTGAGAAAAAGCTGAAGAGCAAGTCATATTCTGCCAGAAGATTTGAATTTGTGAGCAGGTTATGTGTTTTATTTGCTTTTTTTAAAAAAAAAATCTTTCTGGGTATAGAAATCCTGGCTTGATAAGCATTTTCTCCTCCTTATTATAGCAATCAATGAAACCCTGATTTCTGATGAGCTGCTGTTATCAGAAGGGTGACACCCAGCACGAGCCTCCCCTTTCCTCTTAGGAGCAGCTGTGACAGCAGGTTCCGTGTGCCCTCCCTCCTGCACAGCCCGGAGAGCCGCAGCAGGGGCCGCTTGGTGGAGCAGCCCCGGTCGGCGTGGCCGGCAGGGTGATCCAGCCAGCTGCTCCTGCTCCCCTCCTCACACCCACATGAAAAGGAGGGCAGTGGGCGCCACCATCCCGCAGCGGGTGCCCACACCAGGGGCTGTGGCACCCTACAGCGCTGCACTACCCGCTTCGCATCCAAGTTGCCATCAATTCCAACACACTACCCACATCAGTTACATCCAGGTCATGTTGCCAAGCTTTTCTTTGCAACCTTGTCAGCGTTTAAGAGTAACAGCCAAACCAATCAGAGAGCTACACCAGCAGCAAGAGCCTCACTACAACCTGTAACTATAGCAGGGTATGTTTGTCAGCACAGCTACGAAAGCCCAAGGAAGGAGTGCTGAAACACTCGCCGCCCAACACTGCTGTGCCAGCACAGCTTTTAAAGGCAGACCAAACCTGAAAACGTACATTTTCACTGAGAACTGAGGAGCGCAGCGCAATCAGTCATTCGCCTGCTGCTAGGCACGGGAGGAAATCTGCTGCTGCTTCGCTACGCGAGGCTGTTTGAGGTCCATGAGAATTCCTCTTGTGCCTGCAGTGGTAGTTTGGCTCATGCCTGTATGAGCAGTCTCCAAATGTTTGCAGAAGACATTCTAACTATGAAATGCAAAACCTCTGTCATCACATATCCGAAGGGAATCATCATCATGGAGGAGTAAGCTGCACACCTAAGAGTGATGAGAAATGCAAGACTCATTCGATCCAATGAAGGAAATATGACTGAGGGTAAATTTTCAATTATTTAAGCTAATAAACTATGGAAGAGCTGTTCAAAGGGTGCTTTTTGATTGTCAGTTTGAATTTGTTACCTATTTATGAATCCTCCATACAACAAGGAGATAATCTCATTGACCATCAATTGTATATCTTTTCTAACAGAGTTATCTGTAATTCTGTTCTTCAATTCAGAAATTTCACAAACCCATACTTAGGTATATTCTTGCTAAATCAGAAATATCAGCGTATCAGAGTCCTTTTAGCAATGAAACATGTTCCCAGCCTAGAACACCCAAAGAACACCTTTTTGGCCCAGGAAAAAACGTCTTCTCAGCACAATATTCTCTGTTGCCACATGGTACATCTGAAGATGATGAAAAATCCCAGGTATTTTTATAGGGCATAGCATAGGCATTCTCTTGAAAGCTGTAAGGAAATGACTGCTAGATAGATTAGTGCTAAATTGAATGGCACTGTTAAGAACACAGAGTTTTCACTGTTCTTATCGCTGTTTGATAGCATTTGTGAAATTCAGCCGAAATCCCTTTTGCCCTTGTCCTGGGAATTTGTGACTTCCTCTAGCAAAGAAAACAATGATTAACAGAGTGCAACACCTCTCTAAACCTTCTATGACTTTTTTTTTTTTGGCTCCAGTTTCCTGCAAAATTTCACAATTGCCTGTCTCAGTTGGTCTAATTAATGGCTTGCACTCTGTCACATGGATTCTTTGAAAAGGGGGTAGCATGATGGTGGGCCAGCAATATTGACAGAAGGATAGAGAAATCTCTCAAGAACCTTACAAGAAAGCATATATCCCCTTCTACCTCTGCAGACAGAGTAAGAAATTTCTGGCAAGGAGAACTAAGTTATGAGCCCTCTTAATGGTGTAGCACCGGGAAGAAAAACATGACGACGTCAAACTGCATCCAGTAAGCAAGAGAGCAGCATTATTCAAATTGCTCTCAATAAAAACACCCTCAACCCCACTTGTACCAGTGCTGCCTGTGAATAACTATTCCAAAAGGGCTGGGCTCTTCCTATGAATCTGAAAGTCATTTCCAGTACCGCCAAGCCCTGGAGTAACAGCTGGAGCATTAGCAAATAGCTGAGAAAACCATGGTAATTGTGTAGGCTGAAGGAAAATATACTTGGGAGGAGGAAATAGCAGACAAAATCTTTCACAACCTCACAGCCTTCTGTGGAAACTCCCCACCTTTGAGCAGCCCTGGCACTGGCTCTGTCATGTGTTTACTTAAGCTCACAGGTACTGATATTATAAACCAGGATTTCCCCTTTTTAAGCCTTTCTCAGAAAGCACCCATCCCTTTCAAAAAACAAAAACCGAAAGCCATTAATTTAACTATGTGAAAGTGGCAAACAGTGAGGGTGCAGGGACAGAGTATCCTCAGTGCTGTCTTCACGCTGCCCAAGCCGCATGTGCAAACACACGTGCAGATGCCCTGTGGGACACGCTGCAGCACTGACATTCAGCATGTGGGATGAGGGCCAGCACCAAAAGAAACAGCTTCACACTAATTTCTTCTTCTTTTCTTTTTTTCTTTTTTCTTTCAAATTAACATTTGTCAAATTTGGATGGAAGCCCAAGCTGCAAAATTTGGATGAAAAATTCAAAGAGCACAGAAGCTGTAAATGTTCACATGCAGGCTCTCGATTCATGCCTAGCCCTATTTATATGTCAGGCAGAGATGACTTAATTGCTGCTACTGTAACGCATAGTAATATCCATGGTAATTTTTTGTATGTCTCAGAGCAGGGCAGAGATACCACATTATGAGGTGCAGGGAGACTTCAGAGCAGCAGCAACCCTTGGTAACGCATTGCTGGCCTCACTCTGAAGCTCTGGGCAGCACGTGCAGACAAAGCTGGCTACTGAGGACATTCCCCTGGCCACACATTTCCAAAAACCAAGCCTCAGCTCCTGTTAGGGGCACATATGGGCCTAAACTATGACAACCCCCATGGCAAGGATGAGGACTGTAGAAAATCTTAGGTGAGGATTCTAAGTGTTGTAGGAAATAATGTGATTTAATGTGGCACCTGCTTCCTGCACTGATCCAGCAGTGGAAGTAGAATCATAGAATCCCAGAACACTTAAGGCTGGAAGGGACCTCTAGAGATCATCTAGTCCAACCCCCTGCACACGCAGGGTCACCTAGAGCACGTGGCACAGGACTGCGTCCAAGCGGGTTTGGAAGATCTCCAGAGAAGGAGACTCCACAACCTCTCTGGGCAACCTGTTCCAGGGCTCTGTCACCTTCACTGTTAAAAAATTTTTCCTTAAGTTCCTGTGGAACTTTTGATGCTTTAGTTTCTGGCTGTTTCCCCTAGTTCTACCAGTGGCCACCAGTGAAAAGAAGCCAGCACCATCCTCCTCACTGCCTCCCTTGAGGTACTTATAGACACTGATCAGCTCTCCTCTCAGCCTTCTCTTCTCCAGGCTGAACAGGCCCAGCTCTCTCAGTCTCTAATTATTAATATCCACCTAGATAAATGCTTTTGTATTTTTAGAATGTCTCATGCCAGATGCCCTTGCTCTCCTCACAGTTTCAAGGAACGTGGTGTAGCCACTTGCCTTGGTCAAATGGCTTTCAAAGCAGGGGCAAGTGAGTTTTCCGTTCCATGCTACTGTTCCTTTCACAAATGCTGTGCTTCACTAGATGAAAATTAAGGGCCACATATCACTGTTATGACAACAGCAGTGTCATAGTTTGATGCAGGGCAATGCAGTTTCAGACAGTTCTATGAAAAATAATTACATAGAATTAGCATACAGTATTTCAGAATTACTTTGGCATAAAGAACACTAACTTCCTTTCCTAATATCTTTTTGCCACATTATAGTTTTTTTGTTTGTTTGTTTTTTGTTTTTTTTAAGGAGAGTCTTGATTTACGTAAGGGAAGGCTTTTTAAATTTTGTTTGTTGTATTAACACAAAGGAGGTTTTTTTGGGGGAAAGAATTTCCATAAACGGCATTTAAATGGCGCAACATTTGCAATCCAAAAGCATCTGTGAGCTTTTGCAGGCAATGCAGAAAGGATTGCTATATCCTAAACTGAAATAAACCTACTGTTAAAGCAAATATGCAGTAGCAACACCACCTTACAAAGGGAACATGAATAATAACTTTTCTAATTTAAGAAGAATGTGGGAGGATAGAGGTAGGCAGCAAAAAAAGGTTGAAAATTGATTTCCAGTGTGATTCATAGAGATTTTTGGCAGCTGCTTACACAGGTAAATTATAATATTGAGCATTTACATTTACCTTTTCACTTACTAAAATCTGGTGGGGGGTTGTTTTTGGTTTTGGTCGGGGGGAGGAAGTTGTGTTTTGCAAATGAAATCATGAAGTACAAAGGTGAGAAACTTGCACCTCTGGTGCTGACTGCCTGTAGGTCTTGGCTTCTGCACAGGACAGATCCACTGTTTCTACCAAATACTGCCGACCTGACCTCCCTGCAAGATGAATGGAGTTTCCTACAGAAGTTAGGGGAGGAATTTGGTACGACTGGAATTGTGACAATTTTGTCTATGGCTTACAAAGAGTGCTAATCCAAAGGATGTACTAGTAATTAATAAGGCTTGTTCTTCACTCCAGACCCCTTCGTTACCTTATGACCACTTCCTATTTCACGTTTACCAAGAGAGCTCCCTGTTGCCATTACGTTTCACACACCCTCTCCCTACATTTTTATTCTCATTCTATATTACACGTCTAGACTCAGCAACATTTCTGCCTGACAGAGATTAGGTATTAGGTGTTCTGACACAGTGACAGAAGTCTGGAGTAATCCCAATGAAGCCAATGGGACTCTGCTACGTGCTCCAAACGAAAGCAGCATTTGACTCAATACTAACACAAAGTGATTGTGAAACCGGTGATCATACCAAAAAGTAGAACAGAAAGACAGCAGTGAACTCCAAAGAGCAATTTTCACATTTTGGGGCCTTTGTGTAGGCTTCCCTTTTATTGTCTCTGTCACAAGCAATGTAAAAATAAAAATAATTACAAAAAAGAAAAAAATAATCCATGTCAGAGGACTACTCAAAGGAATGGGCATTCATAAAATTGTGTAGGGCTCGGCTGCAAGCTCTGGTGCACAATCTTGGTGCACTAAGATTGTCCCAGCACTAGTGCTGTGTCGTCCCCTGCAACTACTGTCCAGTTTCTGCCTTGCACCTTTGTCCTTACAGAAACGTAACAGTGAAGTTACTTACGTTACCCAAGCATCAAAGTCAGAATAAATTTAAGGCTTGACTACAAATACTTGGGAATATATGTCCAATAGTGATATATGCAGAGCCCTTCCTGTTTCATCCTAATTGTGAATTATCATAAATACTCAAAATTTCAGGGAAATATAGACAGATAAGCTTCAGACTGAAACATTACATATCCACTCACCATAGCGTTAGGCGAAGTGCCACCCTATGAGTTAGCCAAAACCAAACAGGACAGGGAACAGAACTCATGCTTTATGTGAATGCTGGATGCAGTGAACACTGGATCACACTTTACTGATCATACACACGAAAATTTTCCTGGAGTCATACGGCTAACCAGGGATTGCCTTTCAACCATAGTCTGATTTTCAGTGGAGCCCAGTGAATTGAACTCAGCATCTAAGATTAGTATGATCAGCTCATAAACTTCAAGTGGAAGCAACAACTTACCTCGTCTTGGAGCTGAAATCATACTTGACCCAGGCTTTTAGAGAGGGTAATGAGGTATTATTGCAACATCAACAGTTAAATACTTTATATTAAGTATATGTAAATGGCAATAATAGACATTTTAAATTCCTTTCAAGTCCTCTGCAAGCAATTTTCTTTTAGCACTGTAGAATATCTAATTGGCTTTAAAGATTAGAGGCTGTGTCTGTAAAATTCCATACACTTCCCTGCTACTTAACATTCTACAATGAAGTAGATGGGTTCATTAATAAGAATTTATTATTACATTTGTAAGAGATCTGCAGTAAATCTTTAAAGCAAAAACTAAACATGGGTCCATGTCGAGCCTAAAGTGTGCATAATACTATATAAAAGTGCACAACAAATGTGTTTAAAAATATAAAAACTAATAGATAAACTCCAAAACAAACAAAATAGAAAAACAAAAGGAAAAAATCAAAAATAACAGAAAAGCTAATGATGGAAAACTGTATTTTGGGCAAACCAAGTCAGGTACAAGCCATTTTAATAGACACCTACTGTGGTTTCTGGAATCACTGTTGCATGCATATCCCTAGTCATATTTGATTTCTCTTTTAGCTTTGACTGGAGTAAGGTGTGTTCCATTACACCAATTCGTATGTCCATCTGAAGAGTTTCTTGCTTCAGTTTTGTTAAGGCCTGTTTAATCTTCACTAGAGGAGCTGTTCCAAAAGAAACAAACAAAAGAGATGAATAGTGCATCTGTCAGCTGACTTAGCACAAAAAGCATTATTTTCTTATAATTCACTCCCTAAAATTGAAGGGTTCAATGAACAAAAGGGCATCCTATTCTAGAGCCATGACCATACTGATACATCACATTTAATAGGCAAGATACTTTAAAGATGGAAACAGGCAGTGACAATTTTCCCGTCTTCTTGACATCTTGGATCTGCATGAAGATGTGCATAATAGGTTTGCAGAATATACTAGAATGAGGATAGGTTTGTCAATGATGCATTTTGCTCAGTTGTAGGCCTCATTCTCATACCTGACTTGAGGTTTGGTAGAGAATGGAAGACACCTTCAATAGGAGGTGTCTGACCAGCAAGAAAGCTATTAAAATGTGTGTAATTTCTAATCATAGAATCATAGAATGCTTAAGGTTGGAAGGGACCTCTAGAGGTCATCTAGTCCAACCCCCCTGCACACGCAGGGTCACCTAGAGCACGTGGCACAGGACTGCGTCCAAGCGGGTTTGGAAGATCTCCAGAGAAGGAGACTCCACAACCTCTCTGGGCAGCCTGTTCCAGGGCTCTGTCACCCGCACAGGAAAGAAATTTTTCGTTAAGTTCCTGTGGAACTTCTGGTGCTTCAGTTTGTGGCCATTACCTCTAGTTCTGTTGGTGGCCACCACTGAAACAAGAGGCCAGCACCATCCTCTGCACTCCCTCCCTTGAGGTACTTATAGACACTGATCAGGTCCCCTCTCAGCCTTCTCTTCTCCAGGCTGAACAGGCCCAGCTCCCTCAGCCTCTCCTCATAGGGCAGATGTTCCAGGCCCCTGATCATCCTCGTAGCCCTGCGCTGGACTCTCTCCAGCAGCTCCACATCCCGCTTGTCCTGTGGAGCCCAGAACTGGACAAAATACTCCAGATGTGGCCTCAGCAGGGCTGAGTAGAGGGGCAGGATCACCTCCCTCGAAACAGAGCTGGGTGTCATCCCTCACTTCGAACTAGTATCATCCCAGAGATGCTGCTGCATCATGTTGATCCTTATGATTTTAGGCTTGGAGTTCCTGGATCCCAATTCCTTGGCCTTGCCAGAATACAGAAAGGGTGTTGCAAGATAGCCAAGTGGCTCCTTCACAGTGAGGTGACAGCGTGCAAAATTTACTTGTAAAACAAGAACTGGGAATATTTAAGTAAATTAGCTGTAGTGGTTACAGCTAAATACAGATACAACCTGCATATTTCACCATAGTGTTACGTGCAGCAATTTGTTTCTGCATTCACACTCCTCAGAGTTGGAACAGAATCCTTTAGTCAGAAAAAGGTAAGCCATCAAACCCCAAGTCTAGGAACAACTAACTCAATTAGCTACATAGTATTAAATATTGCAAAAGTCCATCATAATCACCAGAATAAACTTTCTGACTCCAACTAGCCTTAGCAGAGAGCCTAAGCGCTACTGCCAGTAATAACTGGAGAATTACTGGCCCTGAACCTGTAAATGTGTAAAGTGCTTCCAGTAAGTTAACAATTATTCAAATCAGACCCCGATGAGTTTTGTCTTAGATTTTACAGGTAATTTGCCAAGGGAGCAAATGTTGGTGTCCCTAATTTCTACAGACCTACGTAACCTTTTGAAAGATGTTAAGACTGCTAATTTGCTTAGCGACTTTTAAAAAATTTATTATCGATATAGTTTAGATTAGTCCCTCACACTGACTGCTTGTTTTTCTTTAACAGAGGACCAATTACATATCTCTCACTGGGACAGCAAGTTTTTTTTTTTTGAGGCAAGAACCATACTTACCACCATCAGTCATGCTGCTTCCTTTCTCTTCCATTTCCTGCTTTACTCTTTCCAACACTTCTGTAATCTTAAATTAGAGAAGATTTTCTTAATTAAACCAGATGAATGTCAACTTAAAAAAAAAAAAAAAACTCCTGAATGACTGCCTTTGTTTAAAACAATAGAAGTCCATCTTAATTGTTGTATACAAAGAAGCATTCTTTTTTTCAACTACGATGAAAATGTTACTAAGCTTCAAGTCAAGGTGGTAAAAAACATGGCAAGAATTGTAATGCTGGTCAAGCAACATGACCTCGCCGAGAACCTGCACTCCCCAAACAGCATGAGCAGCAGTGCAAGTGTCGCGGTGCAGAGCCACGGGATCCCCCGTCGGCCGAGATTCCCCAAACCACCACCACACCTGCCCTCCTCCTGGGATCCAGAGAGCTGAGGCAGCCCACGGGGGAACCCCGAGAAAGGGCACAGCAGGAAAAGGCAAAGGAGCAGCAAGGTCTGCTGGCGTGGGTACGGCTGTGGGCAATGCGTGTATGAAGAGTAAAACATATTACAGCACTGGCTGCCAACCAGTTTGCCCTTACAGATGATGGAGAACAGCAACTATGTAGTTTTAAACTACATTCAAGTTAATTATTTAATATATTTGGCTATAACATAAAAATGAAAAGGCTTTTAAGGCTTCAGTGAGCCTTTTCAATTAAGGCCAAAAAACCCACGCCACTCCATTTTTATTGCATACTTACATTGTTATCCATATTGCCTAGAGGGCTAAGATTTAATCACATCCTTGACGGAAAGTCTGTGGTAATTTCCACTGAGTCTAGTTTAGTTCAGATATGCAGCACTGTATTAACCTAGTTCAAAGTCTACCAACCTGTAACATTTTTCTTTACTAATCTGCCAACAATTTCCAAAGCATAAAAAATTAAACCTGATATCATCATAAACTACTCTATTTTACAAAATTACCATTTGGAGAGTGAAATAGAAAGAACTCTAATTCTGCAGAAAGAAATCTTTCAAAGATTTTTTTTTGTTACACTTTATGGTGATTACCAACTTAAAGTCTCAAGTATTATTTACTATTTCCAACAGTTCTTATAGTACCATCTATTATGTGACTATTTCATATATTAGCATCTAATAAAGTATACTTTTCAAATCCAAACAACGTAACTGTTAAAAAAAGTTCTGAACTGGACAAAGGATTTAGCTACTTGGAAATCTGGAAGTAAATACAAATGAAAAATCTATGAAACTCAAAATCTTGAGGTAACTGGGAATCTGCGTGTTTTGTTGTTTTTGTTACTTGTCACATACATGGATAAAACAAATGAACAAAAACTGTAAAATCAGAAAATAAAATCCTAAGTAGTAGCATAATTTCACTGGCACCAAAAAGTTACTATTTGGTCAAATAACATTTCATACACTTGGAAGGTAAAAATTTCTTATTTCTTGTGTTCATTATTAACAAAAGTAAGAGCTAAGGTTTTCTTATTCTAAAGACTGTATAGGTGTGACTGAATTAATTAATAGGAGAAAGGCTACAACACACAAAACATCTACCCTATTTAACAAACTGGGGAGACTGGGTAAGCTCGCAAATAGCTTGCCCAAACTAACAAGTTAAAAATCAATGGCAGCCCAGGATAAAAATTCAGGTATTGGACTAGACCACATTCACTAAAAAAAAGAAATCCATTAAGCCTCAACAGCAGAACATATCTGGAAAAAAAAACCCTAAGTTTATAAAACTGCAAATGCTAAACATCAATTCTGAAATTTATTTTAAAATAAGAAAAATACAAATTATGTATAGATGTGTTTTACCTCTGAAAGCACTTTAATCCTTTCAGTTACTCCTCCACTTCCCTCCTGGTACTTCTCTTTAGCCTGGAAAGAAGCAAGTTTTTTTTTTACTGTAATAATAGAGCTGAAGAGGTACAAGCGTATAGTCAGAGAATTTGTAATACCAGGACTTGTCGTCGTGGGTCACAAACCCGGAAGTTCTCCACAGACTATCAGTGACTTAACAACACACACGAGCCCGAGTTTGAAACATCAAATGTTTTACAAATTGTAACAGGATCCTGAATAAGATTTTACAAATCCTATCCAGTTTTACAAATTGTAACAGCCGTAATGCATACGCAGTAAGAAGAAGGTTTTCCCAATTATACATGAGGAAACAAACACAGAGAAGAACTGTCAGAATGGAGACTGAATCTAATACTGAAAACCAGAATACTCTCTCCAATAGTAAATTACTCTCTTGAAGATTCAGTTTATGACTCAAAGAAGATATAAGCTGCTGTTGCTTTAGCTGCAAGCAAATCAAAAAATACTGCTGCAGCAATCTTTTTTCACGAGTTACAAAAATAATTTTGAAAATATTTCACATAATCTGAATTTATGCTGGCAGTCATTGTACAGTGAACCCTCTCTTCCCAACCCCAGATATCTGGGGATCTAAAGGAGAGACCAAAAATCATCAGGCATCATCATGCATCAGCACCACATTTTTGCTTGGTTTATAGAGCAGAATGAGTTCACATAGCAAAGTCACACACAGGTGATCCCAGTCTATTAACTGAGGCAGGTAACAGTCACACTCAGGGGTCCTAACTGGAAAATTACAAAGCTGCTCAAAAACTAAATGAAGGAAAGTGGTAATCGGAGTGCTTTGTGCAAATTAGCACAAGTAATCAATATAAGAGATGAATGCTGGACTGACACTGTAGTTTTTCCATTCCTCACAGATGCATAACTTCACAGGGAAAGCAGAACTAGCAATTTACTGGCAGCTCAAGATTGGCAACACATTTACATAACATTCACATGAAAAACCTTCACATTCCTTTGCAGAATAGCTGAACAAAAATGGCCAATTTAGCTTAACAACCATGTAATTTGACAGCAAATCAATTCTTCCCATGTCTTACATGCAACAGCAGAATTCACAGAAAACACGCCCAGTTCTCCTGTGCCTGCAGCCCTACTTAATAGCAAGTTACTAGAAGAGAAGGCATCGCAACGGGTCTGCGCATCACCTCGCTCAACAAGGCTTGCGCCGAGCGGTATTCTTGAACCAAGTGCTCCAGCTGATTGTTGATGTACTTTTCCCTGCTGTTGATCTTCTCCAATGTTCTGCTGATTTCGTTCTGAAGTTTGTCAAGGTAACCCTAGAAAATCATATTCTGTGGGCTGACAGTATACAAATAACATGTAAAGAGCATTAAAATGATGTAATTCAGAAAGGATATGGAATTCTACAAGTGAGAGAAAAACAGCACAGTACATGTTTAGCCAAAGAATTATTCCCTGATGTCATCTGTTCTGAAATGCAAAATCCAACGCAAAAATGCATACTTCGGGCTGTAATGATTTTATCATTTCTCCCCCCAAATTAATTACAAATTTCACCATCAATAAGTTATTTTAATGGCAGCATTTGACATGCTTTTTTTTTCCTTCATTTTAAAGAAACTGTTATTCAGATTCTATTCTATTCTGTACTCAGGATGCACTTATGCTAATTATACGTTAATGAACTGTTATATCCCTGTTAATCCTCAAATATAAATTCTACTTCCCACAAGATCTCTTTTGCCAGTCCCACTGTACTTAACTGTCATTATTGAATACTTCCTTCTCAGTTGTACAGCATTATCTTAAGTAAGACAATTTTCAATATAGCTCTAAATGTATATGGAGTAGGAGAGAAAATAAAAACACTGTCACAGCAGCGGAATATTTAGCATATGTAAGACATACCTTAGTTTCTTTCAAAGCAGATTCAATTCCATCCTTATGCTGATGCATTTGATCTACATGGATCCTCCAATCCTACAAAAAGATGCCACAAAATAAAAGATAAGTAAAATGCAGCTTTATCCTTCACCATTTGCTAAAGAAAGGCTGCTAAGCAACTCAGGCTCAGTCCTCTTGTGGTATGAACTGCTATGTTCATACTCAGAGGCACTTGTTTAATATGACAGTTGATAAATCTCCTAAACACTACAATGTTACGCTGAGATCTAGAAATAAATGTTGACATGCTCACAGATAGGACAGCAGTTGTGCTTTCTAGAGTCTGGTCTTCATGGAAGTGTTTCTGCTAAAAACACTCCAGGCACAAATACTGAAAATATTGATTGTGGCTCTGCTAGCTCAGCTTATGCTTAGCGAGAGAAAAACAAGTGTTTTGAATGTCTGAGGCCTACAAATTCCAGAAGCATCAGATCTTCCTTTTCTAGTTAAATCTTACTGTTATTAGGAGAAGGAATTAAAAAAAGAAAGAAAGCTGCAGCAACACCTAAATGTACTTTCAATAGTGGGACAAAGCTAGAAGGGAGAGAAATTATTTGCAGCTGCTAGGTCATAGGAAACATACATAGAGTCAGGGATGGGGGAAGAAGAAAGGGGCTGTTTTAACTTGACTAGGTAGCCATTTTTTACTTTGAAATCAATTCTAGTTTCAATACTAATGAGAAGTTTTCACTTCTCAGTTTCGACTTTTACATCTCCAAAACCCAGAGCACCGCTGCAGGCAGTACTTGGAGTTCAGAAGGAAGCAGAGAAGCAGCACTGCACAAATAAAGTTATTCCATATTGTGTTTCTGACCACTAAAAAGATTTTAAATCTTTTGGCAGTGTAATGGTCAAGGGGTTAACAAAATAAAGTGATGCTGATAAATCTCTATCACTGGAAATCAAAGTTTACCAGACTTCCTTGTAAAATAAGTACAGAACAGCAGCACATGGCAGCTGCATGCTGCATGAACATGTGCCTGCCTTTGATCACAAAGAGCTTCCCTGACTCAAAGACGCCTGCGTATAGGACATGCCCATAACTACCAAAGAGCTGGTCCTTCTGTCAGGAAACGGGCACACGTGAGCACCTCCAGCAGCTGTTCAGCCCAAGCGGCCTGCTCCATACAGGCGTGCAGCTGCTCACCAGTCTCCTCAGGAATTAAATAAAGGCTAAGAAAAGAAAATGTGCAGCAGATTCAAGATCCTTTTCTTGGTCTGATGACAATTGCTAGCAATTTGCCAAATGCTGGAGTTAAAGAGAAACAAGCACACGGAAACAATCAATTTGCTAACTCACTCTGTCAATCATAGAATCATTATGGTTGGAAAAGACCCTTAAGATCACCAAGTCCAACCATAAAGCCATCCCCACCCTGCCTGCTAAACCATGTCCCCAAGAGCCTCATCTACCCATTTCTTGAACACTGCCAGGGACGGAGACTCCCCCACTTCCCCGGGCTGCCTGTTCCAGGGCTTGACTACATTTCTACTGCACTCTGTTAAACAATTACCCTCCTGATATGACATATGCATGCACAGTGGAGGAAACTGATATGACGCTTTTCTTTATAGAAAGAAGAAACTAGAATAAATATGCTTTTCCCATTATTTCTGAAAGCACAGAAACTAGAGGAATACTCTTTTCATGATCATTTTGACTTATTTCTTGAAATCAAGAGACAGTACATTAAAATGAGAGCTAGTAAAACTCAGTTCCCACAATGGCTTTAATTTTCACTGTACGCATTTATCAGGCTTTCACTTCTTAACATGGGAATGCAGTATCATGTTCTCTGTTACAGGTGAGCTTGCTGAAGACCAGGGCAAAGTAGCCAAAACCAGGAGTTTCTTCACATAGGAGAAGGCAGCATGGCGAAACACAGGCAAGCAATTTAACACACATTTGACAGCTCTGATTTTTTTTCTTTTTTGGCAAGATCAATTATCTTTCATTGACTTCTGCATCACTACTACAGACTGCTCCACCACTCTACCTGGGCGGCCACAAATAAGCGGTTTCCATACGGCGCCCATCTGCGCAGGCGATACAAGCTCTTACAAAGAGCGCTGGTGGTAATGCCAGGAAAAGGCACTAAACCTGGAATGACCAAAGGCAGGTGTCTACATCTGCACTCCTCATTCTAGATAATTGGACTGGATTATGGAGGAAAAAAAAAAAATCCAGGAAAGGATAAATTTCATCTTGAGGTAGTTCTCCATCTAGACGAGCAAAATCAGTCCTAAGAGCATTCCTTTCTTTTTGCTGAATAAAAGGAGAGCCCATGATGACTAGAGCAGACACACAGACCTATTTTATTGCCATTTTAAGTTCAGCGAGATGCATTCCATACAACCAACTTTTTGTGCGGCTGATGAATAAAACAGCTGCACATTAAGAAGCTCCTCAGTTATCTTTCAGGAAGACCTATTAATAGATGCTTCTACTGAGGGGAGAATCAAAAGTATGAATCCACCAGAAACACTTATGATTCAAGGAGTTTCCACTGATTCAGGTAAATGCATGAAAATCAGGTGCCCTGCTAGTAGCAGAAAAAAATAAAAATTATATAATATTGGAAAAAACCCTACTGTCAAGTATTTCTTGTAGAAATAAAGCAAACAACAAAGGTTGTGAAATCACAGCCTTGGAGAAGTTTATTACCTAGAAGACTACTAATAACAATAATACTATCAAAATTCTGGGCATGACAAAAAAAAAACAAAAAGAGAATAAATGTAAACAAAAATGTAACCAACACTGCTGATTCAAATTACACTTCACCAAAGGTACTTGCACAAATCCTGTGTCACACACCTTATTGTCAGTCCTGACTGTAACCTTCAGCTGTGGAAGAACACGTTCCACTTCCAGGTTCCACTCTGCTGCATCTGTTGTGGACTCCAAGATCTCTTCTTGCTTTGCAGAATCACTTATGTCCTGCATTAAAATGAAACAAAACAAGTTTTACACGAGAGATGATCATTATACATAGAGTGAAAACTGTTAGAAATCACATTACAATGCTCTACAGAGTTCATAGCAGTAATGCACTTATATCCAGAAAAATCCAGAACTACAGATAGAACTGAATTTTTAACTTCTTTCTTTGAATTCATAAAAGATTAGGAATTGAAATAATAAGCATCTTTTCTGAACACATGTAGAATTTAGAGGAAATGCATAGGATAAGAAATTACAACAGATTTCAAGAATAACGGAAAAATAAAAAAAAATACAGTTAAGAAACTAATGCCGTATTTCTCTAACAGTTTCTGCAAAAATTTCTTGCAAATGTTTCCAGCACTCTTGTAGAGAAATTATTTTAGACGCTGTTTGTATATTTTTCTTTTAAAATATGCTACTTGATTTCAGTTGGAGTATTTTTTATGTTTAGACTATACAAGTATTTTCAGACTTAGCTCTAGCATGCCTAAGTTGGAGCTAAAATGTAAGATCTCTCAAGAGAGGTCTGATGAGTAACAACTTACTGATTTGTAAGTTTGTGCCTTTAGAACATTCAGATCGATGAAATTTTCTTCGTTGTCTGACTCTTCTTCCTTAAGAAAAGTTGCAAAATAAGACTTCAGTACTTACCACAATCTTTCTTCAAAATTTTTATTTTTCTGGAGCACAGAAAAAGGGATATTAAATTCCAAATATCTGAACAAAACAAAACATGTAATTTTTGAAAATGGAACTTGCATTCCTCTTTGAGGACACACAGCATGTACCACATAGCTGGTACGAATAGACAGAAGGAAACTATTTCACATTGCCCTTGAGGTGCTGCAGGACTAAAAACCAACCAAACAAAAAGCATGACGTGGGCCACTACCAAAAGTTACAGCACCACAGGGCTTGCTTACACCAAAATTTTACACTAAAATTTTGCCTTTAAAAGAAGTAGAAACAGCCAGATTTTCACACAGTAGTAGAGGTGCAGCATTATGGATTTAGATCTGCAGCATGGTGCTGCCTTGTATGGATGTCCAGAATGGCACTTTCCACTGTGCACTATTTTTTGTCCCTCCCATAATAACTGCAAGAAATCAATTTGCTTTCTTGCCCATGACCGAGCACTGAGCTGATGGTTTTGTAGAATTATCTGTTATAGCCTCAATATGACATTTCTCAGTGATCGTGATCAGCTCAGAACCTATCACTGCATATGCAAAATTAAAGATGTTTTTTTCCTGTGTTACTCTCCATTTCTCTATGCTGAACTACACCTGCCATTTTTTCACACATACACTGTCCCCTTGTGCTGCTTGACCTTCTGTAGTTCTTCTCAGTCAGTCCTGGTCTTTTTCTCTGAAGACAACTTTCATTATTCACCGTATTTCTAAACATTCTTGAATCCTACAATAGCACAGGTCTTTGTACAGAGACCTTCAGGACTTAATTAATGAAAACTTGGGAGCTGTGCCTTATCTAGTTTTTAACTTACAAGGACCACTTGCACTATGTTAGCTTATTTGCTTCTGGCAGATTTGGCCTTTAGCCCCTCAGTTCTATAAGGAATTAATGGTGACAAGAGCAGGGCTTTATTTTGCTGTACAATGCTTCTTTTGCTAAACAATCTGTTCTTGTGCAGCACATAGATGGAAGCATTACAGCACTGCTACCACAACAAAATAAAAGTGCAGTTATCAGAGCTGAAGACTAAAACTGAAGAGATTTGGCTGGTCTAGCTACTGCTCACAAGGGAACCTAGACTTATGGTACAGAACTAAGCATATCCCTATCAGCCTCACCAATTTACTCAAAAGAAGCAAAAACAGAAAAACAATTGAGGAAGCTTTTCATTAGCTTTTAACCACTAGCAATCCTGATAAATTTAATTATGCATACAGGTAAAATATTCAGGACATATCAATATACTGGCAGCAAAAATGACTGGCACTAAGTTATTACAGCAGCATATAATTAAACCTTGTAGAAGCAACAGGGGCTCCAAAACGTGGCCATCTGCCTGGTATAAACCTAGCTTGGTGGTTTTAACGACATACAAATTTCAAAGATGCCACTGACACGTAGCTGTGAAAATCTTGGTCTCAGACACAATCTCAGAGCATACACATAGGTCCTCTGAAGGGTTTCACCTGTGCGTTAGTCATGTTTCTTCCCACTTCCCCATTTAAACCTTAGACCTTAACAAGACACAAGTAAGACCAAACAGATGATTTTTCAAATTTAAAGCTTTTTGCCAGCAGTTTTAAGTTCTGAGGCATGTCAAGCACACAGTATAGAGTGCCTCTTTTCTTCCTCAATATTATTCAGACTTTTCCTGTGGGGACTTCATAGCAAATTAAAATGCAACTAGACATTGACACCCACATCCCAGTATTTGCATACTGCATGAAATTTAAGAATGGGCTGGATTTTTTCTTGAGTAATAATAGTGAGGAAAAAAAAGCAGAAGGGAACACACTGGAGAAAACACTTCCTAAACAAAGTCAAATAAAGTGAACAATGAGCAAAAATTCCTTCATAGGTGAGCAATGTTAAGTTAATAAAAACCAGTCAGGTAATCTTACCACAGCTTCCTCTTCCAGTTTATTAAGTGTTAGTTCTGCATCGTCTTCTGTTATTTCTTCTTCTTCTAGCTCTTCTGTTGGATACACTGGTCTGTAATATGTTCAAAGAACATCAGCTTTTATACACAGTTAGTAAGATGCTATTCTGGAAATGGTTCCTCATCAAACAAAAGACTTAATGAGAAATATGGATGATACAGAGTATGACTAAACAGTGAGTAATCTCTCATACGTTTAAACAAATAAAATTATTATTCAGCCTCAATTTTTATTTATTTGAACTTAGTTTTCAAAGTGAGGGCTAGCTATTATCATAACCAGTACAGCACATTTGTACTGGAAAGACATATGGAGATTAATTTTTGATTCATTATCACTTCTGGACTAACTTCATAAAAATCAAGTGCAAGGCTGACCAACTCATTTTTGGTTTACTGACATCTAGGTACTAAATAGATACGACAGTAAAATATTTCCAAGGTAAAAATTACTTCACTATACCATGGCAAAACAAAAGGGATGGGATAAAATAAAGATCACTTTTGAACAAATTTTCGTATACTTAAAATTATTCTTCATCTATTTTTTCCCTGATATTTCTTTCAGATTAAACACTCGAAGTTACTGTAGTCCATTTGCAACAGTGGGCATGACTCCAACTGAACAGGTCAAGAATTCCACTACTGATCGATGGGACCTAAAGGGACATGTATAAGTTCCAACTCAACTGTCAAATTAGCAAACGACTATGTATAGTGGAATGAGAAAGAGTGGACATTTTATGAATTAGTGGACATTTTATTAATTTAGTCTATTAATTATCCAAACCCATCCTTGACATCAATGCCATTAAACTGTGAGAATCTGTGTGAGGAATTCATCTGACTGGTTGTTTCAAGCTTAACCAAATTGGTTTTCAATCTCATGGAAATATCAAATAAAACATTTCCTGTTATTATCACATTTTGTCTGCCATTCTTTGCAATTGCAATTTACATTTGTTCATTGGAAAATGATGTATAAAGGAAGGAGTCTTAAATATGTGTATAGGATATACCTTTTCCAGCTAAAGCCAGTGTATTTCAAGGCTTCTTCAGCTAAACAGTCAAGAACATAGCACGCTTGTTCTCCATAACCTGCCTTTAATTTTGAGGGAGGAAAATCCACAGGCCTTCCCTAAAATAGAGAGACAATGCTGTTTACTAATCGCTACTTGTCAATCAGGTTTTCCTATTAGGAAAATTATCAGATTTTTTATACTAAAACTGAAATGCCCACTTAATATGAAGAATTTTACAATATAATTCATATTCTTTCCCTGTGCAAGTCCAGTCAGGTAACAGAATGGAAAACAAGGCAAGGAATGGATGCATTGTAGAAATCTTAAAGTACCCAGGGAGAGGGTACCCACAGGGAGCTGGAGAGCCAGAAGCTGCAGAGGAGCTGGATCTCCAAGCAGGTACATGTCATGCTGGCAAGGCAATAGACAGCAAAGGGGAAAGTAGCCATTGAGATTCAAACTGCAACTTTTCCACATTGCCTTGTTTGTTCCAGATTTATAGTTTATTATTGTCCTGCAGAATGAGCATCCTAGTAAATTACAGTTTTAACCTATTAGTGAACAGTGTACTTATCATTTAGAAGTGTACCACAGAATAATCTTCCATAAGATCATATTCCAAGCATTTTACCTTATTTAAATATTTTGGTTTTTTTATTCAACTGTACATTGAAGAGTAGTCCCTGTCCCCCCAGTAGATATACCCTCCTGACCTTAAGTTTTTTTTAACTACTGAAAAAAAAAGAATATGATAGCTCTGGACAGTTTATGCAAACAAATTATGAGCCCAGTTCTAGGGCATTTTCTTTACTATGAGTTATATCATTGACGCAGGTACTGTTACAAACTTTCAATTAGCTAATTAACATCACACAAGCTGATAGATGGGAAAAAGTTTGTTCACTCTTTGGCAATACACTCAGGAGAAAGTGTGATTACTGTTATTTCTGAAGGTGATGCACATACTTGAAACTCGCTTGGAAATACAGCAGTTAAACACTTACAAAGGATCGCAGTTCTGAGAGTATTTTTGATATTATTGCATTGGGATCATCATACTCTTGTGGTTGCTCGAAGGGATGTCCTGCTTTAGTGATCAGCCAAGCAGCAAGCGTACAAAACATAAAGAACTGTTCACCAGGATTAGTGGGAAGTGCAAAGTAGTGCCTGTTTAAAAGGGGGAAAAATAGTAAATAAAGATGTTTTGCATTCCCGAAACAATTCTAACAGTAAAGGTCAGCTCAAGCTAGGAAAGCGCTTTCATTGACTGACCTCTCAATGAGTGAGCCACCTGAACTAAATGTAGGATGGTTATTTTCACACATGGCCACAGCAAAGTAATTTTTCTACATGCAACTCAGTTGCTTTCTCCTTTAATGAAGCTATTAGTCAACAGTAGACTTAGAAACAAATGGAAACTTGGTTCTCCGCCTCCCTTCCAGCAGGATTAGGCAGCCTCAGATGAGGACAATCGAATTAACTTTTCCATACAAAACCAAGCAGCTCCTCTGATTTGCCCCAACAGTCTTGAAATGAATTGAGCTCAATTCTGTTCCCATAGACCTTTAGGAATGCAGAATCCACTCCATCATTCCACAAAATGTCACCAAGCAATTAAGGTTCTGTGGAAAGGAGTCATTCAGATGTCGCTTTTGCATAACATAATGTATTTTAAAAAACACAAAAGAATCAAAACTCATAGATCCATAATCTCTAATACCTTGTAGTCCATGAATGGTTTAATCTTAGGCAGTTTTCACAAGGAAAGGGAGTTCTTGAAGTGCAAGAAGAAATTCAAATGTTAAACCATCCTAAGAGAAGGTTATTAAAATGGTCTAATAATTATTGACAAAGGCATACAGCAAATAATCAACTTTAAAAGCAATATAATCTACTGCTAAAGCTTTATACACTCGTGGCACCACAGAGGGGAAGACAGAGCAAATTTGACAAACCTAGATCCCTAGAGAGACGTGTCCTGTGTCTGCATACCGTCCTTGCCCACGCCATTACACCTAACAAACCCAACCCCCAGCTCCTTCCTTAACATCCCAAAGATTCTTCCTGACCACAGCAATGCATCCAGTTTCTTTTGCTCCAAAGCGCCCAGACTTCTTCCCCTTCCTATGTACTTCAACTAGCAGGTAAGCAAGGGGCAACTGACTCTAAGTGCATTAGGTCAGATCAGGGGCATGATTTTGAAGTATTTCTTCCAATCTGTTCCACCTGCCATCCTTTGGGTCACATTAGAGAGCAGAGTACACAAACTGGATGTATTTTAGATGAAAGTAAATTGAAAGACGTGGTCCAAAAGTAGATCTTAATGGGTTACAATAACAGTTTATTAAATGTCATTAGCAGAGAAATTTAGATTTTATTCTAGGAAATAGGAAAAGAATTTAAGTACTTAAAAGCTTTTATGTTTTTGTTGTATTTATGTATTCTCACATCTATCTTAATTTCTACTGTATGCACTCCATCTCCCTCATTCTCTTTAAAAGTCTTAATAAATGTGCTGTGACTGGCACTACCATCTAAATTGAAACAGCAGGGTTTTTTAAAATCTAAAGTGTTAATTAATGGTGGTATGCCAGAGCTATGAATAGACAATATTTATAAATCAGTCTTAATAGCAATCCTTCACCTCTGATTCCCAGCCTCCTGACACTGTATATTTTAAACATAGCAAACAATTTAAAAACCCAAACCACCACGGTGAATGTGTGTTCGCCTTCACTAATATCATTTCTGTCTCCTAATAACACCTGGTGAGATCATTTGCATGATATACACAAAAAGATCTGTGCAAGATCTGTGGGATAGTTTTAATACAGTCCAAAAGACAAACTGAGTAGAGGGGGAAAAAAAAGAAAAAGGCAGCTGAAGTGGTATTAAATATAGGCGTTTCTTTCTAGTAACATTCGGATTCAATATGCACATTGTTACTGTGCATATTTGTGCCACATTTTGACAGCTTCCAAAGCAAACAAGCAGTCTCACAGAATCACAGAATGGTTAAGCTTGGAAAGGACCTCTAGAGGTCATCTAGCCCAAGCAGGGACACCTAGAGCACGTGGCACAGGGTGGCATCCAGGCAGGTTTGGAAGATCTCCAGAGAAGGAGACTCCACAGCCCCTCTGGGCAGCCTGTTCCAGGGCTCTGTCACCCTCACAGTCAAGAAGTTCTTCCTCACATGGAGATGGAACTTGCTGTGTTTCAACTTACACCCGTTTCCCCTTGTCCTGTCACCGGCCACCACAGAGAAGAGCCTGGCCCCATCCTCCCTACAATCACCCCTCGGGTATTTGAACATGTTGATGAAATCTCCTCTCAGCCTTCTCTTCTCTAGACTGAACAGGCCCAGTTTGCTTAGTCTTTCCTCATATGACAAGTGCTCCAGTCCCTTAATCATCTTTGTGGCTCTATGCTGGACCTTCTCTAGAAGCTCCATGTCCCTCTTGTACTGGGGAGCCCAGAACTGGACACAATACTCCAGATGTGGCCTCACCAGGGCTGAGTAGAGGGGCAGGATCACCTCCCTCGACCTGCTGGCAACGCTCCTCCTGATGCAGACCAGGATCCCATTGGCCTTCTTGGCCACAAGGGCACATTGCTGCCTCATGGTTAACTTGTTGTCAGCCAGGGCTCCCAAATCCCTCTACATGGAGCTGCTTTCCAGCAGGTCAACCCGTAATCTGTACTGATGCCTGGCATTATTCTTCCCCATGTGCAAGACCCTGCATTTGTCCTTGTTGAACTTCATGAGTTTTCTCTCTGCCCAGCTTTCCAACCTGTTCAAATCCCTCTGAATGGCTGCACAGCCCTCTGAAGTGTCAGCCACTCCTCCCAGTCTGGAGCCATCTGCAAACTTGCTCAGGGTGCACTCTGTGCCCTCGTCCAAATCATTGATGAACAGTCTACAAAGTTTTAAACTGAGAATTTCACATGATGCCTTCAACACCTGCTGCTAAAGCCTTAACTGAGTCCTGAAACTGAGACTCAGGAACCACAAGCACAACCAGGTGCAACACACAGCCCTAACGAAGCCCTGAATTACCAGCCCTCCCCACCTCCCCGCCCAGCCTTGGGGTGCACAGGGCAAAGGGGCACCCGCTCCCTCGACCGTCGGAGCCTTCATCTCGTGTGACAGGAGGAGGAGGAGGAGAAGGAGGTGCAGGGAGGAGGAAGAGGTGCCGCCGCCAGAGTGGAGACCCGGCTTTCCCTAGGCTGCGCCGGGCCGGGGCGCCGCCGCCAGGCCCGCACCTGGAGAGCGGCCGCATGTTGTGCCGCCGCAGCGCCTCCTCCTTGTCGCTGAGCAGCTTCAGCT
>NW_010587882.1:100886-148165 GCF_000705375.1 Tinamus guttatus
AAAAACTGACAGAAACAATGTGCAAACAACTGGCCTCTGTGCGATGAGTCTGCATGAAAAATGGGGACTTGGGTATCTTAAGAAGAAAATAAAGCATCACGGGAGAAAAAAAACCCACAGTTTTGAGGTAGTTTTCTTGAGTATAAAGGGAAGAAAAAGCTTGCTATTTTGTTATCCTACAAAACTGGTGCAGATGCCATTTGGCAGGACAGACGTAAGCAGCAAGTGGCTATGGAGTTTAAGGCCTCTCTTCCACACAAGCTTCATCTACGGGGCTTTACCTGCCTGCATGTAAAGGACAGAACAATCCTGGTGGGACTGGCTTGGTTTTGGCTGTGTCGGAGAGCTGCAAATTGAGATTTGTTGCAACAGGCTGCAAAGGGCAGTCTGCAGAATGTAATCTCTTATTGATCCTTCGGGCAAGGCCAAACAGAAATACAAAGAAACAAATGGAACACACTAAACGGTTTCTTCGGTTTTTCAGTTATTTATTTCTGTAAGTGCCTATTTTTTCCTATTTAAGCATTCAGTCGTGCAGCTGGTTATATGAAGCGTCTTCTCATATCCATCAACTCAGATAGTGTTTATTCCTCTTCATGAACCTGAAATGCAGTTGAAAGAGATGAAAAATGGAAGCATTGAGAGAGTTTTAGAGCAAGCTTTTGAGAAAGCAATAAAAGCTTCTGCTCCTATGACATTACCAAGTTATATCTGATGTATACCAGCACTACACCAGCATGTTATATTGAAGCTAGCAGTTAAGTCCTGCCTTACTTCAGCTAACAATATGGGTCTCTTGTTGGAGTGCTAGCACGTGTGTTTCCCTGTGACTGCGGGTGACTGATGCAGCCCAGCTACAGTGCTGTTCTCTCTGAGCAACACGTGCTTTCCAGCGTTCCCAGGGATACACGAGCTATTTCCAAGTGCTGCACTATTAAATATGAAGCCTCTTCTGTGCCCTTACATCACACCAAAGGAGATGGGCCAGAAATAAGAGTTCGGTAACATAAATCCATCTGACAAAAAACAGGCATCCACTCCTCCGACTTCTGAGTATTTGAGACAGAAACAGTAGCAGGTACAGAAACCAGTAAGAGACAGGTAAACTACACTCTTAACTAACTTGCAGAAAAATAAGCTATTCCCATCATTTACCTATTTCAGTGTCTGTGTGATGGTAGGGCTTATGAAATTAGATGAGTTTTTATTTGTTTTGTATGGCTGGAATAATTTGAAGACAAAATAAATATGTGACATGTTTACTTTTAAAAATTGCAAAACATCTGTGAGCTTCACTTGCTTCCATCATATGTAAATGCAGGAAGACCCAGTTGCTCGGGTAGTTTTATGTAGATCTGTTCTGGCTAGGGGGGCTAGTAACTTACATCAATTGAAGGTGACTCTCTTAAACCAAGATAAAAGCAGAAATTGGAGATTTTATTCCTGCCACAGAATGATGGACACAGCAGAGAGGAGGTGGTGATGGCATAGATCCAGTGTGATCAACATAACAAAATGATACAGAAAGGGTTCTTGGGCTTAACTCAGGACTTGTCACACCTGTAAAAATTCTAAAGACTTTAACCATAGGAGTTTGTCCCACTTGCAAATGAAATAGACAAAGCAATGAGGCAGCTTCTACAAGCAATGGTCCCCTGCTTGCTTGCTTGGCCTGGTTCCCATAGGCAAGCAAGTGTAAATAAGCAAATTGGTGCTTGCAGTTTCAAATGCAGCTTCCCAGGCACCTTTCATTTTTATCAATATCACCCTACTCCTCTTTTGCCCAAGTTTTGTTGAAGTGCAAACAAACACAACTATATTTCTAATTATTAATGATTTCCCAGCACCCTAGTGACTATTCACTGTTAATTTCTTTTCATCTGGCCCTTCAAGTCAAAATGTCTTTATTGAAAGAGCTGACTTAAGAGTATATTAGCAACCTGCTAGTGCAGTTATCCCCGGGCTGTATCATGTATGTAGGAATTTACATCTTAAGAGGGAAAAGAGATTGCAGGTTTTTAGTCTTTCTCAAAAAAAAAAAAAAAACTAAATAAATGAATAAGAAATTGGTTCTGGGGAATGGCTGCTGAGCAACAAAGGTTGAATGACAACACTGAGAGGATGGGCCTTTCACTTCTCATAAGCTTCAGACTGCTGTCCTATAGACTTTTCCTAAAGAGTTACTTTAATGCAAAAATAGTGTAGACTGAAACAAAAATACAGTAAGAAACTTTTTTTTTGCACCCCATGCTATTTTAAGAGATGCAACAGATCTTTATGTAGATATCGTATGCACTCACATTTATACCATATGTTTAACCATACCTTTTTCATGCCAATATCTCTTGACTTGCTCCTCAGCTTATTCACCTGGGATTCAGCTATTTCAGCCCTTTCCTCAGCATCATCCAGGTCATGTTGCTGCTTTCTGTACTTGGAAAGGTACAGATTGGCTTGTGCCTCCTAGGGAGAGGAAACAGTGAGGCTGAGCAGCTCCTCTCAAGGCGAAGCCAAGTCCCCAATTGCAACCAAGGCAGAAAGTGCTTGGTGTGACTTGGTAATGGCCCTGTAGGCAGCACTCGCTCTTGGAGGACCGAGTTGGTCACTTAGCACATTTGATGTTTCCAGTGGCACTCTCCATTTTGAGTGAGTAAATGGGGAGGCTCCTCCACCTGCCTCTTGAGGCACTAGTAGGGGAATAAATTGTAGGTTCCCCTCTCTCCCTGTGTTTAGGCAAATTATACTGCCACACTTCTTAAATATAATTACTGTATATACCATATATTTTATATATTATAAATATATTTATAAAGACATCGTTTATACAAACATAAATGCACAAGCACTCAAAATGTGTATTTATACCGAAAGCTTCTACTGCTAAAGACTGTGGTGATAGAACAGTGAATTTCTCAAAGAAGAAAGAAAAGGGAAAAAAAAGGCCAAACTTCCACTTACAGCTTCTTCTGCTTGGTGTTTGTAGCTCTTCACTTTTAACTGTAACTTGTCAATCAGATCCTGCATTCTGGCCAGATTCTTCTTATCTTCTTCTGACTGTACCAAAACACCAGTGAATGGGTTAATAGAGTAGAAAGGTCTGAAGGCTCTCCCAAAGTCAAGCAGTTATGGGTGGCATATGTATTATGGAAAGGTTTAGTTAGAAATACAAACACACTATACTGTGATCACCCTGCATGTGGATGAGAAAATAACTATAGGTTATTTAACTATAGGGCTGAGAAGCACTCTTGTCATTACAGCGAGCCTCATTATTGTGTGAGACAGACTGATGAGCAAGCCTGAAATGCATTTGGTTTACTTCTTTTTAAAATTCGGAAGCACTTTTGTTCAAAGGAGCCAGGTTGGAGCGGAGCTCTCTCTACCCACAAAAGGACCAGCTAATTCTGCCTACTTGTGCACGAGCATACTGAGAAAACAACCTTAAGCCTGTATGTGGGAAAGTCATGGTAAAATAGCAGGTAGGAAACTAAAATCTCCTTAAGCAGATGGATGGAATTATGTTCCTAAGAATGCTGACAGGATTAATGCTCTGAAGACTTGTTTTTTTCCCTGAAAGATGAGCACCAACAGCAGCTGTTAGCGAGCCTGCTAGAGGCTTAGCCTTGTGGTGCAGCACCAGGTGGCTGAGCCCTGCGAAGTGCCAGTCCTACGAGATGCACCAGACAAGGAGCCAGGCTCATGGCTGCCCCACCACGAAGCCAGAAAGGACATTTGGTGATGGTGTGCTCCTTCCCCTCTCCCACTGTGCTCTCTCCCACTCAATTTGATCTGCCTGCAAACAGCACGAAGGCAGGGGCTGACTGGGCGTACGCCAGCTAAGGCCTGTCCAGCATGCAAATTATGACTTTGAGTCCATCATCTCCCTCCCTCTCCCATACACAGGGCTCAGCCCCCCAGGCTAAAATTTGCAGCCAGCTGTTGCTGCTCACAGTCAGTTGCCATCCCTGCTGAAGAGCCACGCACACAGGCTGACCCTAACCATTAAAGCTGGCCCACCAGCGCTTAAGTGCGCACAGGCACGCTGACTATTGGAGCGAGGGACAAAAGCCAGCTGGGTCCTTCCAGCTCCTTTTAGGAACATCAGCGCAGCTGAGGGACAGCTGGGCTTCCTTCTCATGAACGACTGTCATCTAAGGCTGTTGTGCACAAGCACCGTGCTCAAACTGTGCACGCCCCAGCAGTAACAGGCCTTCTCACATCAGGAGCAGCTGCTCAGGCAAAAGGTGGTGGCTGCAGAGAGCTGTTCCTCCCATCTCTGAAAACCCTCACAGTGGGAGAGCTCTGGGTAGCACAGTCCTTTGGTGAAACACACAGGCAGCTGCAAGCTGGGAGAATGCCTCTCTTTGCAGGGACCTAGGAGTTAGTGCTATGCCACCATACCTGGTATGTCAGCTCCTTTATGCGCCTCTCAAACTTGCGGGCACCTTTTTGGGCATCTGAATTACGCCGGAGTTCATTCTCAAGGTCATTCTCCAGCTCACGAACCTGCCAAAGGGAAAAAAAAAACCCTTTCCATTATGTCATATATTTAAAGCAACAGATAATTTAGTTTGCAGTTCAAGCAGTGCTCGTTTTTTGAAGGATCTCCGTAGAGCTGAACTTCTGGAACAGATCAAAATAGAGCCTTTCCATGATGCTTCTTCATAAATATATGTGATATATTTATATTACTGCGCTAATAATCAGAGATCCCACTCGGAAAAAGATGCTCTACAGATAGATGTGAAAGCCAAAGCACGCAATGGATTTTTTTTTTCTTTCTCCTTAAGCCATGGGTTTGGTCATCTGTTGTGCAATAGTAGCTCCTTATAATTGGATGATGAAGGAAAACATGCCTCTGAGAACAGCTCACCTGCGACTTGTGCAAAAAGAAAGAGTTCAGACTATACTTTACTGGCCTCTACAAACAGCAGTCCGTAATTTGATCACAAACTTACCCTCGATTCCAGTTTCTGGATCTGCTTCTTGCCACCTTTCAGAGCTATTTGTTCTGCTTCATCCAGTCTCTTTTGGAGGTCCTTAATGGTCTGCTCCATGTTCTTCTTCATTCTCTCCAAGTGAGCACTAGTATCTTGCTCCTTTTTAAGCTCCTCAGCCATCATTGCTGCCTGGAGAAAAAAAGAAAAAGAAAAAAAAAAGAAAAACAAAAAATCTTACAGCAGCTTCCTTATGCACTTGCATTATGTTTCTGGAGAAATGAAGGAAGTGCTACATCTTGGATCATTCATTGTACCCAAAGTTCCACAAATATTTTGTATGCATGCATCCTGCCCAGAGAGAGCACAGTGCACACAGAACCTCTTTTCCTTCTCCATATTGTAATGCTGTGATTTAAGTTTTTTGTTTGGTTGCTTTTAGTATCTGTGGTATACAATGTCCTAACCTGTAGTAAACCTGTGCTGTTCACTACAGACATTTTACTTAGAACTTGATCAAAATCTTGGAATTTGGAGCTTATGAGAGATGTTGGCTTAAAACAACTGGCAGACCAAGTTCCCCTGCAGAGCCGCACGCTTGCACTGCCTAAGGAGCTACAACAGCAGAACTGTTTTCTCCCAGTCTATGCTGAGATGAGCAACTCAGTTACAGCATCTTACACAGCCCCTAACCTTTCTGCTAGACCTATAATGAAGGTGCCAGTTAGCTCATTTCTGATTTGACACATGTCCCTGCCATGAAGAGCCATGTTCAGATTTCGTATCCATTGCTGAGCAATCCATGGAAGGCAGCGATCATCCCAGCTCAGATTAGGTCTGAACCAGTGACATGTGGTGTCTTCTCTCTGGCAGGCACTAATAGCACCGTCAGCTGAGAGGCAGCCAAGAGCATGGCACTAGAACAGCTTCGTCTAGGAACTCCAGGCATGTAATTCACAGAAACCTCCTGTTAAAAATCTCTTCCCATCTGTTGGTATGATGTGATGCTCTGAACTCTGAAGACATGGATTGCTCCAGGCTTATAGGAAAATAAACTATAGCAGCTCAACTGATGGCTTCCCTAGAGGAAGAATGCACGCAGCCTCTCTTCCTGGTTTGTTTGGCACCCTGTTTTTTTCAGGAGGTCTCACTAGGAATTCATTAGTTTTCTTTGACCTATCAGTTTTTTTTTCTATGTATGTCACTCACAGGAGATTGGCTAGTGTTAGTTCAGGCTATTCAGGTATAAGATTTACCTAATTCAAAGGTGATGTAACCAAAGACTTTGAGGATGAGTGGAATCTGCTTTCTTGGGGAAGACAGAAAAAAAAATCAGGAAGAAGTTTCCCCTCTACCTCCACCTTATTTTATGCTGTAGATTCACCAGATTCCCCCAGAATCGAACACATGGGATATATCAGATTTGCAAGTTTCTACACAGGCATAGAAACAGAGACCTGTTCTAACAGGCACAGAAATGGAGACCTGCTGCTTGTTTACTTGGCTGGAAGAAAATAAATGAGCAAGGAACCAACATACTTACATCTGTGATAGCTTTCTTAGCCTTTTCCTCAGCATTCCGGCACTCCTGAATCGATTCCTCCACTTCATTCTGCATCTGAGTAATATCACCCTCCAGCTTCTTCTTCTGATTGATTAGGCTTGTATTCTTTTGTTATTTTTCCCCAAAATGAAAAGTAAAAGAGGAAGAGAAAGTATCATTAGAGACACAGGTTCTCTAAATACCTCAGCAAACCCAAGCTTACTGATTTGTTGCAGCTCCTGGATTCACAGAGCAACATATGGAAAGGGAGACTCATGTATGTGGTAAGAACTGGGCTTTGTTGTGTAGCTTAGCTTCAGATTGAGTAAGTGCTAAAGGTCTTCTCAAAGTTGTAAATATTTAGATTTTGAAAAAGTCTAAAATAATAAATAAGAAGCTGAAATAGCAGAATGAATTAGGCTCCTCTTGGGAATTTCCTCTTGGGAAACTAATGATCCGGAATCAGTTAGTCTAGGAGATGATTGAAACAAAAATGCCATCTTATCAATGCACTGCAGGAAGCATTACAGAACACAGGTAGCCTGTGGCATCTTTTCACTTTCTTCTGACAATTGCCTGGTGGGAAGCAAAAGTGCAGGCAAATCATGATATGCTATACTGTGGCCCTGTAAAACTGCAGTCTCCACTGTGACAAAGTGTTAAACCGGCCCAAAGACATAGGCCATTCTCTGAACCATCTTTTCTTCTGGTAGCCCCATGCTAATAAAGATTTATTATATAGCAGAGGATTTTTTTTTAATGGGGGGCATTTCCTGCCCCACACGATATATCTATTGAGAGAACTAAGACTCTTGATAACTATCAAAGCAGTTATGCAGTCTACACAAACCCACTACATATGTGCTACTTCAAAGTAACAGCTCTCCATCTGGGCCATGTTTTAGCTAAAGCAAGAAGCTATAGCTTCACATCACCAAGGAAGGAAAGAAATCATTATGTCATTATTTCTTCCAGGAATTGTTTAAAGCTGTTGGATGAATCATCAAGTTAACTTCACGGGAATTAGGTGGTATGTCTGCAGGATGAGATATTTCCTCTTCCCTCATTTTTTCCCGTATCGGATGTCTGGTCACAGGAAACAGGGCTTGTCTGTACAGGGACTGATCAGTGCTTAATCATTAAGGCTCAGCAAGACCCGCTGAGGGAGACAGTGCAGAGAAATCTAACCTGGGTGTGAAGCAGGTTCACACGCTCAGTGGCCTCCAGCAGTTCATGCTCAGCCAGCTTCCTTGCCCGTTCAGTCTGGTCCAGCAAAGCCCTCAGCTCATCTAGCTCTGACTGGAGAAGATTGTTCCTCCTGTCAGAGACTGCCAGCTGCTCCTTCAGATCTTCATTCACATGTCCCGAGTCATCCAGCTGCACCTGAAGCTCCTAGAGCAAAGCAGACATACATTTATTTATTTTAAACACTAAAACCATGCAATTCCATTTCCAGCCACTGTGCTTACAAAACAAAACCCCAGCCTATGGAGGTTGCATGGGGCTCATCTCAGGAGATCTTCAGGAAGGAAAACTTGGAGAACTGTGAACTATGTTGCTTTTCTGGTACATGGTGCAATGAAAGAAAGCATGAGTCAGTGCTGGCAGTTCTGCCCAAGGCAGAAGCAGCTGCATAGACATGAGAGAGACGAGGCAGGTGGTGATTTAAGAGGTCTTTTAGCAAAGATTTTAGCTTTGCCTTTTTTTTTAACCTTCATTTTTTAAAAATTGTTATAAGCGTTGGAAGAGATGACAAAGCTGAATGTACACGTGCTTCCTCTACTCCAGCCACTCCTCTACACTTTTGAAGGACTTGCAAGTCCTTATACGCAAGTCCTCATGCTTTAAAGGAGTACCTTTATTTGTGTCTGCAGGACACGTGCAGACTTGGTTGCTTCTGCAGCATGCCTGTTAGCATGGCTGAGCTGGATTTCCATCTCATTGAGATCCCCTTCCATCTTCTTCTTCAGCCGGATGGCTTCATTTCTGCTCCTGGCTTCAGAATCGAGGGTGGACTGCAGTGAATCTATGGCACGCTGCTGATTTCTCCTGATTTTGGAACAATATAGAATGGTCATTAAAGGCAAAGGGAGCAATTGTCCTCCCTATAGAATATAGAACTACACCAAAGAATACTTTACTTTCTGAAAGTGCCTTATTTCTAGAAATACTGGTATTTCTAGAATAGAATGGCATGTATAGTGCTCGTTTATAGTGCCTTGTTGCCATTTAACTGGCTACTGTATTTCACATCCTCAGTTAACTCCTGATCTGTTAGCATCTATAGCACCCTTCTCTTCTGTTTCCTTTGGCAATACTACCACAGATCTCAGACGTCTCACAAGTTTAAGCGAGGGCCGTTTTGAACATAACAAGAAGCACTTAAAGCTCAGCAGTCACTTGTCAAGATATTTATGACTCATTTAACAGCATGTTCTACATTTTAGCCTTTTTATGAGGGCATTAAGGAAGGAGATTAATCAAACAGAAGGTAGATAGCTACATTCAAACTAATCACCCTATGCTCCCTCTACAGTAAATGGCACTTGTAAGGTACCGTTTATCTCACCTTAAATTAGACATCTAAACACATTTCCTATGCTTAATTAGGAGAGGAATAGCTCAGAAATAGAAATGTGCATTACAGACCTCTAAAATTAGAAAAGACTAAGCCCTTCCTAATTAACAGCCTAACCTTGAACTGCTAGGTTAGTGTCAACTTAAAGATGGAGTAACAGATATAGGCATATTCATGCTTTTTTTGAGAAAAATTTCTCAAGAAAATGAAAATGCTTTTCATGCTTCCTGAGAACCAGCAATTCTAAAGTTCCAAAACTCATGATGAAAGTGTTGCCTTCTTCCACCTAGAAAGCAATTTGAAGGACAGAGTATATATTCATATACCCATATATTTCACTATATCCATATAGTGAAACTTATTTATCTCACTGCTGCCCAGGTTCTGCTGATTGTGCAGGAGCTCTGGGAAAATTACTGAGTCAACAAGGAAAATCTCGAGGGGCTTATCCTTTCAACAGGACACTGCACTATGACCTACATCCCTGAAGAGCAACATAGAGAGATTGCTGGACAATAAAGCAGTAAACTACTCATATTGAGAGTGAGACAGAAAGCACTAATTGGGGTGGCTTGCCCTGAGATTTCTGGAATAGACATCTGCAGGACATCAGAAGATATTCTGTGAAACGCAGGCCAAAACATCATTTGTTTGTGGAACCATGAACATGACAATATTTGTATCTATGGCCAGATGTGATGCCTTTGGGATCTGCTCTGTGATCCTGATTATGCGAGTAAATGGGTAGTATTGCTGCTATATGATAGGTTTATGGGTTGGCTCTCAGTGTCTGAATGGACTATGAAACATTACTGTGGTAGAAAACCCTTTGGCAAATAACCACAGCTGGTTTCTGGTGCAGACAACATCTCCTTTTTTTTTGGCATAAGGACCTATGGTGCATTTGGCTGGCCTGGGCCTTGAGAAACTTTCTGATCTTTTGAGACTTTCTCCTTAACAGAACATGCTGCTGTCTGCATGGCACCTTATATTTTCCATTTCTTCATCCTTTTCTGTCAGTTTCCTTTCAAAGTCTGCTTTAAGCTGGGAAAGCTCGAGTTGAAAACGAAGGGTCTTGCTTTCTTCATGCTCCAGAGCTCCCTAAAATAGAAAGAACAAAATCTTACAGACCAGGAGTTGCCTTTTTTTTTTTTTTCTCATTCCTTCCCAAGTTACCACCTACTGCCCAAAGAGGATCCCTTTACTTCCCTTCTCTTCTCTGCAGCACTGTTTCATCTCTGCCTATGACTAGGCAAGGACACGAGTCACGTATAACAAAACAATGCATTTATTTGCCTTTTAATGCAACTTGGCAGCTGGGATACTGAGCAGCAAGCTCCTCTGAGTGCACGTTGTCGAACAGTGCTCAGCTCATACAAGAACATCTTAGGCCTCGCCAGCTTGGTTTTGCATTCAACTTAGATCCCCTTCCTTGGCACCCTGCTGCACAGGCACCCTCTGGAAAGCCCTGGGCTCCAGGGGATATATAAAGGCTAAAACAAGGTTACTTGTTAGGCTAAAACAAGGTTACTGGGAGGCAGAGGAGGTCCACACATCCCTCAGCACCTATAGCTGTCTGCAAACCACAGAGTGCTGAACACCTCCTCTGTGCACCATCTCATTAGGCAGCACGGCTTTAAGGAAGGTAATGATGGAAATCAACTGTATATGATAAAATACAAAACTATTCTCTCCCCTTTTTCCAATTAAAATGAAAGGAACTCTACGAAACCGTGGAGATTTGCTCCAGTGTCTTGGTTCTTATATTTTTTTTCCTCATACACAGGGGTCAAAAAATAAGCAAAGGGCCAAGGGTCTTTAGTTAAATAACAGAGCCTCTGACTTCCAGGTCTTACATTAACCAAGCTCAGTGACATTATGGCTCACTACTGCTCACATCAAACACAGAAGGAAAGCAGAAGTGAACACCATATAATTTAGATGTGCTCTCTAAAGGGTAAAATCACACAGGCTCAGCTATACTTCCCTCAAGAGATGTTGGAGTAGAATGGAGTAGCTGAAGATGAAGCTCTACAGAAACATTGCTAATCTCTGGCTGTCATGCACCAGCTACACATCATTTGCATGGACACTTCACACGAAGGATCCCCAGTGTATTAAGAAGGAGAGCACACAAGTACGGTGCCACCCATGGTGGCTATCAGAAACCCAGACTCACAAGGAAATTGGGAAAAACAGAAAATCTCCATTAAACTATTTCTTTCACAAATAAAGTAAGATACATCATGACTTTACTTTCATTAGTTTCTAATTTCCCTGAGGTTTAGGAAATCATTCCACACAAGTCATGAAAGTAAAGTGTGCCTGTCAGCGCCTTCAAGAACCGATGTATTCTTTCTAAAAAGAGAAATTGGTTGATGTAGCATATAATCACTCTCCACATCTCAGAGCCATGGAAAAAAGACATGCTATTTCCTCTGCTCTGATCATGACACCTGTTTATTTGGTCGTGAAATCCCTGCAACGTATAAAGCATCCTGTAACAGACAAAAGAAGTTGCACAGTATTTAAAGTGCTAATGGATCCCAGTCACTGGATGATGTTCATTTTAGCAAACATTAGAGTAATTCTAATGAAATGTTGTCTTGGCTAAAAATCCTTTGCTACACATGCTGTCTTGCTTTCAGCCAGCAGCACCAGCACCACTTCCTAGCTCTGCAGTGCATCAGACTTTAACCTAATTCTTTAAATGAATAACCAGTTGGCCTGCTGCCTGTCCAGTGTTAACCGATTCTTTCCTGGAAACCAGGCTGGGGCCCCCTCTGGAATATATGCATATTTGATGCTATAAAAATTAATGCAGTCGTGTTGAGTGTGTTTACCAAATGCTCTTAAAGAGTCAATTTTTTTCTAAATGACCTATTTTCATTTGGTTTCAGAGATTACTACTCTCTCTTTATTTATTTATTTTGTTCTGGTATGCAACATAATATCTGAGACTTTATTTAATTTATCAGGCTTGGGTTCTTTTTCTCAAAGATCAAAAGCAGGAAATTTGCTGATGGAAACTAGACAGTAGCAATGGCTGATAAAATCCAATAAGACCACCACTCTCAGCAATTCCCATTTCCTCAAAGACTGGCAATACTCCAAGCTAAAGTGAGTGAGAAGGTTGGCGAGGATTTCTGAGCTTCCCAAAAGTAAAAAAGCTCCTTAGGACACCCCCTTTGAAAGGACCTCCTTTTGACAGTCTTAGAACTGAAGGCTCCAATAGTCACCAGTGACTGCTGAAGACTTTGGTGAGTAAGCCTGGAGGAGCAGGGTGCAGAGGGGTTCCACTTGCAAACAGGGAAAGCATTTGCTCTGTTGCTCAGAGGATGAGCAAAGAAGGAAAATCATGACAAAGTCAGCCGTTTCTTTCCCTTTGAATTTTGTTTCCTTACCTCTGCTTCTTCTAGAGCCAGCTGAACTTCTGATTTTTCCTGCTCAACTTGTTTCTTGATTTTTTCTACTTCATGGAGGTTCTTGTTTCCTTCACTAATCTGATTGGTCAAATCAGAAATCTCCTCTGAAACAAAAAGGATGAATGGATTTAGCGATCTAAGCATCCAAAACATACTACCATGCACACAGCATGACCACAGGACCCATGCCTCAATTTGCTACCTTGAGGGCTTGTTTAAACACAAGCATCTTACTTCAGCTTTGGCAGCTTTGCTTACCTGGCCAATATGAAAGTTCAGGCTTTCCTGTAAATGCCTTTTAAAGAGGTTATAGTGGCTTAGCTTTTGTCTGTGATTTGCAGGCGTACAACACTGCCCTGCTTTGGGAGCTATCTGGGCTTTCTTTGTTGCACCGTTGTCATCCCTCATTCCTCGCCTGAGACTGGCACCTCTACCCGCAGCAATGGTGGGATCACTTTCCATGTCCCTCCCATAGATGAGATCAATGAAAACGGTGCTAGTTATGACTAGAAATTTGCTTTTGATGATGTGAATTGCTCTTTATTGGTGTTTAAAAACAAAACAAACAAACAAAAATCAACACAGAGGTTGCACTGCCACCAAAAAGCTAGGGATTTTTCTCAAAATGTCTTTCTATACCCTTGAAATAAGATTTCCTGTTTTAAAAATAACTCTGGGCAATGATTGTCAGAGTTTACAACTCTAATCAAATACTAAAAGCCAGAGCAATGACTTCCAAAGAACTGACACAGATCAAAGAACTGTCCAAAGTCTGCCAATTAGAGCAGACTGTGTAGCACACGGTATTACTTACAAGAGAATGAGCTGAAACTCTTTACTAAACAGTCTTTTCCAATTTGTTAAGCGATCTATTAGTATAGCCACTGTTAGCAACACTGCAGCATGCTTGGTACACCGAGGTTTTGAACAGGTTTGCTTGGTAGGTGTGCTATTTTGAAAAGCACTCAGTGACATTACTCCCACAGAGATACTCTACACCAACCAACAGTCAGTTTCATCGACAGCTGGGCCAAGAGAAGCTTATAGTCCTTTGGCTGTACCATTTTCTATGATTAAAATTTTCATTGCCAGTAGCAGGCAGTGCCTCCAAACATATCGGAAGTCTTGTCTCAGGGATGAGGAACGTCTTTTCCTATAGCTGTTACAAGACACCTGCATCTCTAGCTGTCCACTAGCATGGTGCTCTCACCCTGACTAACAAGCCTGAACAAAGCCTACCTAGGAGGTTTTTGTTTTCTCTTTTCAGTGTCTCCAAATGGTCTAGTGTCTCCTCGTAAGCATTCTTCAATTTGAACAACTCAGTGCTGAGGCTACGGGCCTCCTTCTGGGAGGCCTCCAGCTCAGCTTGTGACTCTTCATACTTCTGCTTCCAGTCATTGATGAGCTTGTCAAACCCACGCTGTTTCTTGTCCAGGGAGGCAGCTGCTGAGTTGGCCTTTTCTAGGTCAATCATCATGTCTTCCAGCTCATTCTGCAGCCTATGCTTCGTCTTTTCCAGAGAAGAGCACTTGGCATTGGCTGCCTCAATTGCTTCCTCAGCTTCTTGTAGGCGAGCCGCAAGCTTTTTCCTACCAGGTGAAAAGAAACAGTACAGTGACCGATAGCAACCATTGCCATGTTATCCAGCAAGGCTGACACCACAGCATTATCTCAATAATTCAGTTTGGCTTAAATTGTGAATGCTGACAAACTGTGGATAACTGTGTGTGTGTTTATTGTTGAATATCTAATTGAATTTCTCATCTCTCAAGCAGAAATCTGCTACCTGCTGTAGCTGCAACCAGTATGGGCTGGTTTAAATTTTGATAATGCCCGGACTAAACAGAAGTGGCATGTCCTAAATTCTGCAGCTAATAAACAGACATGAGCTAGAAACACTAATTAGGAGGCTGGTCACACATTGTGCTTTTGTACATAGTTTCTTTAGACTGGGAAGACTGCAGCATTGGGATTCTGCAAAGCAGAATAAGTCCTTAAATAATAAAAAAAAAAAAGAGAGAGAGAGAGAGAGGAGTCCAAGAAAGAAGGTAAAGAGGCTAGCTGGAAGAAATATCCTGGAAGTGCGGAAGGATCAGAAGGATCCTGCAGATCAGAAAGATGCATAGACACAAATGCCGGGGGATGTTCAGAGGGCTTGGCTGATAACAGCAGCAGCTGTGAGCACCTGCACAGTGTGAACTGAAATGAGTTTCTGACCTACTTTCCTAGTCCAGCAGTGATCTCCCTGCTGGGGAGGGAACTTAAGACCTAGGGAATGTGCTGCTGAACTAGTGGCAAAACAGGCGAGTGTGTGAGATAATCAAGCAGGGTAAAACCTTAATCTTGCTGGTACTTAACTAAATCTCAGTATCCAGATTCACTATTGCATGGACAGAGGCTCAGCAGAAATGCTGACTCACTCATTAACAACATGAACAGAAAAAGAACAACATGAATGAGACAGAAGGCCCTTTCCAGATGGATCCTTATTGCCATAACAAGTAGTTTAATCCCCTCCGGTCAGGGACAGGATGAAGTCTGTCGTAACCCACTTACTTGGCATCCTCTAGCTCCTCAGTTCTCTGAATGGCATCTGTCTCGTACTTCGTCCTCCACTGCGCCACTTCTGCGTTTCCCTTGGAGAGGGCCCGCTGCAGCTCTGCCTTGGCTTCTTGTTCCTCCTCATACTGTTCCCGTAAGAGATCACAGTCGTGCCTGGCTGCTTGCAGGGCATGGGCCAGGGCATTCTTGGACTGCAGGAAGTAGAAAAGTCACAACAAAATCTGAATAAACATCTCCTAGGAACTTCAAATGGAGACCCATGTCTGTTTCCTTTTGCCTGTGGCCATGACATTCCTGACCAAGTGAGAGTGAGAAGCGGTTGAAAACCCAAGAAAACCTCTCCTGATGACATGCTAAGCAACCCATCAGGACTCTAATACATTTGAAGAAACATCAAAACTTTTAAGATGCAAGATCTGAGATTTTGAGCATACTACTGAGTAAATTTTACTTCATGCTATGGACATTGATCAAACTCCAAATTTTTTCTCCTCTTGTGATTAGTCCAGTCACAGTCCAGAGATTGTCCAGGGCAGGAATTTATAAGCAGTATAATTACCAATTCATAATTCTCACTCATTTTAGCTTTCATCCAGGCTACAAATGAGTGTGAGAAGTTTTTCCCATTCCATCTCAACAAATGGGACACAGTCAAAGCATTACCTTAGTTTCCTCTTCTAGCTGTCTCCTAAGCTCTTCAATCTGTTGTGTGAACGATGTTTTTCCCCGGGACAGCTGACTTATGAGTGATTCCTTCTCTTCAAGCTGTCTTACAAATTCACCTGCCAAAAAATTTAACACACACACACGAAAGGTAAGAATGGGAACTGGCACACTACGACAGAACAGAAAGCAAAGTCCTGTTTATCCTATTCTGTAGAGCAAAACAACCACAAGTATGTCCTTGTGAGCTTTCCTCCAAACTTGCAATTCCACAATAATATTTTTCCTTAGTGTTTTTATTTATCTAATTTTAATTTGTACTGTCATTACCTCAGCTCATTAATTTTAGTTCAGCCTGATGCCTACTTTCATGTGTGGTTGCAGCTGTTTTTGCTCATACTTTTCCTTCCTATTTTGTATTGTTTTTCCACAGGTGACTTTTCAGAGGGCTCCAAACCCAAATCTCATTCATTTCACAGTTGCCAGTGCACAGAATTGAGGGATACAGAAAAGTTTTTTACAAGAATTACATCACTCCCAGGTGGAAATCATGTCCTTACATGAGAAAATAAAAATAATGATAAAGCAGACAGGAAATAGAAATACGCGTATTTGAAAGTACACAGGAAGCTGGTCTAGCAGATGGTGAAATCTGATGAGGATGCAGAAAGCAAATAATTCCCCTTAGAGCAAGCACTTAGAGCATATGGGTTGTTTTTGGCCTGATGTGAATGCCTTCTAGAGGGCAACGCCCAAGGTGACACTTGAGAAGAGAGCAATTCACACAGACAACAGTGCTGTGCTCCTTAGTCTGCTGTCCAGCGTTGCTAAATAGATGGGGAATAATATAGCTCCTGAAACAGTGTGCTTAATCAGCACAGCCATTTTAGTTCATAAAATGGTAGTAGAGCATGATGGCAAGCATAGTTAGAGGTAGATTTTTTGCTTGATTTTTTGTTTGTGTGTTTTTTTTTAAGCCACCAAAAGACAAGGTGCCCCCCCTCCATATTTATAATAATATTGAAGAATTGCAGACAGACAAGTAAAAAGACAGCTCCATTCAACAGTCCTAATCCAGCCACCTACAAAGCAGATGCCAGCACATGGCGCTGACATTGAGACACACTTGATACACTGTTTTCTAGTAATTTATTTGGGTTGAACATGCACATACCATTCTCACTCTGAAGCTTTGTCTTTTGGGTAGTGAGATCATTCATAAGGCGAGTCATTTCCTCCAGTTTAGTTTTTGTCTCGTTCAAATGATCTTCATAAGTCCGACAAAGTTTCTCTGCATTTGCCTGGAATCAGAAGAAGACACATAGCAAGCTGTAGCTTTCCAAAGCCCAGAGGAAAAGTCATCTTTTGTTTGCCTTTCAGGGAAAGGACAGATAATGAAGACACAAGTACCACCAGCAAATAAGGTATAATAAGGCAGACAATAAGACCTTAAGCTTTCGAGAAAGACCACTTTTACCAAGTTCAGTTGACATCCTGGTTTAAGGAAGAATTTTACCTAATAAATACTATTCTTTTACTTGACGCAGAAGCAAGACAAGAGTGACAAGGATCTGTCAAAAAACTGAGTAGAATTTGAGTAAAGGATTTGGATATAGTTCATCTTTTAAAACTACTGGGAAGAAATAATTCCCTGTCCCTCTGCAGATGCGTGTGTGCACACATGCACATACTAAATGTCTTTTCAGGATCAACTTCACGGAAGGTAGAGGCTAGAAGGGGTCATAATATCTTTTGTTCTTTTGTCAGTACCTCTTAAAGCACTACATAAAGTAGATCTTGTCACTGTTTTGAAGACAGGAGACTGAAGTCCAGAGTGGAAAACCTGCCTGTTGACACCAGGAAGGACAGCAGTAAAGCAGGGAATAGAATCCCTGTGTGTAGCATCCTAGGGCAGGAGTCTCCTCATTTGGCCATCTTGCCCCATTTGCTTTCCTGTGACTGTTTTCTGAACTGAAGTATCAGAGTGAAAAGACTCCACAAGAACATGAAAAGCAATCACAGGCGCATGAAATTCAGGCAAAAGCCTCCCTCTTAATTGCTAGATGGAGAAATCGCCTCCAATGAAAATTATGTTGCTGATTCTAGTATAATTGCCATTTATCATAAATTAAGTTTGATGACAGCTTTCTAACTCTCAGAATGCTGAAAACTGTTTTCTTCCCTTTTACTGGAAGGACGTTTTGGAGTGCTCTGAAAGCTACCACGACTATCTGTGCATAAAACAATACCCACAATTCAGCCATAGCAAGTGCAAACACATGCAATGGTCCTGCAAGCTTTTGCTCCCCAGGCTGTAAGGCACTATCTTCTGAAATGCTCTAGCCCTACCAGCTGTCTAGGAAGCCTTCAGACCAGCCTTGGCTACTTGTGACAATTATACGTTAAGGAAACCCCAGGGCCCTTACTTTTCCCTTGACCATCTGCTCCATGTTGGATGACAGATCATCTACTTCCATCTTCAGCTCACTCTTCTCCTTCTCCAGTTTCTGCTTGACTCGCTGCAGGTTGTCCAGCTGCTCGCCCATCTCAGCCACACTGTCCGCATGCTTTTTCCTCAGGGTGGCAGCTGTGGCTTCATAGTGAAGCGTGGCCTCCTCCAGGTCCCGCCGCAGCTTCAGAAACTCTGCCTCACGTTTCTTGTTCATCTCCAGCTGGGCGGCAGTGGCTCCCCCAGCCTCTTCAAGTCGTTCGCTCAATTCCTCTAGCTCTCGGGCCAAATCTGATCTCTGCTTTTCCACCTTGGCTCGAGCAGTTCTTTCTGCTTCTAACTCCTCTTCCAGTTCTTCTATACGAGCCTACCAAAGAGACACACAAGTACTTTTGTGTTACTCCTATAGCAATTCCTACCTCAAGACCTCAAAGCACCTAACAAATAATTGAATCCACTGCCAGCCCACCTTACAGTTAATGAACAGAAACAGAGGCACAGCAGTTAAAAGATTTTCTTAATTATGCCAATAAATCAGATTTTGAGTTGGAACAAGTCTGATAACTCACATCTTTCTCAGTAGACATTTTCTCTACAAGCGGTAGTTCAAGATATTTAGGTCAAAACCATCAAAGAATTTACTTGTAGAGGGAGGAGTAGCAATTAACTGTCATTGATGGGGACTGTATGAGTTCTCCTTGCTCCCATTTTAATAACTGTGTGACAGAAGTAATTTTGCTCTAGGAGTTTTAAGGTGAGAATTTCAAATATAGTATTATGTAGATTTGCTTGAATAATGGATATATTGCACTGGTGGGGGAGTCTTTTGGGGAAAGTCATTTTGACCAACCAATGCTCCATATTCAAATTGGCAGAATGTTCTTTATTTCCACTTTAATGATAGGTCATTTTTAATCGTAGAAACTATATTAAAAAAGAGCTCATGTTTTGTGTTAAACATCTTGCTTGGACTGTTCTGACAGTCTTTGGCTTTTTCATTTCTGTTGAAAATGTCTGAGCCACAATTTCAAATTCATACCTATCACTGCTATATTCCTCCCCCACACTGCCCTTGCTCCCAGCAGTGTGGGTTGGAACAATGTTATTTGCCTAAAAATACGATATCATAGCCTTTCTGCCTCACTTGAAACCACTAGCATCCTGAAGTCAAAAATGGGAAGGAACCAGTCCAGAGCATCCTGTGGAAAATAGGAATCAGTCTGGGAAACTACTGAGCTACATAACTTTGGGTCCTGAAGCTAAGTGAAAGTACTCCAGCGAAGCAGGATGGCAGACTACCTCTTAGATGTAAAATAAATAAATAAATAAATAAGGAGAGGAAAGCTGACCTGAAGCTCCTTGATCTTCTTTTGGAGCTGCATCACTATAGCTTGTTCATCTTCTATCTTGGAATTTAGTTGGCTCATTTCAAATTCTTTCCTGTCAAGACAAGGAGAAACCCACAATTTGCCCTGCAGCTCAAACAAAGTTAGGCTAATGCAATTTAAAAGTGTTGTTCAATAAAACTCTTACTATATCTAAGCTGAAATTGTAAGAGCAAAATTAATGTACTGCTGCTTGTACACATCTTCCTCTGAACAATGCTAAGACCCCAGATGCATTTGTGTGATTACATTCAGTGGTTCTTTGTGTCTTGCACAAGTAATATTACTTTCTAAATCAGTGGGAAAATACTTTAAAAATACTTTTGAAAGAGTAAAGTCTTTCGACAGCACAGTCATAGCTTGTTGGTTTTAGAGGCTTCCTTCAGCTTTCGCCTCTAAGCAATGAAAAACATAAATGCAATTTTTCATGTTAAGTATAATCAGTTCTAATGTTTCAGGCATAATATTCACTAGTGGCAAAGTAACTTTCCCTCCCTCCTTGACTATAAACTCTCTCATTTGAGATAGAATTTCCTTTTAGCCACATCAGAATAGAATAATGCCCCGTGAAATGACAGTGATATACTGCTTTATTTTGTACAACAGAATCTCTTACTTCTTTAGCTTTTCTTCCATCTGCAGCTTATCATTCTCCAAGTCCATGACACTCTCCTGGGTTAGCTTCAAATCCCCTTCCAGTTTGCGTTTTGCCCTTTCTAGGTCCATTCTCACTTTCTTCTCTTGTTCAAGTGAACCCTCAAGCTTTAGGAAAGAAGACATTTACTAAACATATTAAGCGCAGATGTTTTATAACAGCCAGAAGCACACTAGGTCCAGCTTTGTGCTGAGCTCTTGCAAGTGCTGTAGCAGAAGCATGCAAGCACGAGAGCCTGATTTTACATATTTTGTTTTCTTGTAATCAATGTCCTATAAAAAGAACATATGGGCTAGAGCAATATAACGTAAGGGCTACTCCATGCTTTATGACTGTGCAAGTATTACAGTTCTCTTGGTAGCAGAGCTCTGTTTGACTACATGCCAATTACTGTGATCATGCAACTGACTTGCACCTTTTTTTCCCCCCTCCAAGCAGTACTAAATGGACTGCATTTATACATCCTTCACCATTTACAAAAGGACAGTAATACATTTCAAACCTTTGTAATATTTCAGACTCATGATAACTATGTGTGTGCAAACAAGTCTGGATAAATACTAAGGCACAGTCAGCTTACATCATCCACTTGTTGTTCCAGCTTCACTTTAGCTTTGCTCAGTGTGTTGACTTTGTCCTCCTCTGCTTGTAGGTCATCCAGAACTTGCTGGTGAGCTTCTTGCAAGGACTTTTTCTCCTTAGTAAGTTTGCTAATGTTCTCATCAAGAGTTGCCATTTCTTCTGTCAAATTTTTGACCTGTGTGAGAGGAAGCAGTGATGATCGTATTCATAAGACTTTGGAGTGACAAGTTATCATAAAGCCTAAAGGACTCTCTAACTTGAATATGTATGCATGAAAAAGTTTGAAAGAAAGAGGATTTTTTAAATTCCCCCGCTTCTGACATTTTGAGTGAAACTACCATCGGTAGAGCCAACAAGTGCCAATTCTTTTTGGGGGTGTTTTTCTTTCCAGTGCATTAAACACTTTTCAATGTCACTTTAACTGTGGTGGACTTGAGCCTCCAATCCTCTCTGGGAAAAGTAGGAAATAAGTTTTACAGATTACAAGAAGCATGTAAAGAAAACATGATTACAGGATAAATTTCCTTACTTACAGAAGCCAAAGCTAGACTTAGTTGTTTAGCTGAATTGCAGCACAACTCATTTTCAAAAACGAGTAACAGGAACAAACATAACTTTTTTCTCCATAAGGAAATGACTCTGTATATACTCTGACCCTGCAGCATGGCCTGAATGAAACCGTCAAAGGACTGGAAGTTCTTGTCATTGAGATAATCCATCCCCAATGTTTTCTGCAAACATAGGTGAAGCCCTAGCAATACCTTATTTTCAGTAGCGTGCTTCTCTTTCTCTACTTTTGCAAGTGTTATTTCAAGATCATCGATATCTTTCTTGAGTTCAGAGCACTCATCTTCCAATTTTCTCTTTTTAGAAGTCAGCTCAGAATTCATCTCTTCCTCATCCTCAACCCGCTCTGTCAGTTCTTTGACTTTGGCCTCCAGCTGAATCTTAGATTTAATCAATAAGTCACACCGTTCCTCTGCATCTGCCAGGGTGTCTTGCTCCTGTGTGGCACATGGAAGATGACAGGACATGACTGCATGACCTTGTGTCCTTCTAACTTGTTCCCTATCTGGTAAGTGGACCTAAAGCATGACCCAGCACTTCACAGCTGCAAAGGAAAAACTCCTACTCATGATTTCAAATGGCAAGAGAAACAAGTTAGTTAATAGAGCAGAATGACATAGTGAGCATGGCAAGTCATGCATAGCCCTGTAAGAATACTGCTGTGTTTAATAGTGCTGGGCATTAACCAGCACAAAGCCCTGAAATATCTGCACCATTAGCCCATCTGGTTATTTTCTAGGACACGAGAATTTCAAATTTCTGTATATTTTTGGCAATACTCTGGCAAGACAAACAGCTTATTTGTACTGAGTTTGCCTTCCCAGTGCCTTGTAAGCCTCTAAGTTGAAAGAGCAGCAAATAATTATGCAAACAAAAGTAGCTTTGCCTACTCACAGCTTGGAGCTGGAGAAGCAAGTCATTCTTCTCCTGAACCAAAGAGACTTGCTTTTCTTCAAGTTCCTTTCTCCTGGCTTCAGATTTTTCCAGAGCCTCCTTCAGTTTCAAGAACTCTTCCTTCATATTGGCCATCTCTTTTTCAGTTTCTGCTGACTTCAGAAGAGGTTTGATCTTAAAGAAAAGCTTCATCCAGGGCCAATTCTTAACAGCCATAAAAGCACGGATGTTCCACTGAATTACAAGAAGGGCATCCCTGGTTTAAGAAGAAAATAAACAAAATCCTCTTAAAGCAAAGTATTGAAAAAATGAGGCATTTTTTAATTTGTTTTCATCCTCAGTTACTTCTACTGCCCTTAATATCAGGAACTCAAACTAGATTCTAAAATATTGAAGAAGATTCCTCCACGTCCATTCATTTTTAGGGATAGAAGGAAATTCCAAAAGTGATTTTATGATTAGTGGGCAGCTAATATATCATTGCTAGTATTTTTATCATACATCCAAATTAAACCTTTAATTCAGGATTAGCGAGAGTCTTAAATGCTGTAATAATGGCTCTATTCAACATACAATTAAATGATCATGCCCAGGCTAAGACTTAAGGGCATGCCTTCATACCTGCGCTCCACTATCTTCTGAAACTCAATCCGCATCAGTCTGCCACGTGCTCTTGCTTGGATCATCGTTAGGATCTTTGCAAGTCTCTCATCCCTCATTTCTTCTAGGTGACCCAAGAGACCAGCCTTGAAGAACACCTGATAGATGCACAGATGTTATTTGACCATAAAGAATTATTTGACAGTATACCAGCAGTTATATGGACTATTGCCATTGCCCAGAATAGCAGTATTTTTACTAGCATATTTATAAAGCAAAAGAAAATAGATAGTCAAATACTTCTTGAGTTGGACATTGCATCATGCAGTTCCCCAACTGTTTTAAAGCTGGGCCTCATCTTCTCAGTTTTCTACTGGCCATACTATCCTATTCCCACATTACACAAAGCTCTCAAGTGTGTCATGGTTCAAAGCAGGTCAGCTGAACCACAGCTCCCCACTCTCAGGTCCCTGTGAATGAGATCATGCTGTAATTGCACATGGCCTCATTTCAAAAGCTGCAGTGGATCTTGCGGTCCACGTACACTTGGACCTATCCATACTACCTAGGCTGATGTTTTACTGGGAGACGTGGAGCAATCAGCTGCTCCTGTGTTTGCTTGCATCACTACTGCTATAAAAATTTATGGGAGCTTAAGCTTGAGAAATACTCCAGCAAAGCCTAAAAATTAGCATCAATTTGCTGCTATATTGCCGGCTCTTTGTATTATTAGCTGTTCATTATCACCAGTAGAAATTGCATAATGCCCTATTCTGCATGTTATCTCCATCTCCTTTCTCTTTACAGAGTCATTGAAGGTTACCTTTACTTTTCTGGTTACCTTAGTGTGTCCAAAACGATACTGGTTATGGTCAATATCTAAAGATGCCAGCAATTTTTCAGCAGCTTTTCTGCTATCCACAAATTTATCCTCTGGAATTGCCCCTGGATTCAGAATGCGGTACCTGTGAATAACAGATTAGCAATGAATAAAACTGACCTAGATTCTGCCTTTCTTTTTTTTTAAAAGGTAAAATCATCACCTAGAGTTATTTCCTATACCATATCTACACAGACACAAGCAAGTGCAGAATTCTGCCATCTGTGTGCAGACAATCTGTATGGAAAATAAACCAAAATGGAATAAAGGCCTCAAATAAAAAGGAGATGATGTGCTTTGTTTATTTTGACTGCTAAGGTAGGACAGGAGACACAACAGCTCATCATTACCTCTGCTTGAAGTCTGCATAGAGCACCCTGTTTGGAAAGCCCTTCCTGCAAATGCGGATGCCTTCCAGAACACCATTACAGCGGAGCTGATGCAAGACAAGGAAAGCATCCATTGCACCTACAGGGGAAAAACAAAATGAACTAAATGGGGCTCTTCTCGAAGGCTTAATCTTCACCTCACTGAGGGAGTTAGAAAATGTGAGATTTTATCTCCTAAAAAAGCAACTTACTTGATAAGGTGAATGATATGGACAGTATTTAGTCTGGTGACTTGGAAGTAAATACTGAAATGACATTTTAAGATTGCTGTGTTTTTCATACCTGGAGTTTTTGATTCGTTGGGGATAATGCATCGTACAAAATGAGGGGCTGTAGATCTTAGGTTAGTCATCAGCTTATTTAAATTTTCCTAGAAAACAAGCATTAAAAACAAGATTAGCTTTAATAGTTCAGCGGACTTCCAATTATTTATTTATTTGATTTGTTAGCAATTAAGCTTAAGTTCGTCACTCTAAACAACAAAATGATAAGCCCAGCAAACTCATTACAGAGAAATGTGTTCAAATAAACCAAGCATCAATCAACTCTATTTTAGGAATCCACATTAGTTTTAGCAAAACCCTAAAGAGACAGGGATTTTATTCTCAACCCCAGTATATCAAAAATCTGATGACCAGCAAGAAAGATGCAATGCTACCTGCAGATCATTTCTGTAAATCTACCCTTTTATACCTTTCTCTCTTACTAAAGGTCTCTAGCAAAGCACACATTAGTCATGCAGTGGTGTGTGACAGTGTGCTGATATACTGATGAGTAACATCATTAACACATGTTGCAGGCTAGGAGACAACCTTCTTCACCTGAGCTTTAGTTATATTACAGTTTCCTCAATGTTACTCCCATAAGAAATTATAATAATGGTAAATTCAGTCCCATTTTCTCCCAGATATGACACTAATGACAGCCTCCACCAGGAGTACATTCCAGTAATGGAAAGAGAGAACTACTCAAGAGTAAAAAGTTATACTGCACTGCATTCTCCAACTTCCATGATTACTCTAATCTTAGAATCTGGTTACAAGCAGTAAGCAAAGACGGACTAGCAAATAACTTGTAAAAACTTCCAGTTCCAAGGACATGCCTGAAGCAAAAAGCCACAAAATAAAAGTAGTTCACAAAATTTTGTGATACTTTCTCAAATATAATAAGAAACCCACAAGCTACTGAATATTCAAAGAGGAGGAACCTGAACAGCCCATGAAACATGCAGTTGTAATAACAATGTACTCATTTAGCCAAGACCAGCATTCCAGGCCCAGAAAGAAATTCTAGTATAGGTTTTCAATTTAACTTGGGACAGTCCCATAACATTCCATAACTTCAATACATGGTCTTCACTCAGACTAGGGGGTGGGGTAGGAGAAACAAACCTTGTGTAGTGAGGACACTGTTTGAAAAGAAGCACCTTTCTTGCGTTTCTTTTCTCCACCCTGGTCAGCTAAGGGAAAAAAAAAAAAAAGAGAGAGAGAAATAGAAAAGTCACATTTTTAGATTTTTAGTCTTAATGAAGAATGCAAGGCAGGGCGGAGGGGAGGACAAACTGTTCTAAAAACAGACCTTCATATGGAAGAAAGACACAACAAGTGAGTTACATGGCTGTGATTACTCAAATATCATACAAATAATCTGAAACTTGCATTACATACCACAAGTTTACCATTCTCTGACCACACTCAGTTTTTGTCAAAGACTACTGTAAAGCTTTCTGGATTATATTTGCATTTCAGACCAGGGCAACACCATTTGTTAAGCAGAAGGTCCATAAGTATAAATAAGGTAAAAATAGCTCTCAAGAAAGCAGAGTAACTTGAGTTCATTAAAAAACACTCGATAGGTGAGACAATGCTGAAAAGGCAAAAGCTAAAGTAATACTTAGGGAGACTTGGTGCTGTGTGTTTGAACACACATATCTGTTGTGTAGTAGTGCAAGTAAGATTTGTCCAGGACAGAGAGAAAGAAAGAGAGTTTATCTTGTGATTTTAGACCCTGTATCTTTGTACTCCCTGAATTTTACTTAAAGCTTCAGTTAAACTCACTCAGCTTCTCAAAACGTATGCTGATGTTTGACACGACCTTCATAAAGTTTCACTATGCATGACTCCGACACTACCCAAAAAGTGTTCAGCAATTGCTGTAGCTTTCTAAATAGCAGACTGTTAAACCATTCCCAGGAGGGCTGGTATTCTGACACCTGCCAACAGCAGTCAACATAAGAAGAGAAAAAGAGAACGCAATGTGTTTGATGCAATTATTAAAAACCTCTCCCCCTTTGAAAGTGACACTGTCAGGCCTGGAAGAGGTCAGTCTGGGCAGGCTCTTCTTTCCTCCTGACACCATAGAAATGCAAGGTAACATTCTGACAAGCATGAATACCCACAGGCAAATACCCAGTGAACAACTTGCAAGAACTTGCTCAGGCAGGATTTTTGTTATTTATATTCAGCTCCATTTCTTATCCACACTACGAAGTTTGCAGCCTACTTACTTCTCAGAAAGAACCTTACAATTTACGACAGCATCTATAGAAATGAGGTCACTAACAAATAGGTTGCCAGTGATCACAACTTCAGGACATAAGAGCTACATCTTTGGAACAAATGCCCATCTTATTTACTTAACATCAATTTTACGTATCTTTGCTACTTGTCTTCCCACAAATGAAACAGCTGTATACAATACAGACAGCTTAAATATGTCCTCAGACATGCATCAGTCTTGTCAAAGGAAAAACCAACAGCAACAGGAAAAGAATGTTTATTCTTGAAACCTTTTGGTGCTTTTACCAAGCTGGAATAGTGCTCATTTACCTTACAGACTCCCTGCCAACAGTCTAAACTCTTCCAAAGATCTCTCTCAGACTTGGTATTTTTTCATTGAATTGAGGATGGTTAGCAAGAAGGGCTACAGTGTGGGAAACAAGCTCTTCTTGTTCCTATGTTTTTATGTATGGAAGTTTCTGTGCACCACTTGTCTGCCTATCTGAATATTTGTATGCTCAAACTCCCACCACAGTGTTAACAACACGCAAATCCTTGCCAAAATGGCTCAGAGGTTTTACATGACAAACTAGCTGAGTTAATGATCTCCTTACCATGATAAACTCATACAGATGCTGCACAGATCTAGCTGCAAATATACTAGCTAATTTCTCATTTAGCATTGCATCATCTACAGTTTGAAGTCTTGTTTTGTTTCTTCAATCTAATCACTGGGCGTGCATCCCCCCCAAAATGAAGAAAAACAAGAATAAAAAAAGAGCAAATCTGCTTACCACTGTCAGCACCAACGTAACTTTCGAACAGGCTTGCCAGCAGTTTGTTAGATGATTTCTGGAAAATGCCTACTACAGTTTCATTAAGTGGATCTTTGTTCTTCTCAAGCCACCCAATGATGTTATAGGGCACCTACAGCAAGAAATGTATTAAAAATATAGATCAGAGATTGCAAGTATTCCCCTTCAGAGGTTTCAGTAGCTCTTTATGGTTTGGCTTAAAGCCAGTGACACTGTGGAGCGCTGCTTTGATTTTTCACCACTTTCCATCCAATTTCCTGCTTCCTAGCTCTGAGATTTCTCTTCCTAATAATCACCATCTGAAACCTGCACATTCCTTCCAAGCTTTCCAGTCCCTACATCCTCTTATAAACTCCATGTGATCAGCAGTATAGTCGTTCTATTTGAAATTTCATGATTAAAAACCTAATTCCTGGGCTTTACCACAACTCTGTTTAGTAGGCAGATATGTTCCACCTTCAGTACTACATGGGCATATAAATATTCCTTTTCTTTTCTGAGTACATTAATGTCTACACATAAAGGGTAAAATGAACATTATTTCCATTAAAGAATACAAAATTAGCTTAGCATTTGATTATATTTTGAAAGCAACATAAATAGCAAGAGGTAAATTCTAGGTCTCCTCTCTTGAGACATCATATAAACTCTGTTTTTTACTCCATTCTCCTCAAAGTACTTTTGCCCATGTGGTCTGAAACTCAGCTTTGAAATCGGGTAAGTTTTGGCTTGTGTAGCTTAGTGTTGGATTCTTCTTGATCCTGTCATCATGAGCCCTTTTAGCTAAACCTACAAAGCAGAATCAACCATTTCCTTGGCCATTTTAACCTACTGGTCCTAACACCATGATATATATATATTTTAAATCACTGCGGTTCAGTAGAGATGACTCAGTTCATCTGTACAGGGAATCCAGATGGAAAGCAAGAGGCTGCTGTTGCTTAACCACTAATCTGACCTTGATGATTGAAAAAACATTCAGCAAAACCATTTTTTAGCCCTCCTCAGTTTGTCTCCTTTTATCTGTACGTCCATGAACAGTGTACCTTGAAGATTGGTAGCATCTTAATGCATTGCAAAATCTATGCTGAGAAAGCAGAAGTCTGCTCATTCTAACTGTTCCTTTTTTTCCCCTTCCATCCTTCCCACTGTCTCCCCTCCCTTTTGTGCAATGGCTTAAACTCCACCTGGAAAATTTCTCTTAGAAAGCTACCCTCCAGCAGAGGAACTTACTGCACCGGCATAATGAAGCAGCTCAAAGTGAGCTTCATATTTCCTTTTCTTGTCAGGCCTGGGTTTCTGTAAGTTGGGTGACTTGCCAAGATGGTTGTCATAGAGTTTGGCTTTGAACGTCATATCTGTAGCTTTCGGGAACATGCATTCCTCTTCAAGGATAGACAGGATTCCCAGCGGCTGTTAATGTAAAAAGATTTTTGTAAGAAAATGTTTAGGCTATCTGCTTTCAATAACTGATCACTCTAAGTTTGGTCTGGTGGAATTTTAGGCCTGCAAGATTTCTTCTCATTCTTTCACTGGTATATCTCCACTAGGACCACATTATACTCCTAAGGAAAGGAAAAGGAAAGACATTGCCCATTCTGGCGAAGTGGTTGGAGGGAGGCAGTAGTTTAAACCTAGGAAGAGCCGGAAGACCTTTGCACATTAGCATGTAATGCAACGCAAGAATCAGGGCCTCACAGGGCACGGGCACAGGGGTACAGGGCACATGACTGAAACACAGTATTTGCCTGAAAACCTGACCAGCAGGTTTGATTTTGGCTCTGTATGACAAACTTACTGAGATAAAGGCAAGTAGACACAAATACTGATTTTCTTTTAAATCTCTTTTGCTTTGGAAGATGAAAAACTTGTCCTACTGTTCATTCACTACATCCATTGACTATGATTTGAAAGCATTTCTAAGGGAATATCACAAATAAAAACAATTCAGTAAATAAGTCTTGACACTCCTGTATATACCTTCTCAATTAGATCAATACAGGCCTGCAGGTCCATGCCAAAATCAATAAAGACCCATTCAATGCCTTCCTTTTTATACTCTTCTTGCTCCAGGACAAACATGTGATGATTGAAAAACTGTTGCAGTTTTTCATTAGTGTAATTGATGCAAAGTTGCTCAAAGCTGTTAAACTGCAGAAAGGGACAAAAAGAGAAGCATTTACACACAGTTAACTGTGGCAAGGGTTGGGTAGAAAAACAAAGGGGAAACTGTTTACATCAGTTTATCTCAGTTAACTGACTGAGAAAGCACGGTACATACACTGGAAGCAAAGGAGAAGGGAGCTCAGCAGTAGCCACCTGCTTCAGATGTAGCCCCCACCTGGGGTAGGAGGATGTCCAGGTTTGCTCAGGTCCCTGGCTAAAGAAGGACAGCACCTTTCCTTACCAACCCTGTAAAGGAGCCCTGCCACTCTGCTCACTGCAGAACAGTGTGTAGCAATAACAGAATTAAACACTAGCCTTCAGAAATGGATTATGAGAAAAAAAAAAAAGGTAGTTAAGAAGTGCTTTTCTCACATATACCTACTTACAGTGATGATACAAAGTAGGAGAGATATTACACCCTATAAATGGTATTTTCTGGCAGAGAGGAAGAGTGGGTGTAATATGATCTCCTAAAACATAGCCCAAAACAAGCAAGATGTTGTCTTTACTAAAGATTGCCAGCCTCTTCCCTCCTCAGGAGCTCTCAGCATGTCCAGTTGTGCTAAATGCTGTGTTGTTTACATCTGCTCACTGCAAAATTGTGCTAAATTACACAGACTACTTGCTTTTCAGCTTTCTAGGCTGTTTGACTCCTGTGCAGTTAGAAAAAGAAAACTTCACTTTAAAGCTATTGCTTAGTATTTTTCAAGGCCTTTCCTCAAGGCCTTCAAAGCATCTCCATGCATCAATACTCACATCAAAGATTTCAAACCCAGCAATGTCCAGGACTCCAATGAAGAACTGTCTTGGCAGCTTAGTGTCCAAGGTCTTGTTGATACGGACCACCAGCCACTTGAACATTCGATCATACACTGCCTTGGACAAGGCCCCAACTGCATACAAAACCTAAAATACAGGTTTCAGAACACCAGTAGGTGAAACAGAATCCATTAGGGAATGCAAGGTTTTCAGTACAGTAGCCTTTTCCAATTCCTGCTTGGCATTTAAGTGAAATTTTACAATGGTTCCTGTAATCACCAATGTATATTTAACACAACACACAGCTTCTCCCATTGCCTGTGCTCAGTTTTCTTCAAATCACTCCTGTGCATGCATCAGTCATATATATGCACACATGTTACTAGCAAAGCACCTTATGGGGAACAGTTGGCAATGGTTCAGTCCCTTCCTTTGCTGTTGAAGATGCCAGCAAGCTTGTGATGCCAGCTGTGAGGTCCTACTGTAAGGATAGGGAACTTGATACTCAAGTTAATCATTGCCATTTGCTTTTAGTTTTTGAGGTAAGCTATGGGACTTTGGACTGGTATCACAAGTGCATAAGCAGGAGGTGGAAAGAGCAGTAAAACAAGCAGGGAACATAACTAAACGGTGCTGGTGCCGTTCTACCTGCCAAATATTCAACTACACCAGTTAAGACATAACTGTCTCCAGCATCTGGCTGGGTACTTAGCTCATGCCATGTCTTCAGACAGCATTTTTTATCATAACCAAAATACTTTAGCCTCATCACTGATTCTGCTAGGGCATTTCAGAAAAGCAGCAGTGCTAATTCAGGAACTTCAGTTTCATAAATGAAGAAGTACCTCTAAGTGGATCTTGCCTTTAGGCAACTGAAGTCACACAGAACTTAAAATTACATGAATGATGAATGAGTGAATAAATAAACTGGTGCTCAGCAGTTCCAGTTAAGCATTCAGATCCAGAATTAGGTACCAATTCCCCTGTGGTTTTGCTGCATCTAGCTTCCTTGAGTGGCTGCTACCAACACATCACAGAAACCATTCTATCCAAGGCAGGTCTGGTTGCTCTCCCTTTGGTGGTATCTTTACTATCAGTTTCTCCTTCCATCATACTCTATGTTCCAAGCTTGGGGAGATAGCAAGAAAATAGGTACAAGAGGATCCACTGTTTATATAACATATTAATAATCCTAGCAGCTGTCTCTCTATGTGGGACATGAGAATCAAATTCTCAGGGCTTGCAGAACAGACACCAAAATGCTCTGAAAGTTTCTTCATACCTGTTCAACACTTTGACCTTTGGTCACATATTCGTTTCCAACTTTCACTCTAGGGTGCAATAAACCCTTGACTAAGTCAGAGGAGTTGATTCCCATTAGGTAGGCAGCTTTGTCAGCACCTAAACAAGAGAAACAGTATTTCAAATAGTTTTGAATTACTACTTGAAAACAGGTGTAGCCAAAATATTTTGAGCAACTTCACTTTCTAAGAAAAACTGGTAGTAGAGGAGCTCATCTTAGACCCCAGTTGCTGAAAGAATCACATCTGGGGTTCAAGTTCAGGGAAAACAACCGATTTTACACTGATCATAGACAGTTTAAAATTTTTTAAAAATTACTTTTGGTGCTTGAGGGAATTCCTCCTCCTTCAAGCAAAGAGGCAGGACCTGAAGATGCAAAAGAGAGTGAAGGCAACAACTTTTGACATCTTTTACATATGGCCAAAAAAAACATAGGGCCTGTGAACATTCATTGGTTTGCTTGAACTCTGTCTATTCAGCTTCTACTAAATTAGCTCACCCACCAATGTACAAAGAAAATACAACCCTCGAATGAGCAAGGAGTACATGGCGCAAAGTCAAGGCAACAAGGATCTGTTTCTTACTCAACAGAGTGTCCCTCAAAATATATTCCTGGCTTTTAAAGAGAAAGAGCAATGTTAGGTGTTATTCTTACTTTCCGTGCCATCAGCCTCTGCTTGTTCTTCTCTGGGTCTTTGCTTAAATTTCATGTTTCCAAAGTGCATGATTGCACCTGTGAGCTTGTAGGCACCAGACTTTTCATCTGGCACAAATCCCAAGATGTCCATGGCTTGCTGTGAAAAAGAAACACCATTTTTTTGGCATTTGTCTCTTCAATAACAATGACATTTTACAGCCCCACAATCCACCTTCTCATAGCAGATACTACTGACAAAGCAGCTGCTGGCACAACCTGGGTGCCCAACACTGGCTGGGGAGCAGTAGGAGAGCTTCCATTATCACTTTGATGCATGAAATGCTGCATAAGAACATTGTGCCATAGACAGAACATGGAGCAACACCACATTCAAAAACCTAGTAGTTTAGCATTCCTCACACTTTGTGTTATGAAAGCAACTGAGACTCATTTCTACTTCCAATTATTCCAAAAATTTCAGTAACAGAAATTAGGTTCCTCCCAGCATGAATCTACTAAGCAAGATGTCAAATAAGTACAGACTTACATCTGTTGCCATCAATTCTTCTCCATCATCCAAATTGTCCACTGTAACTACACCTTGTGAGCAAAAGTGGTAGTCATATGGGTTGGTAGATACCAGTAGCATATCTGTAAAAGAACTGCCAGGGTTAAAACTGCCACCCATTTAGGATATAGACCACCACATCCCCCTGCCCCGTCCTCTGCCCCCTCCCCAAAAAAAAAGAAAATAAAAAAAATATTAACTCAAACAAACATACATTTGCTGCATACAAATCTGCAATGCTTTTTACAATAGCAGAACAGCACTACTACTCCAATCTGAAGACCAAGATTAAGAGAAAGAGTGAATAATAAGAATGTGGTTGGTGCATAGACATCTACTAAGGATGTTTTGCAGTGTGCCAAGATCATAATTTCCTGCCCTACTTGTCTGCTTTGCCTGGCTCTAGAAGTGAAAATCCTATCTAAATCAAGAGAAGAAAAAAGCTTTTATGATCCAAGACAATGACAAGGAGCATGATATCCTCCATTTACACAAGACTTCCCAAAAATGAGTTTCAGGACTCCTTGGGGAAGGCATTCTGCTCTCAATAATCATGGAATCACAGAATGGTTGAGGTTGGAAGGGACCTCCAGAGATCACCTAGTCCAACCCCCCTGCACACACAGGGTCACCTGGAGCATGTGGCACAGGACTGCATCCAAGCGCGTTTTGAAGATCTCCAGAGAAGGAGACTCCACAGCCTCTCTGGGCAGCCTGTTCCAGTGCTCTGTCACCCTCACAGGAAAGAAGTTCTTCCTCACATGGAGGTGGAACTTCCTGTTTCAATAAATACAAGTCTATCTCCACTTCTTTCCTCCTCCTTTTTCCTTCATATCAAAAAACAAAAAGTGAAGTTGTTTTATGGAAAGCCAGCTGATTTCACAACAACAGGGCAAGTCTCATTTCCCTGCTTCCTTAAATCAACAAAAAGTTTCATCCGTACTCAGCAGAGCAAGCTTTGGTCTAGATTTCAGCCTTTTCTATATAAACATACATACATATGTACATACATATATATACACACACACACGTTTGTGTACGTATATATGCCTACCAATATATGTATATATAGAATCATACTCTGTTTTATATGTTACTTTGCTATGTAATCAAAATTATATTTTATAAACTTAATTACATTTATATATTTGGCCAGATTTATACTTATACATATTTAGATATGTACATATTTATATATAAATATGCACATTTCTTGTAAACAAAGTCACCACTGATTTCAACCTCTTCAAGAGCCTGCAGATGTGGTTCCTGCTGGCAAGTTGGGTGCATGCTGATGTTGATTATACAGATGGAAAGTTTATGAGAAGGAGCACATTTTCCCAGCACAGAGATTCTTACACAAATCTTACTGCAGCACTTCCTTGGAGTCTTTCCCATAATCTTCATTAATTAGGCCACATAAAAGCTAAGAAGGTTAGGGATTTAGGGACTTGACCACGCATTGTCAGGATAATAAGACTTCAAAACAGATTATGATTGCCATGGTTTAGCAGCAGTTTAGTGCTGCAATAAAATGACACTCCGTTAAGATTTATGAAGTGTTTTGTGTTTTACAAAGCACAGCTTAAAGCAATCAAAACATTACTTGGAGAAAGAGTCAGGGAAATAACTAGTGAGGTTCTTCCAAAGCACTGGGACATGGGAGCAGAGGAGTTCTGCTCCATCAGGTCCACGTAACCACATTCAAGCACAGGGGAACCTGGAAGGTGGCCTCTCATGTAACGAGCTCTGCGCAGCTTGGCATATTCTCCTCGCTATGCGGCAGGAGAGGATGCCAGTTCTAGCATTTGGGGCAGAAACACAGAACGAGCTTTTCCTTTATGGCCTTTTAATCAATCTCTTTGTATGCAAAGTCAGGACACTAAAGGCTCTATTGCCATAAATGCTATCTGAGGCTTGAGCAGTTTTCCAGGTATTTTGAGACTACACGAATTCATTATGCTGCTTTTTGCCTTTATAATTCCATATTTTAAAAGTCACGCCCGAGTCTCCATTCCCTTCTTATGATATATAATATCACTTCATTGTAAAGGGCACCTGCATTTGTGTATCAAAAAAAAGCTTTATTACTGCCATCAGAACACCACCTTTTCAAAATTTACTTGTTAGTTGAAGTTCCCTTTGGACAAGGGAAGCACAAGGGCCTTTTTGAACATAGCCAGTTTCCCCCTCGAGTGTCCTGTCCAGCCACTGCCTTTTCAGTTAAAAGTTGGTTCTTGCAAGATGTGCATCCAGCTAACTTACCCAGCAACTCTGGTTTCTTTCCTGACAGGATTTGGTAGAAGATGTGATAGTCTCTTTCACCTGGCTGCTGGAAAATCACTCGGGATTTCTCCAGTAAATCTAGTGATATAATGAAGAAAAAAGATTTTTTTTTTTAAGAAAATCAGTGAGAAAGGTTCTGTTAAGGTTTCAGATGAGAAATTGTATTTTTAGAAGAAAAGAGCTTGTTGCTTACAAATCTCAATGTCAGCAGATGACAGCTTGCCTGTGGTTCCAAAATGAATTCGGATAAATTTGCCCTAATTCACACAGAAAAATACTGCAATTAATGTATATAGTGTACACAAAGTGAAACAAAGGATGCTATTTAAAGAGAAGTATTTGTCAAAACAAACAAAACAAAAAGAAATCTACACATACGCAGATTTTTTGACAAGAAACATTAAGCAATGATATTGCACTTTTCTAAGCCTAAGGCTATACCCTATCCACGCTGCCACGTAATCAGCTTGTGGGGTAAGGATAACAGCGCCCTTCTCTGCCAGACTAAGGCACAGGGGAACACATGTAGCCTTCGGTTTCATGACACAGCTTACCTCCAAGCAGGACTCAGGGCAATAAGCTTGCTCATGAGACACAGTCTGGACTCCTCCGCATTTGTAATCCTGACCTGGATGCACTACTTCTTAAGTAGTGTTGGTGAGGTGCTTTGCTTTCTGCACCAGTTGGTCCACAGAAATTGCATGTTCATAAACCGAACTTCAGTAAAGCTCTATTTTTTCAATTTATCATATTAAAAACACATAGACTTTTCTTTTATATTAATTTCCATTCCAGCTGACAAACTCCTCAGACAATTGTGTCATTTCCCACTGCTGCTTCTCCATCTCTACAAATCTCACTTTTGTTTTTCTTTAGGGAAACATGGGCTACAAATTCAGATCATCATCCTCACTCGATTTCTTTTGCACTTCTCAGCCCATGTCATGCCCATGTGGCCGAGAAGTGGAGCTCCCAAGGAGATTTCTTTCCTGCAGGCCTGATGGAAGAGAGGGGATATGCCCAAGTAGACGACAACACTGTGGAATACACAGGAATGGCTTATTTGGCCACAAGGAAAGTAGATGACATGGATGCAATGTCATGATCTCTGTGTGTTGGCTGAGAAGGGTATGGGAGCACAGAGCGGGGCAACAGTGCTATGAGTTGGGTCAGAGGCAACAACTCAGACTAATGGAGAACATGGCAGGAAAATGAAGGCTCTGCAGAAAATGCACTCCTGGGTAGGGTCTGGCACTGCCGTGGGAAGTCAGGGGTGTGAAGGACTTCATGGAACCAGGATTTGTTCCCTGATCATGGAACAAGACAAGCATCTAGTCAGGGTGGCTCTTTCCTCATTTTCTTTAATCCTTCCTATAGTTTTTCCTGCTTAGGTCCCCCTTTGCTGTTCTTTGCAGGAATCTAGTTCTCTAGTGGATGAAACAAGAATCGTTTCATGAAAATATAATTACAGAGCTCTTAATAACTGGCCCTTGCGGAACAAGACTCCGCTACATTCCACACTTACAAAACGTGAGGAGTTGTCATTTCTCAGGGTTTTGGCATTTCCAAAAGCTTCTAGGGCTGGGTTTGCTTGAATGATTTGATCCTCCAGAGTTCCCTAGAAATCAAGGTTGAAACACTGCTGAGAAACCTGCAGGATAAAAATCCAGCTGGCAACTGTAACAGCCACACACTGCACTTTTAGCGAGCGCTCTCCGGAGCGAACTGATTTAGCTCCCCACCAGGGCCCGGCACAGCGTGAGCAGCCTAATGGCAACATCAGCAGTCAATAAGGAGCGCTTAAAAGGCCTCAGATGCTGAGCTGCTCTCCACTGTTTTTCTTTGTGGATTTTATTTTTTACACCACCCGCATACAAATGAAGAAGCCCTATCTTTGAGCGCACCATGGCGCAGGGGGGACATCCAAACACATGTGAGTAGGAAAGAGGCTACTGAAGGTAGTGACAAGTGCTGAAAAGAAATGCATTAGTTTTGAAAGCACTCAGAGTTTGTGGTGTTTGGCATTTTTGGAGATTAGGTGTCACTCCCATTAACTTGGGTTAGTGGAAATAAACTGCGTGGGGCCTCGGGGAACACATCCACCGGGAACCATGTGAAGAGCAATGCTAAGGTTCATGGAATGTGTCAGAGCCCAGTACCCTTTGCAAGTGGAAAAAATAAAATAGCGAAGCTGACTACTTACCCCAGTTTTGGTAGCTGGTTGCTGTCAAAAGAGGAATAGAAGAAGAAGAAGAAAAAAAAAAAAGAAACAGAATGTGAATACTAACGTGAAGGACATTGCAGAAAATGAAGATGAGGAGGGTTAGAGATCTGGCTGGCACCAATGCTGCAAGCAGTAGGACTTTTCATCAAAAATAAATGGTGCAGCTGTTATACTCCCCATGCATCACAAAACATCAAGTACTGTTCCTACTTGGCTTGTTATTTTTACCCCTAGTGCAAGCTTCTACCCAGTTTTGCTCTAGAGGTGTTTCATAAGGAGCCAAAAGTCAAGTTGCACACAGAAAAAAAGTTGGAACAGGGTGATAAGAATAAGAGGAAGTAAATGGAAATGGACAAATGTTAGACAACTAGACCTTAGTACACTTAAACTTTGGATTCTTTGCAAAAAAAAAGGTGGTGATAATGAGGATAAAATGTGACCTCAGCTTTTCCTACTAGCAAAAGCTTTCAGTTGCAATATCTGTTATTTGCACAGTTATTCCATGCACACATCTGATTTTAGCTACCAAAATGATCACCAAGCTCACTGCACTTGAAAGATTGGCTCTTCAATCATTTGTTAAGCAAACTTTGCAGGCCGCAGATAAATGCATATCAAACTCTGGTGACAATAGTAATGTGTGCAGAATCCCAGGCTGGGTGAAATTCTAGCCTTATACATAGAGTTCATAAAAATCATTTAATTTGCCATAAAAGTGTGTTGAACCTCTAAGTGCTTAGTGAATAGTTCATAGCAGTTCAGGATAAAAAGTAACATGAATGCAATATTCACTGTAACCTGAGAGTGCGCTTAGAAACAGAATAGTGCTTATCCAAAGGAAAAATGCAGAAAAGCTGATTGGAAACCTCTTGTGAAAACATTCTTTTTTTTTTTTTTTGTGGTCAAAAATGCTTTTCAATAGAACAGATGTTTTGATGAGAAAACTATGCTTTTAAACACTAGGTTCTCTGAAAAAAAAAATCATCAAAGCCTCCCCACCTTTTGATCAGCTTTAACACATTTGCAAATGTATTTGTTATCACCACAACTAAGACTCCTAGGAAAAGAGAGGGAGCAACAAGCAGCCGTTCAAAATCACTGGACTGCTTTGGCTGCTCCATCTGGAGTGCAAGAAGTTTAGAACTATTTTGGCCTTCTACCTCCAGGCTCAGAGATGTCACTTATGGAGACAGCAATATATTTTCCCAAAGTAAAGGGGGAAAATACTTTTCTTGACCATGTGTATCTAGGTCTAGCGCATGAGCTCATGTTTGCAATATAGCCTTGGGAGGTTAGTTGTGCACAATAGAAAAGCCTTGGAAGTCTGAAATGCAACAGCTGCTGGCAGACTCACACTCTTTTTTCCAGGCTCTCCCAGGGCTGCTACCGTGGCAAAGTACTGAATGACACGTTTCGTGTTGACAGTCTTGCCAGCACCGGATTCTCCGCTAAGGGGGGGAAAAAGAGGACAGTGATGTTGCCCAACTGAATGCACAGAGAGGAATGCCTGCAATAGCAGCTACTAATTCATCATATGACTGCTGAGAAGTCTGGTAGGAAGTCAAACTGTACTGAACTTGCTTAAGAGCATGAAGTTTTAATACAGACAGATAGACGCGGGCACTGATTGATGATGTTTAAGAAACACACACCCACACACCGAGAAAACTTGCGGTACTTTCCCAGCATTATCCAAAGGTTCAAGAGCACATGAGACAGTGTAAACAGACAAGGCAGTCATCACTTATTCTTGCCAGCAAGTGATGTGCCTCTTTTCTGCCTTGGTCATCTCCATCACTGCATTCAATTCTACCCAATGCTCTTCGATACATTTTGCAGCAAGGGCGACCATACCGAGAAACGGTCTTTTCTGAGCAAAAGAGGCACACGCAGCAAAGACAACCCTCAAACGAGCTTATTGTAACTGCCTGCTGACCCGTTTCGTGTACTGGGAACAAACACCAAACTGGGGCCAGAAAGCTGTCCAGCTCTATCCAAGTCCTAGCTACTCTGTCCCCATGGGGCTCAGTGAGGACATCCGATGGCTAAAAGGGCAGTTACTTTGCTTGGACCAAATTCCAGACAATTTAACTGAGCTTTCCACGAATAATCTTGCACTTTAGCTTTTTCTTCTTTGGATTTTTTTTTTTGGCAACAACAGTCTCAAATCTGTCAAAAAAAAAAAAAAAAAATCATGAGCATTATTTATTCTTTTGGCATTCAGTGCTGACTCTGATAAGAATGAGCAGTTGCCATTCTGCAGATGGTAAGAAAACCAGCTCCAGGTTTCAGTGAACCTACAGGTCAGTCATGACTGCTGGAACACCACTAGCCAGTGATTAAACAGCAGGTTTGACAGGAGTAGTTGTGACCAGAAATGTGAATTTGAGGGTTACCCTTTTCCAGCAGGGGCTGCTGCAGAACAACAATAACCACAGATCTCTAAGGGACTTGAAAATCATTTGCAGTCCTGCTCCCCCCTCCACCTCATCTGTGTAACATATCATGAAACTCTTAGTGCTGTTGAGTGAAGAGTCACCGAAAAGAAAAAAGTCACTGAAGAATATTAAATGCGGACTGAGGCAAAATGAACGTTCTTGCAAATTTGAACAAAATATGGAGGTGAAATCCCTCTATACTTTAACTCCATTCAGCACAAGTTACATTTGGAATTAACTTGACCCAGCTCAGCCGTATTCCACTCTTATCTGACCACCAGTTTCTTTTTGCAGCCACATGTACATCAGGATGTCCCAGTCCCTTTAATTCTCTTGGTAATTTCCCTTTGCACCCTGGGACCGTAGCACCTGGTGTAAGTGCATCACTGCTGCCCTCTGCTGATAAATCCTCTTCACAGCCACTTACGAGTCAGGATAGAAGATTCCTCACAAAAATCCCCCATGGTTGGAGCTGGTTCCCCCACGGCAAGTGCCAGGACCCTTGGGCAGTCAGTGTAGTGCTCAGGCACGGTATGACATGAGGTTTCAGCAAGTGGTGGGCATGCAGTAGCCTGGAGAGCTGGTCCTAAGTTCTTTGTTCATGCATATATACATACATATATCCATCCATCCATATATATATATATATTTTAATTGCTTCCAGGTTAAGACCACGCCAGAGACATTGAGAGCAGCTTTACATTAATTCACCAGATACCAAGCTGTCCCAAAGGAGAATACCTCTTCTGTAGAAATATTTGAATAGGCTGCTTCAACATCTGCTGTTCATGAACGTAGGAGGTTCTGAGCTTCAGAACATGGATAAACTGATAGTAAAGTTGGGAATACACTTTCAGCCTTTCTGAGGCTAGACCATTTCCATTACAGTTAGGGTCTGCAGACCTGACAGATAAGCACTGCACGTAGCTTTCTGTTATCAACAGCACCACAGGGACTGTGATAAAAGAGAACAAGATCACTAGTGCAGACTCCTGTGTGCCTATTCCTGGTGGAGTATTTCCATATTTGGTGCTGAGGGGTGGCACTGAAAAGGCTCTCATGAAGGTCTATCTCATATCCATCGTGTAGGCTAAATAAAGGGAAAACAAATTTGAAAGTAAACAGTGCTACTTACTACGCAACATGTCATGGTATGCGTTATCAGCAATGGAGAAGATGTGAGGAGGAGCCTCCGAGCGCCTCTTGCCTTTGTACGCGGCAACCACCTCCGGCTTGTAGACAGGCAGCCACTTGTAGGGATTTATAGTCACACAAAATAACCCTGAATAGGTCTAGAAAGGGACCCAAAATAAGAGGGGAAAAAAAATAAACAAAAACATCACTCAACCAAGCAGGAAGTAATGATTGCCTCTTTCAAAAATGAGCAGCCATCTGATTTTACACCATGCCTTTGATATGTATTTCTAAAGCCATTGATTCACTATGTGCTTCCTAATGGCAATAACTGTTATTAAAATGACAGGTATTAAGCAGTTTTTCCAGAGGTGAAAAACAGTTGAGATGACAAGCAGACAAGGAATAGCCCCTTCAGCAAGAGTTACAGCTTTCCTGTTTGAACTCCATTCTTAGGAAGTGAAATTTGGGAGAAACAGTCTCCCGTTATCAATTTGATGTGAGCACCTTAAGGGAAATTTCAATTGGATGTTCAAAGGGAAAAATGACTTCACAGTGTTATTCCCAAAAGCTGCAGAGCATTTTCAGCTCTTGGAGAAATATAGTTGGAGAAAAATCTTCATAATTATTCTTTGAGCTATCTATATTAATTAGCTAGAGCCCAGCATTTCTGAAGAGCAAGTTTCCCCAGAGCTGTAGATTTGGGGAATTGGTATTAGCTGTTAAATTTTCAGGTATTTAGTCCAGGTTGAAACAGGAAACAGCAGATCAAAACAAGGTAGATGCCCACACTGAAAATGAAACGCTTATAATTAAAAGAAATTGTTTGTGTACTCAAAGCCTGAGGCGCTGTTTTTTATTTTAGTAAGGGAATCTCCACAGCTAATATGGCTAGTAATAATATGTATGAGTGGAAAAAAGAAACTAGGTCTCCAGAAGGCTTTGACTGCAGAATATATCCAATGACACCACTTTGCAAGATAAACAAAAACCGAGAATGTCATCTTATTCATTCACTGTTGTACGTCTGTATCCAGACACAAACCGACTGCAAGCAGTATGTTCCTGAAAAAAACAAATGAGCATGATTCTCAACTTTGTGGCATATCAAAGTTGTAAACTGAATATAGACAATACAATATGGTCAAACATCGCAGCACTTGCGATGCAGATTTCTAAATATACCAAGCACTGACGCTTACATAAATCATCCAGTTGCTGTAACGCTTTCTCAGGTTGTACAGCACCGATGCCTCATTCAGATGGGTGAGCATAGCCATATCCTCAATCATGTCAAACTTGGGTGGGTTCATTGACTGCACGTCATCCTCTTTTATAGTCATGGTCTGCAAAGAGAGATAGAAACGACAACATTGGAGAACACTGAGATGCTGTGCTGCTGCACACACCTTATAAGAGAATGTTTTCCCCACAGATGGAAAATTTTTAGTTCAAACATATACAATACCACTTGCTCCCACAGGTATCAGAAAAATGAGGGAAGGATGAGGCGATTAAAATCAGGAGGAAAACTGTACAACTGTGAAACATGCTGACTGCAGCATGGGATTTTACTTACCATCTTCTCATTGCTCCTTGCAGAATCAAACCCAGTACTGGTTGGTTGCATACCCTGCTCACAGACTGCAATCTGCTCTGCAGTGATTGACAACTCTTTCTACACCCAACCGTGTTTTTATTTTCCCTTGGTTGTTTTTCATGTGTCATTTTCATGTCATAAGGGCTTTTCATTCATAGCCTGTTTCATGAATGTTTTGAATCAAGTAACAGCACTTAAACTGTTATTTATTTTCTGGAGCTTGGGCCTCATTACTCACTGGTCAGACAAAAAAACCTTTCCTACCCTTCCATCTGTGGTCTCCACAGTCACTTTGCCACCGCTGGTTTCTGTAATTTCAGCTTCAACATAAGCTTTCTTTTCATCAGGGACCCAACATTTCTTCTTCCCTGTGAAATTAAGGAGACAGAGGGTTTAGCCTTCAGGCAAACAACACCACCATGCCCAACCTAGATTGCCAAGGTTACTTTCCCTAGCCCCTGGGGCCACAACAAATCTGCAGTACTATGGGAGTCATGCACCAAAACAGAAGGTACAGAGCTCCTTCAGAGGTTGTGTCTCCTTTGAAATGACAGCTTGGCATCTTGAGGTCCCTCCAGCATAAGGTGTCAAAATATGTCACAAATGCTGCCTAAATCTCAGCCTCCATGGGAGATCCATAATCATCTTCAGTGTACAGACAGAGGACTGAGAGCCAAGCCCAAATTAAGCTGTTTGCCAAAAGTCACACAGAAAACTGTTATGTGAATGAGGCACACAGCCCACATTTTTTTGCCTGCCAGCTATCAGATTTAACTTTATGTCTGCACATGCTGGTAGAGTTTATCTTGAAGAACAGTAATATTAATAACTATGCTTGGTTATGCATGCTGCTTTTTAGAGGCTTGGAGTAGTTGCACTAGACTTTAGATGACTTGCTTGTAACAGCAGCTATAATAAATAGTCTATTATTGTGCTTATTAACATATTTATACTCACTCTTGCACCTCACAGCTCGCATAGATCCATTTCATGAAAATTAAATTATGGACAACTAGAACCTAAGAGGGTAAGTCTAGCAGACATACAGATACTATATAAAGAGACATCTACTCATGCCACAGAATTTATTTCCCTCAAATAGGTAAACAAAAAGGGTAATGTAAAAATGGGTGAACTGTACTTTAAAAGAACAGTTCATATAAATCTTAACTTCCAAATTGAGTTAATTACTTAATCAGTAGAAGTTAAACTTAAATAAATTAATATTAGCTAATGATCACAATAAGTAAGTTAACCAAGATTATATAAATCATCTAGATTTATTTTCTAATTAATGCTAACTGAGGGCTTTTTATTGCCTTGTGGAATAAAGAAATCAAATCTTGATTAAACAATCTACCAGTGATAGCACAGGCTTTTGCAGCCTGGCTAGCTCTGCATTCCCACAGCGATGCTGTAGATGCAACTCTTATCCAGGCTAGCTAGCCCACGGCAGCATAAGGGATAGGACAACTCACCATCAAAGGCGACGGTCTGGAGCATCATCAGCTCCTTCTCGCTCTTTCGGAGGAAGGGAGCAGCCTCCCCAAATTCCGTCATGTCCATCATCTTGGCAAGATTTCAAGGTAGCACAGCCCAACAAGAAGAAACGGACCTGTTCTGTCCTCCCCAAAAGAGGTGGAGGAAAAAAAAGTATATATATATGTATGTATATACACACACACACACACATATATATGTATATATTTAATCACCTTGATACAACAACAACAAAACACACAGCACTATATGGCAGGTGGCTGATGACTAATTTCAAATGCAAATACTTAAGACAGATTTGAGGCTATACGATACCCTCAAGTCAAACCTTTGCTGGTCCTGGTCCTAGCTTAGTTCAAGTCAATCAGATCCTGTGTGGTTCAAAACCCTGGCAGGAATCCCAGTTATCTCCATGGGATAATTGAATCTCTTCTTTATGGAGCAAATGGTGCTCAAGAGCAGTTGGCAAAAGGAACCCTTGAAGCTGTGATTCTGAAAATCACTTAGCAGTGGCCTCTCCTGCCCCCTCGGCAGCAACCCAGGAGCTAACGCGGCTGCCTTGAGCACTGCAGCGCGTCTCCTTAGGGCCTCGCCACACGCATCAGCTCAGGCGGGGGTTTTCTTGACATCTCAGAGAAAGAGTCAACTCAAGAGTGTTACGGGTGTACTTAACGCCACTTAGCACGGGTCTGGAAAAGCATAGCTGAGCTTGTGTCAGGCAGCGTTGGCAAAGAAACAGGGCTACCTCCAAATTCACCAGTGCGGGTATCCCTGTGCAGCCACCACAGAGCTAATTGGTTATCCCATGACAGGCTTATTTTTGTTGTTTGGAAAGCAGATAGGCAGCTCAAAGCAGCAGCGCTTTATATAATGGGAACTTTTTAAACACGCCATGTGGTGTCAAAGAAAAATCACCCTTTAAACAGCTCTGTCGTGACTATATTTATTTACAGGGCTATAGCTATTTTTAAAGATACAGAATTTTACAAGTAGGCCAAATTAAGCTGCATTGAATGCCAGTGAAACTGATGGCTTTTTAGTAGGAATTCATTTGATTTCTATATACTTATGACTTACCCTCTGTAATGATTATGGAAATAAATTTATGCATGTATATGCACACATATATTCATATATATGTATACACAAACACAAAAATATGTAACATATGGGCATACGTGTGTGTGTGTATGTATATGTGTATGTATGTGTATACATACATATGCCCACACACCCCACTCTGTGAAGTATTCTTGCACACAGTGCTGTCCAGGGAATTTGTTGTAGAATCCCACAGCTAAAAGGTTTCCGCCTTCCCCAGATTTAGCAGAATTGCTTTAGACTTCTTTTTTTTTCCCCTTTCAAACTGAGATACCATTTCCTTACTATTCAAAGCTGCACAAGTGACCCTCAGATATTATCTCTTCCCTCATTTTATTTATTGTGTCATATCCAGAGCAAGTGGACAAATTTTAAAGACCCCTATCAAAAGAGATGTTGCAGTCTTTTTCAATTTAGTTTCATTTTCAATTTCTAATCAAGTCCATCCAAACAAAAGCTCTTCATCAACTGCTTTTTTTCCCCTCAGCTCCAGGGGAACGCGAAGCCCAAAGGTAGCAAAGCAGTCAATGCTGCACATCCACTCCACTCCTGCCGTTTGCCATACAAGCTAGAGATCTGCTATCTTGCTGCTGCAGCACCAAAAACAACAAAACAACCAACCAACAACTTTCTTCCCCAGAACTAGTCTTAACTTCTTTCTTTGTAAAGACTAAGAGCGCAATTAACAAGCACAACTAATGCCAGATACTTTACCGTTGTGAGAGCTGGAGAGAACTCTCCAGGTGGAAAGCCAGTTCAAAGCTAGCATGGAAAGCATCTCTCTCCACAGTGGCACAGGCATGGCACTGTGTTAGCACTGGCAGTGCAGGGAACTGCATTACTTCAGTTTGTGCATCCAAAGAGGGCAGTGATAGAGCATGCAAGTGTTATTTCACATCATATGTGCAAAAATACAAGAGGAATCACTCCAATATTCACCTAGAAGACCCAGGACAGATTCTCACAAGTCCAAATATGTACTAAACTGTTTTTGCTTTGTGTGTTTTTGCTCTCTTGGTAGACCTCTTAAGAAGGTAATAACTGAGTAACTACTCCCCCCTCTCACCTCTCCCCCCCCCTTTTTTTTTGAGGGGTGGGGGAATTTTTACCATACATATTCAGAGCTAAACACTAATTATAACAAGCATGCTATAGTGTGAAAAAGCTATGATTCATCTGGGTCCATCCGTCCTTCCTAATTCCAAGCATATGAGATTGCTGAAGGCAGAAATGAGGGCCTAGGAAGCATCCATCCTTTAGGTGCCTAGGAGTCAGTAAGAAAAAAAAACCCTTGCAAGACATGAGAAACTGGAAGACGTTATGGTCATAGTATTATTTTTTAAAAATAGCAGAGTTAGGAAATACAAGGTAAAACTATACATCTTGGCTTTCCTTTAGGTCTGTCCTGACTAATAACAGGAAGAACCTGCGCTTGCATGCAAACTTGAAGCTGCAGGTAGAAAAGCTGCATAGTTACAGAAAATTGGGTGGCATGCCCATATCCACCACCAGATCGGTGATGGATTCAAATTCAAAAGCAGGGACTTCACCTCTCTTTGCTGGGCTGGTGGAAGAGCTGGCACGGTGCACCCGGCCCACCAGCTAGAGCGCCCAAAGCAGCTACCTCGCACCTTTGAGAGGTAACCCAACTGTCTGGTAGCGCAGGTCGGCTTGAAGAACTCACTGCAGCACCTAAAACTGACTGACAAATCTATCATCTCTTGTCGATGGAGATAGAGAGGACAAAAAATACAGATGGCCACTCGGTTGCACGATCACCAGGGACTTGTCGCTTTCATGAGCATCTTGCCTGGAGAAAGCTGCATTTGCCACTCCAGCAATCAAACTGCACCCCAGGGCTGGCTGGGGTATACGTTTAGTGAAATTGCCACAGAAACCTCAAGCTGTTAGTGACATGGGAGCTACGGTTAGAGATGAGCCAGCGAGGCGCGCGGGGAAGTGGAGCTGTTGGTACTCACCCTGGAGAGCACGCAGAAAGCACCCGGGCTCTGCCCACCCCAGGCTTTATATACACCTGCCTCAAGGTCACTGGTGATAACTTTTTAAAGGCAGCAACAGCAGCTTCCCTTTGTGTCTATATTTGTCACTGGTCCCCGAGGAGGGGACAAGGCCGGCGCGGGG
>NW_010587882.1:148225-191058 GCF_000705375.1 Tinamus guttatus
GACGGGCTCCTCGTGCTTCCCCTCGCTGCCTCATTCTTGCTCCATGACTTCATGGAAGAAGCTTTTGTTTCCATGATGTGTTTTCACAGCGACAAGCATTTCTTTGTGCCCAAGAACTTACTTACGGGCCGGAATTCAGAAGGGGAGGGAGGAAGGACGGGGAAAGAATTGGACTCTCCAGATTCAATTCCCCATAGGGAAGGAAAATCAAAGCATTTTGCATGAGGGAATCATTCTTGCTCCATGACTTCATGGAAGAAGCTTTTGTTTCCATGATGTGTTTTCACAGCGACAAGCATTTCTTTGTGCCCAAGAACTTACTTACGGGCCGGAATTCAGAAGGGGAGGGAGGAAGGACGGGGAAAGAATTGGACTCTCCAGATTCAATTCCCCATAGGGAAGGAAAATCAAAGCATTTTGCATGAGGGAAAAGTGATTTGCAAGGGAATTGGGTTATGCGAGTCAAACATTGTCCTCAAGCAACAGATCCAGGATGAAAGTTTAAGTTACAGTCCAGCACCTTGAAGCCCCTTGCTTGGGCCTGGAAAACCAATACCAAGGCCATAGACACGTTTGGACTACACGAGTATTCCACAAGGATGGAGAGAAAATGTAAGAACACATCAATTCTGCCCAGAAAGTAAACTACAGATAATGAGTAGAGTAGGCATCAATTTTAGCAAGAGCGTTGCTTCAGGAAACTCATTTTTAAGAGTGAGCTTGAGTAATGTCTGGCCTCCTCACCATAAACTCTTTTTTCCTCTAACAGAAATGCTCTGAAGTAGCTCAGGTCTCATTTCATTTAAGCCCATAAATGGCAAAACTACTGGCACAGCCAGACTGATTTGGTTTTACCAAAGTAGCTTCCTTTGCTTCCAGAAGAAACCAAATATACAACCATAGAGGAAAATAAATACCGTGGATAATGCTAGCTGGCCACAAAGGAAGGCAATGTATTAGGGCTGTAGAAAACAATTCCAATGAAGTAAAGGGAAGGAAGGAGGGAGGGAGGGAGCTCACCCACAGCTTCATCAAATTCTTAGATAACCACAGGAACAAGTGGTTTGGTTTGTAACCAGACAAGAATAAGAATGTTTGCCTACTGAATCTGCTATTTTTAAAGCTGTTGTGCTGATGACTGGACAGTGACAGGTTGCGCGGGCAAAGGAGGTTTGCAAGAAAAGGGGTTAGAGCAGTGTTGCTTAAAGGCAGGAGATTGATGTGGGGAGGCTGAGGTTCTGAGTGCTCCACTAATACTGTATTTTTAATCTGCAGGGAGTGCTACCAAGAGACGGAGAAGCACTACCGCTTTGCTACGGACATACTCACCTTCAGGCAGATTGAAGTCAAGGAGAGGATCCTTTGATAAAGTCAGAGGTGAGCACTTCAATGCACTGTGCTGTTGGGGTTTAAGTTAAGGAAAACAACAGAGCTTGAGACCATCAACAGAAACCACCATAGAGCTGAATTGTCCCTTGGAGTCTGCCAGTAGGCTGAACCAAATACAAAAATGCAGCAGTGGCAGCGATTTCCTCCTGGTTCCCTGGTCTGGATTGATTTTGCTGGGGTCTCTCGTGTGGCTTTGGTGGTACATGATCCATCTCCTTTCTGGTTTCTATCTGTCCACAAGCAAAAAGGAGTTAGTGATAGGTAATTCAATGAATAATGAATAACTCTATAAGCTCAGGTAGCAGCTCCCGATCACGGATCAGAACAAGGTGGATCACACATATCACTGGGATTTACAGATGCTGTTAATCTGCAGCTGAACACTGAGAATATGATTATTTCACACCACAAAGATATAACACATGATCTGCCAGCAGTTTGCTTTCAGACACAGTATTACCATCACTGCCTCTTTTGCTCAGAAGGAAGCATCTCTAGCAAATTCTCTGTTAGCATTTACACATTTCCTCTGCTTCATATATTTGGCTTGTCAACCCTGCATGAACACTACAGTGTCTCCCCCATGCCTTCATTTTCTTTTCTGGGGCTGCAAACAACTGTTTTAGCAGCTGATGCCCATGCACTTTCCGTGTTTATGTCATTTGTAAAGTGACACAGACAACACTGGGTCAAACATGATCAATTAATTTGCCTTGCTAGCCTGACATGAATTGACACTACACATCTGTTATTCCTGCCTTTCTGAGTCTGTTTTGTTTTATTATGAACAAGGATAGACAGCACATTTCCCCCTAGATTAAATTTGCAACAGTGACAACCAAAGACATTTGTCTCTCACAGGGGCTACTTTTAGAAAGGTTAATGCTGGTTGCCGTTTCTGGGGAAACAAGGAACTTCTTTGATAAGAAAAGCCCTTGTGACTAACCTATTTTTAATAACATTACATATTGGAAAAGAATGCAATAACATTTATCTGCTCCAGACACAGATAGTGTCAATATTACAGTCTTATTTAGGAAAGTTAACATGTTGGATCTCCAAGCACCCATTTCTAACTCCTCGCTATTTTTTTTCTACTTTTTTTTTTCCCCTTGAAGAAAGAAAGATCAACTGACTGTTTTGACAAAATCTGGCCTTAGAATGTTCTTAATAAAACATTCATAATATCCTGGCACACCTGAAAACCAAGATCCATGAGATAAGGAAGATGCTATTTCAAGAAACAGAAGTTTGGAGAAAATGTTTTCTGAGTCCTGATCCTTCTGGACTGCTCCAAAGCAAACAGAAAGAGCAACTCTGAGCTCAATGCATTTAACTGACTGTAGCTAGAAGCTGCAAACTTACCAGTTACCTTACGGTTTTCTGGTCACTGCTCCTTGTTGCTGCTGCTGCATTCTCCATTCAAAAGACAAATGGGAAAGAGGTAAAACAAAATAGCCAGGGCGATCTTGGAAGTCTTGTAATAAAGTCATTGAGGGGGGAATAGTTTTAGGGGAAGAAAAATGTGAACATCTTAACCAGCAGCAAAGAATTATGGTTTAATTCTTCACGTGGTTGGTGTCCCAAAGAGAAACTGGAGGGGAAGAGGAGCTTAACTTTAGAAAATGCATCTGAAAAGGATGAGAAAGCTGATACTAGGCAGTACATTTAAAGCACGTTTCAGAGATCTACACTTCTCTTACTAGAAATAGAGATTTTTGTAGATTTTGTAAGCCCTCATGCTTCCCCAGCTCCAGCACACATGCTTAGTTACGAACACAGATGTCCACAACCTGAAGAGGCACCAGTGACCTCTGCTCACACTCCTTCCTGAACCATCATTTTAAACAGCATGCATCACTTCATTCTTGACCAACAGCTACAGCGTGGAGTGCAGAATTGATGCTCTGCACGCAGAGCATCTGCTTCTGTGCAAACGCGCCTGAGGAAACAATTCCTCAGCCTCTCAAAATTTCCAAAGTGCTTTGAAAACCACCGAGACCCATGATCTGTTGCCATCAGTATGCAGACGCCTGAAACCGAACACCTCCTCCCGCTTTGAAGAGCCTAAGATCAGCAGCGAGCGTGGAGAATGAGCGCGTGCCGCCACGGAGGAGCGCATCTGCTTCTGTGCAAACGCGCCTGAGGAAACAATTCCTCAGCCTCTCAAAATTTCCAAAGTGCTTTGAAAACCACCGAGACCCATGATCTGTTGCCATCAGTATGCAGACGCCTGAAACCGAACACCTCCTCCCGCTTTGAAGAGCCTAAGATCAGCAGCGAGCGTGGAGAATGAGCGCGTGCCGCCACGGAGGAGCGCGGCACCGGAGTCCTCGTGCCGCGCTCCGTTATCCCTGCCCGGGCTGGGAGGATAAACATTTCAGAGCTGTCGCTCATCCCTCTCCCCTGCTGACATCTGATCATTACGGTATCTTAAGGACGCTTTAATAGGGTCAGGGTTTTAATGGGCGAGCTCGGCTTCTGGCAGTGAGACTGACGGCTCTTTGAGAGCAGGTTACTGGTGCTGATAAACCCAGCGCAGACTGGCTCGCAGCCCTAGGAGAAAAAGAAAAGCCAAAAGCAAGAGAATTGAGCCTAATTAAATTAACAGTTGCAACTCTTTGGCTCCAGAGACATGCCAGGCAAGGGTCTTACATCAGGCTCCTTCTCACCCTTCTCTCTCCAGAAGCCAATGGTGCCTTATTCCCCCAAGGAAAAATTGGCAATCCCCAATAACTTTGGGTGTCTCAGCCTGCCTGTTGGGTCACAGAATAGCTAATAAGGTGTTTTCAGGTTTGGTGGGCATTAAACTCCCCTTAAACATTACTCGCAACAGCAAGGAAATGTGTGTGTGTATGTGTGTGGCAGGGGGTGCGGGTAAAGGCCCTAATCATTCACAGAAGTAATTCAAATTAATCTTTTCAGAATTCATTAATGAGGTGCTGGAAAAATAAATGCTTAGTTAGAATTACGGCAGCCCTTTCGCCAATTTTATTATGCCTTTCTGAGGTTAATAGTCAGCAGTGCTTTAGCCTTGATCAATACAGAAAAACAGAAATCCCTGATTTTGTCAATGGGATTTGTATTACACAACCTAGCTCAGTAGACAGGGGACTCCTTTACGCTGATGTTAGCCCGTAACTATGATAAAGTTGCTCTCCACTCCAGCAGTCTGAAAACCACATTTCCTACTTTGATGCACAGCACTGCCCTTAAAAACTTCCAGGTCTTCAAATGCAACATATTCCAGCTCTTCTTGACAGTCTTTTTCATGACAACTTGCTGTTGTTGTTTTAAGTCTTTTGTATTTTAACTTCAAATATTTCTAGCCTTTCTTTCAGGCATTAGCAGAGTTAGGTACAGTCCTTGCTAGTTGGCCAGTCACTAACTTGCATATAAATATCTGTTTCTTTTAATGCTGTGGAGTTTTTTTTTTTTAAACAGCAAGTAAGGTGAAAGTCATCTATAGTTTTTTCAGACATAACTAACTTTTCAATTCCCTTCCCCCTCCCCTTTATTAACCAAGCTTTAACTTGACCTTTTGTCAAGGACTGCTTGTCTGGTAGCTGTTTAAACTAATGCCTGTTGCCAACTGCGCTGCAAAAAATCCAGTGAAAGCTTAATCTGTGAAATAACTGCCTTGTGGGCACTTTATCCTCCATTGCAAGTGCCAGCAATAACAACACAAATCTATGCGATTGACATTAATACTAAATATCAAGAAGCCATTGCAGAAAGGAAAGTCTATGATTTTTCACACAGTATCTTTCCAAGTACAGCTTTGCCAAGCTATTGACCTCAACCAGGAAGCTCAGGCAGTGACGTTTCCTGAAAAAAAATAAACTTTGTTTTTTAAAAAACTTAATCCAGAGAGATTGTTTTCTGCATGAGCCTCAGAAAACACATCTGTGCCTCCAAATATGAACATGACATCCTTCTTCCCAGTGCTTCCAACTGACTGGGGGGTGTGTGTGAGTGTGTGCGTGTGTGTAAGCATATATTATCTAAATACTTAAATATATAAATTTATAAATATATAAAACAATAAATATTATATATATTTAAATCCACATGTGTGCACCCATGTCCATGTAAGCATATACACACACACACATATATATATATGCAGATCTCTTCCAGCTATGATGCCCCACACTTATACCTTAATATTACTTAGAATGAGCTTTTTCCCTTAGAGACCTGCATAACTGATCCTGAGAGCTTGTGATGTGCAGCAGCTGAGCTGTAGCTGATTTCACCTCCACAACCCTCCTCCCCCTTCACACTACCAGGATCCAAAAAGCTTCCTTACTACTCAGGTTCAGCATCATGAAAACATACTGGCTTAAACTAGAGCTGAAATGCCACTACCAGCTCCAAATTGCAAGGAAATGCTCCAAAACAGAACCTTAAATCTCAGCCTTTTCCTCATGGGGTGTTTATGTTTTCCTGAATGAGCACATCACATCAAAATTTAGACTAGTTTCTGAAAAGGAAAGCATTGAGCTCCAGCATGCCGAGCCGCCCTGAGTCCCTGCTGCATCTTTACTGTTTGGGCAGCTCAATGACGTAAAAATCACAGACTGGCTGAGGTTGGAAGGGACCTCTAGAGATCACCTAGTCCAACCCCTGCTCCAGCAGGGACACCCAGAACACATGGCACAGGGTGGCATCCAGGCAGCTTTTGAAGATCTCCAGAGAAGGAGACTCCACAACCTCTCTGGGCAGCCTGTTCCAGGGCTCTGTTGCCCTCATGGGAAAGAAAATACCAAGCAACTTAATTAGGTTGGCAGTCTTGTCAAATAACTTGTTAAACTGTCAACACAACTCGTTCAAAGAAAAGCCTCTGGTTATGATCTAATAAGTATTTCCCACAGAAACTTCTCACCAACAGCTCAACCATTTCCCCAAGAGAGCATTTCAGAACAGTCTTCATTGGCTTGTTGCTCTCCTGCCCTGTGGAGGCTGGTGGTTACTCATCACTTTGGGACACGCTTTAGCAGGCATGGTAGTGATGACTTTACAGTTAGACTCTATGATCTTGAAGGTCTTTTCCAATCACTGTGATTCTACCCAGTCTCTTCACATCCTATTCTACAAGTCGGGTGCCGGTGCCTTGCCATCGGCAGAGCAGAAAATGGGATCCTAACAGTGACTCCTGCAAGGCAACAAAGTAAAAGTTATTTATCTAGCTACAGAAAGAGGTATTAAAATTATGACTAATGTTTTTCAGACAACCAAGATGTGTCAAATTTTTCAGCTAAACCTTCTGCTGCACAACTCTGATAAAAATAAAAAACAGGCTATTTTGATATACAAAAACATTCTATTAAAAGAAAAAAAAGGAAAACTTATTTTTAAGCTGGATTTTTCTGCTTCTTGCTTGCCAGAATATATTGGTCCTGGTAGAAACTCTCATCCTTCTCATCATGCTGCAGTTGAGAAACAGGGATTTTCCAAAGCAGAAGAAAATCACAGTCACCTCCCATGCTCACCCGAACATGCCCTAGAACCTCAGATAAGGAAGCGCTGAGCTCAAGTGCGGATGATTTCCACTGCATTTCTGGCTTGGTCTGGAGACCTTCAATCATCCACTGCTGACACCTCTATGCCTCAAAACCCTGCAATGGGTCTATTCTCAAAAAGAAAAAAACAACAAGCAAACAAAAACCCAAAAAACAACACACAACTGTGGTACCAAAGTTCCCTTCTAGGAAAGGAAAAATGATTGAAGGCAAGTCATTTCTGCCAGACCAATTCAGATGGAAGCAAGGCCAAAAGTCAAGATAGGATATTGGTTTTTGACACAGAAAGCATAAGGAGTGAGAGTTCTGAGTAGCACTAGTGTTCAAAACGGGCAAAATACATTCAAAGGTAATGACGATAGCTTTTCTATCTCGCATTATATCTATCTCAGAAGTTATTCTTCACTGGACACACTTTAATTGTATTTGCTTGCAGCTTGTAATCAGAGAAATACCCTTAGCTTACACTGAAACTACTGCAGTTCCTATTCATTTGCTGATATCGCTTAAAATTCCTGCTAGCTTTAATGTGAAAACTACAAACTAACATCACATCGTGTTTGTGTTTCTGAGGGTTCTATGGGGACAGCACACAGTATGATTTACTTCAACAAGAAAAGGAATCACAAGTCAGAAAGTCAGATCTCTTCCATAAAAATAAACCAGAAATCATTTAAAAGATTCCAACAAGGGGCAGCAGTTCTGTCCTCTACCCAGGCTTTGCAAACACTTCTTATCGACTCACTGCACTGCACACACAGCCTTCAAACAAGACAGAAAATAGTTACTTTCTCAATCAGAAAGGACAGCTTCCAGCTTGGTTTTAGCAGGCATTATAAATGATAATACAAATAAGAAAAATGTTCGCTTTTATATGAAAGGGAGGATGCTAGAGGGAAAGTTAAACAAAACCTTTCACTCCTCCTTATTCTCCTTCTTAGAGCCCATTTTTTAGCCGTGACAGCGTGTGACTTGTCACACAGGGCTCTGCTGAGCTGAGCTCCAGATCTCTGGCACTAGGCCATGATAAAGCCTTAAGGCACAGAAAGGCCATCCAAGATCTTCACCATAACCAGGCTTTGGGAAACAGCAGTGTCCAGCTGTACATTTCCAGCAAATGCCTCTCAATGGTATTACCACAGCCAGAAATGAAAATGTATTAGCAAAGGAAAGATTTTTGGGGGGCAGTACTCCTGCATTAAATTGGATACGTGCCCACCTTCCACTGTTCATCTCAGCTGCAACAGGCTGAGACCCACGGGCACTTATGAGCACGCACGTAAGGACGGGCAGCCAAGAAAGCCGCTGACTCCCTGCATTTGTAGAGCATTTGGATGCTTTCACAACTTGACAAAACATATTAAACACTGACATCTTAATTTATCATTCTCTAGATGAAGTGCTTGTCATGTCTATCAGAACTCCTTTACAAACCTCAAATAGCAAAAAAAAGGAGTCCAGCACTTTCTAAGGGAATAGTTTGTGATCCAGGAAAGATTAGGTCTCTAAAATAAATAAACTGAAAGTTTTGCACAAACTGATTATAGCAACAGATCTTTACTATTAAAAATATTTATTGTTAAAAATTTAAGCACACTTAGAATAACCCATTCTCCTACACAGATAGTATTTCAGTCAGTCTAAGTAGATCCAGCCTGGTATTTACATATTAATTTCAATGAAAAAGTACATTTTAAGAACAGATTTACAAGAGGAAAAGATATGACAAGGATGTTGCCTTTATCCTAAAACCAAGCATCATTGAACCAGGAAGTTAAGAGAGAGAGAGAAAAAAATCTAAGAGACTCAACCTTAACACTGCTGTACAGCGAGGACGCAGTGTGAATCAGGCATTTAGGTAATTGCATTCTGGCCTCCTTTAAAGCTATTTTCACCTTTCTGAAGCCCCCAAGTTAATAATCTCCAGCCCTGACTCATTTTAAGGGGCTGCTTTTCCTCCGAGAGGTTCCCATGTCAGAGTGACCATTGGCACTGAGCAAGAGCCAGGGACTCCTGCCCGAGGGTTTTGTCCTTTGGATTAAGACACTCAATTTTAACACTGCTGTACAGCAAGGATGCACTGTGAATCAGGCATTTAGGTAATTGCATTCTGGCCTCCTTTAAAGCTATTTTCACCTTTCTGAAGCCCCCAAGTTAATAATCTCCAGCCCTGCCTCATTTTAAGGGGCCGCTTTTTCTCCGAGAGGTTCCCATGTCAGAGTGCCCATCGGCACTGAGCAAGAGCCGGGGGCTCCTGCCCGAGGGTTTTGTCCTTTGGAGGAAACAAGGGTCGAGCTACAGGGTGTTAATATGCAGGGCAGGCACAAGACAAGCACCCATTGCCAGGCCTATAAAGAGGCTTGCAACGACTTTGCAGACCTGCAGCAGCAGCAGCTCAAGTCTGTTGACGGCTCTGGCTTCTGACTTGCAGCAGAACAGTTGGCTTTGGGCTTTCTTTAAAAAGCAGGTATTGGGAAGAGCACAGGTATGGGGAACCTACTCTGAGCCTTTCCAGCAGGTTCTGCCTCGTTTCCACCAGTGGCCAAGGTTTTGGTGGCATGAAGGACAACTCCTGCAAGTCACAACTATCAAACCATCCAGCTTTAAAGACCCAAAGCCAAGGGGCACAGCTAGTCCACGAGTGAAAGCCTGTATGAACCACCTCTCTGTAAGCGTGGTGTTTCGGCCAGTAAAGCGCTTGCTGGCAGCTTATCTGGGTGGTATGGTAGTAAATTGCATATATCTCCAATATTGCAAGGGATCTACTTAAGAATTTTAGCCTGCCTGTACCCTATGCATAATCATAATATTAAATACAGCAGTTACTAGTAACTTAGCTTAATTACTAGCTGATTTCTTCATATACAAGGAGGCACGAAATTTCTATTATTTTTAGTTACATGGAAAGCTTCAAGCGCCCGCTTTATACCATTAAGATCATTCAGAACTCTGGGAAAAACACACAAATGCTTTAATTCTTTAAATGAAATTTTTTAATTAATTTGAACTCAAGCTAATTAAAAGATTTACAGATTACACAAAGAAATGCTATTCCATTTTCAAACAGCAAGCCTTTAAGGCTGCAGAGATGTTCTATTCTCCATTTAGATTAAAGATATAACCCCTACGTTAAGTGGAAGAAAAAAAAAAAGTTCAACCTTAATGATGGAATTACAGCCAACAGCACGTAATCAAAGTGCTTCACAGATTTATGCTCAAGGTACAATTGCTTGAAAACACCCAAGGCCATTGCTGCCACTTACAAAAATCAGGGTACTGGAAACAGGAACAAGATTTTTATCCAGAGGTAACAGCCTTCAGTTAATCCTTCTTGCCTGCCGCTTTTCTGTTTTGTGCAGACACGTATAAAAGGAGAAACCAATGCCCAACTATGGTAGCCATCAACAGTCACACTGCAACAACAACAAAAAGGAGACAAATAGCTAGATACTCAACAGAAACGGTAACTTCAATAGGGCTGGATAACTCCAAAAAATTGAAGATGAAATCATTTACTTTGGATTTGTAGCTGAAAAACGTAAGTCTTGTCACTTTTGCTATGGATCTCTCCCTACCAGCAACTACTCTTAACTTTCCTGATCAATTCCAACCATGTCTGACAAGAAGAAAGTATCTCTGGGGACATTCCTACATGTCAGTAGCTGGCTAGAAGCTGCGCTCAGATAGTGCCGTGCTAAAGCCAAAGCAGGCACAAGTCAGTTTTTCCATGTCCCATATACATTTGTCTGGATGGCCACCCAGCACTTTGATATTTCAGAGCCAACATCATTGCAGGCTGTTGCTACCCCAGCGGGGCATCACTAGGAGCAAAGAGAGACCGAAGCTGAATTCGCTTTTGCATAGAGTGAAACTGGGCTTAAGGAAGACAAAAGACCTGGTCCCATGTGCACAAGTTTTGCTGTTTTCAGCACATTCTACTTTTAAACGCGTGAAAAATCACCAAGTCCTTGATTGGCGCAAACAAAGTTGGATGTTCAGCATGACAGCTTCGCGCAGCTGCTGACAATGAGCTTCCTTCATATATAAATATAGCTGATGTATACAGTGATTGTTGGCTTGATTCCTCTATTTAGAATAATGCATATAGTGCCATAGTAACCAGCTCCTGTCACCGATTAGCCTTCTCTTACGAAGCTGAACTATTTGTGCATGAATCTGTAAAGCAGCTCACATTTTTCCTGTCTGGAAGAAAAACAGAGGGAAAACCTGGCTTCTCAGTCCTCCAGTGCTCGACAAAAGTGACATGGAGTGACCTTGGCTATTGTTCTCTAAGTGGTTTTCCAGCATGTCACATGCATCTGTTACCCATTTATCGACCCACTTGAGTCTACAGAAACCAGCCAGTGCTCTCTTTGCTAAGCAGGGTTATTAAAAATGCACTATTAATGCTCTGCAATATCTCCAAACAAAATTCCTCGGCACGGTATAAATAACCTTAAGGTGTTAGATAACTTTTCAATGAGCCCCAAGAGCTTCACAACAAAATAGGTGTGTAGCCAGCATTTACACTTGTCTTCCCTCAAAGATCCTGCATCTGCGGACATTTAGTATTTAATGTTTTAAAAACACAAACACTGCAGAGCCTTTAACACAAGATGTAAAGAATTAGCCTACATTGTCATTTGGGAAGCTAACACCTGAGCTCTGATATCAAGTCCCAGACACTGGCTTTACTCCTTTCTAACTGTGTAAAAAGGAACACGTTGTCTAATCCTGTACAGAGGCAGAAATAGAAGCACTGTAAAAAAGGAAGTCCTTCACAAACACACTGTGAAGGAGAGCTGAGCAGCGAAGATGACCACAAAAGGACATGTGATGGTATTGCTTTGCTTGGGGAGCTTTCTGTAGTAAATGGTGGCTTTCAGATAGAAAATTAACAATTTGGGTGGCTTCTTCGACTGGCAATGCAACCAGTGCCTGGAAGGCGGGAAAAGCCTGCCTCCCTCCCCAGAAAGTGCTCAAGTGATTACAGAGACTTTAGTGTGGTGGAATAAGATGTAGAGACTAAGACCAAGCTCAAAAGCTACTGTGATTTTCTACAGCTACACAGCACATTACTGTGTGGGAGCAGAACGGACACATGCACCCTTTGTGGAAAGCAACCGGTATCAGCCAGCAGTAAAAGAGGCTTGACCTAAACAGCTGAGCTTAACTTTGCCTCAGGCTAAAGACAAGTGCAAAAGGCATTACCAAGCTCAGCTGACACCGAGTAGCCCATTGACTCATACTGCTTCGCACCCTAAAAGGAGCGAAACGAGGAGCTGTGGCTCTGCTAAGCATGTGCATTAGTAAGTCAGAGCAGTGACGCTGGGGACGCTGGGGTGAAGCACCAGTGCAGCACTGTGTGCTGTGGGGAGGGAGGCAGGAAGACACAGGCAATGCCCCGGCCGAAGTACTTCTGAGCTGGCTTTATCGCTAAGCTGTGAGGCATCACTGTAGCCATCTAACACAAAAAAATGCTAGTTTCTATGAGGGAATGTGTTTAATGAGGTGATGTGTTTAATATTTCACTCCAGAAGAGACCTCCCCTCTCAAGCACATGTCCTCATTTAATTTGCCCCAGTGCGCTGATTCTTAATGAGCCTGGGAGAAATCCAGGAAAACGTTATCACTGAATAAGAGCCAGAGACTAATGCCAGACTTAGCTACCTGATTTGAAGTTTTATCACACTTCAACACTGCAAAGAATGGAAAATACTCCAAGATTACCACCACTCTTCTCTTTCTCTCTCTCTCTCTAATCACATTAAGATTTTAACCTCAAATTCTGAGAGACTAAAGACTTTTTTGGAGAGTGGGTGGATAAGGGTAGAGGAAACCCTCCAATTCCTGTAACACAAATCATCTCACATTTCTTAGCTTGGGATAGGCATAAAAGTAAAGAAATCACTTAAACATCCTACCTATGCAAAAGTGTTGTTTGAAGTTGCAGACACCACAATCAGAATTAAAATTCTTACAGGAACTCGAGACACTGATATTTTAAATGCTTTCACTCTAACCTGGGGCTTATTGACATAGAAGGCTATTGTTGTTTCAGCAGCATTTTAAGGACAAAAAGATAGAAGAGACTTCAGGAGCCTCACTCTTGTCTCCAACAGCGATCTGGTCCCCTGGAGGACTCCTGTGTCTCAGGACCAGCATGTACAGGCCCCTGCCAAGAGGTCCCCACCCTTTGCAGCCCTCCCTGTGGGCAGACTTCGTAAGATAACAACACTTTATCAGCAGCTTAGAGCTAGCCTCTGCCCTCCCTCCTCACAAATTCATGAATAAACATGAGAGCATTGGGCTCCGAGTATTTAGATTCATGCTAAACGTGGCTTGCAAGCAGGAAGGGAAGGAAAAAGGAAAGGGAGGGGAAAAAATAATTAAAAAAAAACCCAGAGTCCTCCAGGCTGCAGAAGCAGAACTAAACCTGGAGGCTGTGCGACCTCACTGCAGCACCTGTGCGCGTAAGTGCCCTCCTTCCAGCAGTGGGATTAGTCGCTCTTTTTCCCCCGGGGGCTCTGCCTCATTCTGCACACGAGACAGGCCTGCGTGGGGGGAAGGCAGAGCCAGGTGGGGAGGAGACGGCGCCATCCGCATGCCCCTTCTGGCTGCATCGCAGAAGCTGCCTCTGTATGAGTCACAAGTGAGAAAAGAAAGACAATTTTAAGGCTCAAGTGATTGCTTGCTGCTTCAGCATGCCAGAGAGCTTCACCACAGAGTACCTGCGCGATGGCAGACAAGCCATTTACACCAACCTTTATGCAAACAGCCGCTGGCTTAGTTTTGTTTTCTAAATAACTAGGCTTGCAACCCCTAGGCTTGCCAAAGCCTTCTGATTTTCATGGAAATGCTGAGCAAGTACATAGCAGAGCCGGAGCTGTGGCAAATCCACCAGGAAGGGTGCTTTGAATAGGAGGTTTTTTAATACTTATATAAAACATGTGTATGCGTGCGCGCACACACACGTGTGAGAGGCAGACAGAGGCTTCCAGCGTTTCGAACAACGGTCCCTGAACTAACAGATACTCTAACCTCCATCTATCTCATAATCTGTTGGTAATATAAGGGTAAAATCACAAAGCTACTGTACAAAGAATTTAAAAGAAAGAAATGAAAAGAATGAGTCTAAAAAAATGGAGTATCCATTAGATATTTCCTGGCAAAGGTCCTTTGCACGTACACAAGGACATGGCTTAATAGAAGCATCTGTCTGACCACACACTGAAGAACTCGCCCAGTGCTGAAGCCAGCCTCAAGCCCAATGCCAAAATGAATACAGGAGCTCTCAGAATTCCTACTACCTTCGGGGTAGTCACAGTGAACGAGTTGCACAGAAGGAAGTGATTCAGTAAAAGTAAGAACTTGCAAGGCTTGATATTTTTTGCTTCTCAACCTTGATCCAAATTCAATTGCTAGATAGGCGATAAAAATAAACCAAAGATGTTTTTCTAAGCTTGATCCTCAGCAGATAAAAAGAGAAACAATTAAAGCACTTGATGTGACACATAAACAAGCAGCAACAGTTCCCAACTCTCCTTTTTTGCCCCACTCTAAGATTAAACAAAATATATTGTAACTGAATATCTTGAGGTTCCCTTCACCCTCCACCATCCCAGGCCCATCATAAGCTTATCATAAGCCTCTTTTAAATTTTTAAATTACAATGCTTTTATTTCCTTCAAAGGCAATAGGACTTTCTGGCTGTACTATGAAACATAGCTGAAATGCAATACTTGAGCATCTATATAAACAAAGAAAGCACACAGACATATTGTTATAAAGCGTAACCCAGCCAAAACAACAGCTGCTTACTAGCAAAATTAGTTTTTAATAACTTAATACAGTGCAAAACCCTAAAACACATTGTTAGCTCAGTTACTGCACAGAAAAAAATATGTGTGATACAGTATATGCTCATATAAATAAGCATAAAGGCTTAGCTGTGTCTGGAGAAAGGAAGGAATAGCCCTTCTTGCCTTGTGGGGGATCCCAGCATTATAGCGTGTTTGGTTTCCATACAGAGATAACCTTTTCAGAGATACACTTTGGCTCACAGGAACAGGATTCCACAGAATTTAATCATAATATTTTAAGTGACAACCCATGGCTGGAGTTAGAACAAAGACTCTGTATCATGACATGACCATATTAAAAAGAGATCAACTTTTGTGCTGTAGAAGGTTAACCACAGAAATTGGGGATTTTGCACTCCTATTAACTTCCTTTAGGGCAGATGGCATTATTCCTCCTCCCGCCATACGTCTCCATGCGGCAATGTGGTTTTCCCAGCCACTTTGATCAGGTTCCTCAGAGAAGGGAGAAAGCTGCTGCCCCACCAGCTTTACAGCATGGTCTTCCTCTTTCTGAGGTTTCTCCACAAGCTATCTGTTCAAAGGGGAAAACGGGCACAGAAAGAAGAAATCAGCATTCAGTGACATTGCTGCACATTCCTCCCCCTGAAGAGTACTGGGGCAAGCTGGAATAAAGATGCTTACCTCGCTGGAGAAATGGATAGAAGATCTCCAAGAAGTTCAGCAAAGGAAGGGCGAAGTCCTGCAAGTGGGAAGCATAACTCCAAGCACGCAGGCAATAACCCCAGTATTCATTGGGTGACCTGGACAGCAGCTTTGCAGAGAGGTGCCTCGGGATCCTTGCTCGTGGTCAGCGTGCCCACGAGCAGCGTGCCTCGTGATAAACAAGGCCAAGGCTATCCTGGGCCGCGTTGAGCGCAGCGCTGCCACAGGCAGGGAGGGGATCCTTCCCCTCTGCTCAGCTCTGAGGCGGCCACGCGTGGAGCGCTGGGCCCTGTTCCGAGCTTCTCCATGCAAGAAATGCAGGGAGTTACCGGGAGGGACTGGAGCTTCTCGTATACAAGGAAAGGATGATGGAGGGGGGACTCTAGCCTGGAGATGAGAAGGCTCGGAGGGATTTATCAAGGTTGATAAATGTTTGAAAGGAGACTGTAAAGACAACAGCGGTACTGAGAGTACCTTGAACAAGGGGGCTGGAATAAGATCCTTACAGCCCCAGCCATTTTGTGGTTCTGCAGTGTACTTTTACACTTAGGTTTGTAGAGACACATTTGGGGAAAAAGGTCCATTGTGGCTAGCAAAACATCTTCAACCTTACTCTGAAAGCAACACAGCCCACCTATACTGAATTAGGAAGACATATCTTAAGCTATCAGCAACACATCGCTTAAGGGCTCACAGAATTTGCAAGCTTGCATTTCCAGGAAATGCCTTTTAAAAAAAGGGAACAAAAACTCACCCTCACACTTTTAAAGTCCAACTGGTATCTACCGTTCAGTTTAGAAGGCCCTGCAGGCGGACAAGAGGCAGCGTTTCTAGCCACGCGCACTTCACACCAATGCTGTAGTAAGATGAGATACTTCCAACAACTACCAGCCTCTCTATCAAGACTGTCAGTTACTCCCAGGTTCAAAAGGCAACGTGCCAAGAGGACACGAGACAGTTCATGAAAAATTTAACAGATGGAAAGTATGAGAACCATAAACTTAGCAGACTTGTACTATTTTTTAGCAGTACAAACAGAAGATACCTCCTCCCTCCCCCCCCAAAAAAAGCTACATGCTTACATAACCTGCTCTGCAGCTTGTGGGACATAATTCTGAGCGACTAGCTGTGCCACATCCACGTACACTCCCAAGAAAGCAGCTGGCTGGGGTGGAGAGAAAGCAATCCATCACGAGGGATGCAAACCTGCCAGTCTGTTCCCAACTTCATCACCCTACAGAAGGCAAGCTCTGGGGAGAAAGAGTTGGAAGGGAAGTCTGTTTCAGACGGTAAAGAAATCTGAAGATATTGCAAAAGTGGCCAGATGAGAAGGCATGGAGGAATTTATTTATATAAAAACCAACTTTGCAAGGTTGAAAGCTTTTTTTCTTTTTTTTTCTTTTCTTTTTTTGGTGAAATAGTACTTGCCTAAAAATACGTGATCTGTGGCTGCAGAAAGTAAACTCTGCTTTCCAAGAAAACGGAACCTCTGCTTACATCTTCTAAGGAACACTTATACCAACCTACAAAGCTGGACATTGGCAGCTTCAACATTTCCCCCACCCACACACACTTTGACTTGTACTTATTATGCACAAAAGGGCACTGTTAAGAGAATTCCTGAAGAACTACACACTTACTTCAAAATCAAGAAAACTAATGATAAACAATACGAAGTTCCTGCCTGGCTGTTAACTTGAAGCTTTTGGTACTGGTACACTGGCATCCTGAGAAGTCGTTTTAGAGTTCTGTACCCAGAATTCTGTATTTTCTTCACAACATCTTTAAATAAATTCTCTTAATCTGTATTAAACACTTCCTAAAAAATTGTCAGAAGTCTTGGCTGTTTATTATGTTACTTCTTATAAACAAGCTTACTTGTCACCACTTATATTTAAGATCATTTCCTAATGCAAAGCCATGCTTTCAGTTTATATAGTGCCCAAGTTCTACCAATGGTGGAAGACATTAACGATTTTCTTAAGTAATGTAGTTAAGAAAATTCCAGCTAAAGTTTCACAACCTCAGGAGAGATCAAAGAGGAGGGGAGCAGTAGGATGAAGATAACAGATCAGATGAGGTAGCAGTGCAAAACTGTTGACCATCTCATTATCCCCAGTACACCAAAAACAAAACGGATTGTACAGCAAACACACACCCCAGGACAAAGAAATACTGATTTCACAGCATGATTCAAGCCACATGCAAGTGAAGTACATAGAGGCACACACGACATGCAAAGCTTTCTCCAAATTACGTAGAATCAATGGCAGCTACTTCCAGGTAATGCAAGTACTGGAGTGCCTGATTTAGAGACTCAAGGTTTCTCTGTGATAAGACAGCTCAGGAGTCCCTATGTTAGTAAAACAGGCAATTGGCACCCTGACGTAGCACTGATAATTAAAAATTGACTCTTATCGAATAGCTGTTTGCTATGCTGGTGCCAGCTACTCTCGGCACAAAATGAGGGAGCCTCTGGGGGAAATGCAGTCCAATAGCATAACACATACAGCATGAAACAGAAATACGAATGTTACGCAGGGAAGCTTACTACAGAACCATCCTCAATGTTAAAGCAAACCTGACTAAAAAACAAACAAACAAAAAACCCCACACAGCTATTCTTTTGCTTGAATTGAGTGTAAAAAAAGCCTACAAATCTTTTCCAGGAGCTTCCAGGACAAGAGCTATATGCTTTCAACTATATTAGAAAAAGATATCAATTTACTTGCTAGTTCCAGTAGCTACTATTCATTTGGAAAAGCATTGCCAGCAAACACAACTGTTGTCAAAGTAGTTTAATTTGCACACTCATCTATTTGCTATACATTCCAACAGTGCTCAGCAACACTTGGCTTAGAGCAACAGCATACTGAAGCAGCACATTTTTTGCAGGAAAATGTGCCAATCAATATGCACACACAGTGCTTTCTACTATGGATTCTATTATGTCAACTCCACAGATTCATATACCATATTCTGGGGCCCCGAAGCTTCATTGAATAACCTTATTTGAGTAGGCAGCTGTCTACTCCCCGCCCCCGCCGCCCATTCCCATCAGTTAAAAAAAATGAAGTCAGACCTGCATTTATCAGTTTAATTAGTAACATGCTTGACATTTTAATTTCTATTCTTTTATTCTTTCTAACTTTTAAACCCATTGAACTGAAGTAAAAACTTATGTTTAATAAAGTTTGCTTTCCTATTTGAGTTTGGGAAAGTCTAAAAACAAAAGAACACTCCCTCCCCTCACCTCCCTCTCACTCTCCACCCTACCCCCACCCCAAACACCCTTACCTCAGCAATTCTCGTGTATTTTTGTAGGTGGTAGTGGGTTTTGTTTTGTTTTCTTCAAACCTTCCTAAACAATAACTTGGATTTAGGCACCTATTCTGCACTGAGCTAGCAGTTATCCCTGTAGTTTACCTCTCAACAAAATGCACAAGACACAGAAAATAGAGCAATCTTTTATTCCTGCAGTCTTCACAGAGACCAAAACAATGCCTGTAATCTTATCTGTGGTTAAGTCATAAGAAATACATTTCAGAAACATGTTAAAATATATACAATTCATCTGGTGTGCAGCTGAATGTGCAAGGCTCTACTTTGGCACGAGTTGAACAGATTCAGTAAGACACATGCATTACACAACTGAAAAACATAAGGCATATCAGACATATTAAAATTTAGCTATTGCAAATTAGATACAAATAAAGGCAGTAGCACTACAGATAAGGGTATATATTAATCATCCAGAACTCTGGTAGTTCTACCAAAACAGCTATCAAAGTAAGAATTTTGCTGACTGCCAAAAGACATGTTAGTCATGTCACATTTAAGCTAAGAAGATGCAAAAGCTTTCCCACTCGAAAATGCACATCACAAGTTCTGCTACTAGTCTCAAAGGAAAGTACATTTAAAAGAAAGTTTTCTTCAAAGTTATACTACAAAGAGTATATGAAAACCTATTTCCAGACATGGACAGAAATGTTCAGAAACGGACAGTGCTGAGAATAACTAGCGTGTACCAGGTAGGACATTCAAAGCAGAGCCTTTTAAAGAAGGAGAAAGTGTCATGGTAGAACTAGGAAAGTATTATATATGGTATTCTCACAAAGCCTTGCATTTATTTCTGGTTACTTTCCATTATTGATAGTACTTTGATATTCATTCAAGTTTCTATGCTACTTGCTGAAATCCCTATCACCTACTGATTAGCAACACCCCCACATATTCACTACATGAAATGTGCACCAATAAACTGAAATATAGCTTTCAATGTAACATGCTCTAATTGATATGATCTATTTTCTTTCTATGTTTGTATCTTGGACATCAGGAAGCAAAATATGTGGTATTCAGAAGATTCAAAATCAAGATGAATTTATCAAAATGCTTAACCTTTCTGTACTGTAAAGGAGCACATGCATGTCTGACTGCCAATAACCAAGTACAGACAGAAAAAAAGGCAGTGACTGTTGTTGCCCCTTGCCTGGTTAAGGGTGGTAGTCAAAAAGAACAGTTGAATCCAGCTCCCTGCACAGATGATGGTAGTTCTACAAGACTGACAGAAGACCTGTTTGCTGTATGACGGCTCAGATTTCTCAAACCAAAGCTTCCAAAACACTAGTTGTTCTCAAATGACAGTCAAGCTACTTAATTTTTGATCATATGGGTCTTTTTAGCCAGATAATATGCTAACTTCAATTTAAAAGTCTTTACATATAATTATACATATGTATAAAATATTAAAACCTAACTACGAAGCCCTATAAACTGAGGTTCACTGTTTCTGCACTTAATTTGCCACCACTTAAACTGTGAATCATTGCTATCATATGGGAGTGTTTGAGCAGTTCTTCTTGCTGCAATTTTACAACAGCTTCTTTTTCTTCCAAACGTCCCTCCAGCTGGGACTTTTGAACTTCCAGGGAAGATGCCTGCAGGAGAAACGTTCTTTTCAGTTCAGAGGCAGAAATTGATAGACACAATGCAGTCAAAGTTGAGTGGTGTGGCAATGAACTTAAGTAATTAAAACACACAGTTTTAAAATTACAAACTTGCTTTGAAAACTTTCAGAGCTCCCATAGGTGCATGTGAATAACTACAGCTACTGTCACACTTCAAAAAAATACCACGGGGAAATACCACTGTCATCTTAAAATTGTCCTACTTAAGGGACAGAAGTGCTCATAGGCCACCCATGCTTTTTCTCCCCCCTCCCTCCTTCTCCAAGCCAAAGTATTTACCAGCAAGGGAAATATTTGTTATATATTGGAAAATTTTGCCTGGAGAGATTAGCAATGCAATTAATAGAAATGCTGCAAAAGCATTGCAAGACGACACTGATTTTTATAATTACTGACCTGTTTGCAGAGAGTTGTGCCTGTTGTGCCTTATGAGTTATTAGGAAGCTGAATATACTTCCAAGCAAGGACATGCAGGCTACAATGAGTTTTTCTGGCTTTTGTTTGCTTTTTGATATTTATTGTTTTGCCTTTTGTTTGCTTCTAAACCTTACCCTGCTGACCCTAGTTGTATAGCCAAACTGATGAACTTCTCTTGAAAAGGCCCATATTTTTTGTAGAGATGAAAATAGATTTCTTAGAATTTCAAAGATGAAAAAGGCACAGATACATTTTGGTGGGTAGGGGAGAAAAAGAGGGGTGCAAGCCACCTTTTCCAGAAGCCAAAACTAGCATCTAAAAAAAGAACACGCTCCATTCTCTCAGCATGTTTTTTTCTTCCAAACATCATGTCATCTCCATTCTTCATAAAGCCCCATGATAGTCTGACTTTGGCCTCTTTTCTCTTAAACTCAGACACAGTGTTCAAAACTCAAAACCTATATATGATTAAAACTAAGTATATTTGTTCTTATCTATTATCTACACTGCTCTGGTTTCTTTAATCACCTCTATTACTGAAATATCAACTCTCCAACTCTGTTATTTAGATACTTAAATTTCCAGACTGGGGACACGTGAAAATAATTCTTACCTTAATGCTCAGTTCTTTCCTTGCTTGTTCTGTTTTACTTAATTCCTTTCTAAGAACATCTATAGTTTCTTCCATATCTGTTTTTTCTTTCTGCCGAGATTTTAGTTTTTCTTCCAGAACTTTTATTTTTTGTTGCAAGCCTTAAAAAAAACCCCAACACATTAAAAGATGGATTGCCAGACTTAGAATAGAGCTATTTAATTGCCTGTGAAACAACAAATATTTTTAGATCCTGCGTGGCTGCTAAGTGAATTATGGAGTACTGCCATCTACTGCTAAGTTACAGTGTCTGTTTTGCAGTTATTTGCTGAAAAGTTAAATTCTTGTAACTTACAGTTCCTACAGAAAGTAATTCTAATGGACATACTCTAATAATATTCTCAAGGGATATTTGATACTGTCCAAAGATTCAGCGAAATCCACGTAAACTGAAAAGTTATATTTACGTATTCTTTCAAACAACAATGACAACAAAGTATTTGATCTGTTTCATGCAACTATTATCTCTAGCTATCTCTAAGGCTTAACAAGTTAGCCACTTCTCTAGGGCACATAAAAACACCCATTTAATCTAATTAGTTCTTTCAGTCCAATGATATTTAGGTACATGGCTTACTTGCTATTCTGCTGTCTCTATCTTGCAGCTGTTGTAGTAGTTCTTTTCTGTTATCTTCAGTTTCTTTCAACTGTGCAGCAGTCCTAGAGTTGCAGAAAAAGACAATAATGGTCAGAGAAGTTAAAAGACAGCAATGTTATATTTTAACAAGCCAGAATGATTTTTTGTGTCAATTCCAACTGCAGTCAGGAGGTTCCAGTCAACACAACTATGAATTTGCAGCGTCTGTGTACAGCAGAATTCTCCCCCACTCAACCTTCTGCAAAAGTTATTTCTCTCTAACCAAAAGGAAATGGTAGAAACTACTAAATAAAGTCATTCTTAGAGCTGAAGCATCAAAAACCGGCTCTTCTACAGACACACAAAGCATTCAAAATACCATTGCAGAACTGAGATTGCTAGAGTCATATCTCACTGCCATTAATAAAGGAGGATACTGCTTTTGGAGCTCCTAGGATGCTCCTGTATTGACAATACTGACAGAAAAATGTGTTTCAGAGAAGCATTACAACTGTACATAAAGAGCATCCAATAGCATTCAGAATATCAGAGTTAGGAAAAAAGGACTATTTCACATGATACCGCTGTAGTCCATCTATAAAAGTCTGCTGCTATCCTAAACAGTTAGGATAATATTTAGTTTTAAGATCATTGAACATATAGGCATTAGCAAGGGTGGTGTTGGAAGGTTTATGGTTGAACTCAATCTTTAAGGTCTTTTCCAACCATAAGGATTCTGTGACCATCATCTCCTATCAGTGTTACAGATATAACTTGAGCACTTAGTAGATAGCCTAATTCCCAAGACGTATTTTGTCTACCTTTTGTCTCACCTAGATGCCATCTACTATCACTCTGGCTCACTTGCTTATCCACCTACCATCTACCAGCTTCTTAGTTGTAGTCTCCAGCAAAGTGCATATGGGTGGGATGGAGGGGAAGAACAGAGTTGTGCCTTTCCATTGTCCCAAATTTATTTGTACATGGGTCACAGGTACATCAGAACTATCTTACGCCATCAGTTTTGGGGAAAATATGTCTTCCCCTCAGTGATAGTCTTGTGGTCTAAGAATGATGTTTTGCATCACACAGAGGAGAATACCAGTCATTACTACTTACGATATGATTTGTTTTTAAATGAAACCATGTATTAGTTTTAATTATTTATTTGCAAACAAAAGCCCTCCAGTGTCAAGATCAATATTTGATATAGTACAGAGAAACCTTGGAGGCTAAAAGGCAATATGTGAAAGCTTGGATGAAAAATAATATTTAAAAACTAAAGACACACCCAAAACCTAAAAACAAATACATTAAAAGTCTATGTTACTACACTAATATTTTTTCTTCCTAGTGTTTCTATAGCCTTTGTGGAGGACCTCTAATCCCCTCCTACACCAAACCACAATATAGTAAAGAAAAACAAGTAGAAATGACTACTACAGATTTTCACCTAATACACACATCAAACAACACTGAAGCTAACTACACTTCTCAGAGGTTACTTAAATAGCAGAGCTAAATTGCACTTTAGTCTCAATCTTTCAATTACTTGTGCTTTATCTTTACTTTGTTTAAAAAAAGATTGTGAATTAAACTTACTTGTCATTCTGCTGCTTGAGTGATTCATTTAGTTTTTTCATTGTTTCCACTTGTTTATTTAGTGAATTGCATGTAATCTGTAGATCTTTATATTGTCTTTCAGTTGTTTCATGCCTACAAATAAATTAGGGGGTTACATTTAAAACACATAAGTGGTTTTGAAGAGATTTTACTTTAATAGTTTGTCAGATAAAGAAAAATACTTGACATCTCCTGAGCAATCATCCCACTCAAACAAAAATTATTTCTTCTTAGCATAAATGAAAAGCAAGCTTCAGTAGGTACATTACATGTCCTTAATGAACATCAGGAAGCAACCTTTTTTCAATAGAAAACTCTCAGGGGCTAACAAATCAGTATGCTGATGCCTTTAGAAGTTTGGCATATGCAAACTGTTCCAAATTTGCTTTTTGCAGCCATCTTTTAAGGGACACCGAGTCTATTAAGAGAATTTAAGGAACTGCATTTAAAAAAACGTGTAGATTGTTTAGAAAATAAGTTCTTACTTTATAACACATGGTAAGGATGCCCAAGCTATTTTATTCCTTCTTGGAAAATGTACAATGACTAAATACTAGAATTTCGCTCCTTTCATGCACAACTAAATAAATACATCCTGATATAGCATGTTGCTACATACAAAGAAAGAAAAAAAAAACAACCTGCACTGCCATAGCAACTACAGTAGATGAGTATCCAGGAAACTCCATAACGGATACAGCAATTCACTTGCATGCATTCCAATTCTCTACCTCTGTAACTCCCTATGGGTAGTGACATGTCTTTAAAAGTATCTAATCAAATGTTTGTTCCCATTAAGTTAGAATCTTTCTGAATTTTATCAGCTTCTTGGCCTTGCTCACTGACACTTAAGGACAAGACCAACTCAAGCAGGTTGAAAAGGGAAAGCTCTTAACTTTTTTTTTCCACCCAAAGCAAATTCTTTTTTCTATAGAGAGATACATAGCTTCTAACCTTGTGTACTTCTTATGCCTCAGGTACCCTTTTTAACCTTAAATTCCTAAAGAAATAATAAACATAAATGTCACTGGGGAGATGGTGCTTCCACCGTTCCCAACTCCCTTGGACCGAATTCCAGTCAACACGCTACAGAAGCGATCACAAGGTGCAAGCTCCTTATGTGATGCGGATGCATCGCATGACACCATTAGACCAAGCATTTTTAGTTATTTTTTCTTAACGATTTTTTTTTCTATTTTGCTTTGGATATTGTTTAAATATACAAAGCTCTTGGTATTTCCAAGGCTAGACCTTCAATACCTACAGCTTTAGTTCTCAGATGCTATTTAACACAGTGACTTACTGAATGACTTAGGAGGTACCTGACTCAAAAGTAGGGAAAAAGGGAAATTTTCACTTTAAACTATGAAGTAGCACGTGATGCTGTCCTTCTAATGTACTTAGCCCAGAAAAATAAAAGAATGTTATCACTCCAGTTGGATATGAAGGATTTGCTCAGAGATCTTAAGCTTCTTACTTCTGAAGAAGATCAATAGAGGATTTTTTCAGTATTTCATGTTCTTCAGCAACTGTTTGTAGTTTTCGGTTATGTTGAAAGAGCTGTTCAATATCATTTTGTGCCCTTTCAGATTCCACCTGCTGAGCTTTCAGCAAAACATTAAGTTCTTCATTTTTTCGTTCTGCATCCTTCAACATTGCAGCAAGAGTTCTTGCCTTTGAGTGGGGAAAAAAACAGTTACTAAAAGCTCTGTTTTACAAGTCACTTTGTAATATCTAATTCATGTTTGATACCTAATATGATAGGCATATGTCTCTAATGTTAAAATACCTGATGTTCAAATCAGCTACATTGAGAAAGATTTCTTAACAAATACTAACTAAAAATTAGGCAATTAGCTCCTTCCAAATTCCTTGAGCTTCCTTTATAAACAGTGTAAGAGAAGGAAGAAAAAAGGTCAAGGAATAAAGAAGGGAAGAAATAGTCCAAGATCAATATATGTATGCCTTTGGTTAAGCTGCAGTCTCAGCTATTGAATCTTTATAGTAAAATTTAAAGAATAAAAATCATTATGAGCTCTCAAAGCATACCTTACCTACAAAGGCCCAGCGATGCATGATTTGTTTGAAAGTGCATCATCTTATGAAATACAACATGTGATTAGAAGGCACAAATAAGAAGCTGCTCCACATACACCAAACTCCATATAGAAATCTAGTGAGAGCTTTTGTTTGAGAGATTAGTATCTCCAGATTAGTATTAATTGTTAAGAAATGGTCAAAGGTAGTCAGTACAGTAGGTTAGTTTTTTTGACTTTAAAGGAAAAGAAAGCTGAAGGAAACTGTTCTAAAGAACAATCCAAAGGTAAATGGGATGCTTATGATGACACATCAAAACTGTCCTTAACTGTAAGCACAGCTTAGCTAAGCAGTGGAAAGCTTTGCATGTGCCATCGCAGTCAAAGCTACCAGACCAGCTCCAGCCCAGCATTGCAGCACAAGCTCCTGCAACTCACCTCAGACTCAGCTTGGGCTCTCTGACATCGGTACTGAGACATCAGCCTATCGGCCTGAGCCAGCGCCAGCGCCTTTGCCTCCAAAAGGTCTTGCAGCCTGCTTTCTTTGGACTGCCCACAAAAAGAATATTTTTTTCATTACAAATTTTTGCATATCCATGCAGGAATGCATCCCCAAACACTTTGGGTCATACTCACTGCTAACGCTGACAGTTTCTGCTCATAAACGTCCATTAAGTCGGATACCCTCATATCAATGATTGGCTCCTTCATCTGTGGAAAATTGACAGCAGCAGAAATTAGAAAACATTAAATTTGTAACTACTGAGACAGGTAATGTGTGTCTGAAAAGCTTGATAATTTATTGAATTGTGCTAGCTTTTTAAGTTCTTATTTTATCTCTGGAACTATCTGCTCAACTGCATACTCCAGACTTGAAGTCACCCTGGGAAAATAACACCACACCCACAATGTTTTCTCCATGGCCTCATCTTTGTTAACTCCTGGAAAATTATTTAGCTGATTTTCTCTAATGTCAACAGGACAACACACACATGGCTAAAAATCCATGCTTACACTCTTCACTCTTGTCAACATGAGGATTATTAGAAAACACTCTGGACAGTTATTTTGAAAGGACGCTATCCGGAACAGAACTTGCTATTTCAAACCATCTGCTTACTAGAGGAAGTAAATAAGCAGCTAAGTCAAATGAAAATGACACTCAGTGATTTCAGGATACTCTTCCTTAGACAGTGTTAATATAACGATTATGAGCAGCTGTTCATATACACAGATGTATAACCAAGTGCAAATTACACCAGCTGTTTGTACAACAAATGCATATTGAACTTTTCTCCACCATTTAGAACAACTATAGATTTTCCTTTGAAATTATCAGTAACCCCAACATATCAGCCCCGCAACATAGCTCCAATCTTCAACTCATTTCTCTGCCCTTTACAGACACCAGTAACTTAGATTTTTTCTTGCAAACTTGTGATCTCCATGCCCTTTTACATATTACAAGGAAAGATTACATAAGCTCCCTTCACTTTCTCCATACAGTCCTTCTCTGAAAAGATGGTTTTCAAATACGTTTACACACGTTCGAGCATCACACAACATACAGAACGCGCATAGAGCTGACCTACTCGGCTGTTTAACTAATCAGCGTTTCCTGCATTTTTAAAGAAAAAAAACTATTAATCAGGAAGACTAAGAAATAATTTGCTGAATAACATATCAAAAATATTTTTCCTTCTCGTCAAAACTCTAAGGAGCTGCAGGACATGCCTGCAAGCTACTGAACTAATGCTGCAAGACACCTGTGGCCACTTGGACTTTTATTAATAAAGACATAGCATGCCTACAGACTGCCACCCGCAGTGCTGATAAGAATGATAAGAATGAAAAAGGAAGCTGAGGCAAGAGTCACTGTTACACTGTCATTCCAGCAACTACCTAGAACCACTAGCTTCATGAGTTTCATTCTCAACTACAAAGAGCAAAGGGTTGCAGTAAAGGTAAGGCTGGAGGCAGTGGAATCAATATCGTCACCAAGCCCTTGTCAGACACTTCCTGTTCAGCCTGTTGATTTGCATGCTGTTCTTTGAAGTCAAAAGAAAGTAGTGGCAACAATCCATCACTTTGCCTAAAACAGCTACAAAGCAAGTACTTGGCTTTGAACAGAAAAAGAAAGATATCAGCATCTGACGGTATGGCCCCATAATGGGGAAAGTGTATGTGGTGCCTATTCCAGTGCCTCATCTGCAATGCACATAGTTGCAGAGGAAAGCAAAACTTTTCTAATGTTTCTAATGACTACTTTCACAGGAACACCACAAAGATTAAAATGCAAATGCTAAGGAGCCAGCTACAGGCAATAAAAGGCAAGTGTTAGTATTCCTGTTTAGAGGTGCAAGAGATAGTGCACCATGCTTTCATAAAGCAACATAATCACTCTACTGCCTCTATTTTGGCAAGGAGAGTGGGGTGGAAGTGCGAAGGGAAGGCCCTCCTTGTACCCATCCCGGCAAGTATACACAGCCATGACTACATCTAACATTTGCCTCCATATATGACACCTGAAAGAGCGTGGTCAGCTCAGTACAGAAGAGGATTTCAACAAGATCCCAGCTTCCGATATAGCACTGTACTGAGTTCTGCTCAGGAGCTCAGTAAAAACACCACATTTCAAATAGACAGGAATCTACACTCATCTCAACAGTCACATGCACTGTAGCCTGGAATGTAAATATGTTTTCAGTGAAGTGTCAAATATTTAACAAACATACATAAATTCTATTAACCTCTAGCCCAGAATGGAGTTTCTGTATTAATTCCTGAATGTTTGAAGTTGTAGAATCATCACATGAAGAATGGGATGAAGAACTCCTCACTGAAGTAGCATGGATCATGGGTGACTGCATTTGGATTCTTTTTGATGCATGCTCTGTTTCGTGCTGCTTGTAAGCATTATTTGCAGCAATGCTTTCACCAAGCCTGTATAAACACAAAGGTTATTAAGAATAACTTGCTAAAAATACCATTGGGAGGATTAAAGATAAGAACAATTTCATAATAACTTCTCACTCATTGGAAATATGACACTACTGAAAACTCCATGTACATTATCATATAACATTAAGATATACTGTACCTCGTCCCTCCTCCCTCCCCAAAAGAAGAGATCAGTCATCTACCAAAGATTCAGAATCACATTCACCTACCACATTTACCTCAAAAAACAAAAAACAAACAAACAAAAAAACAAAAACAACAACAACAACAACAACAAAAACCAACAACAACAACAAAAAAACTTTGTAACCTGTCATGGATCACCTCCAGAAACCGAGTGCAGCATTTCACAAAGAACCTGGTGTTTGGCTCTTTTTAAAGAGAAACTATAAACTGTCTCTTGTTACTCTGAGAAAGAGGATACTTAACATGTTTTTATTCTGCTCTACAAGGCTAGTGTTTGCCAGTAGCAGGACAGACATGGTGTTTAGCAGAAAGTGATTCATCAAAGATCAAAACACTGAATAATCAAAAAGTACAGCACTACCAAAAAAACCTTCCTTTTTCCTTGTCTGGGATTCTGCTTCACAATGTTTTATGAAACATACCAGGTTTCATAAGTTTTAACTAGAATTCGAGTATGCAATAAATAAATTGGAAAACCCAGATCCTTGTCTGCATGTAACTCAGGTCCCATTTTCAAGGCTGTTAGTCATGTAATATTCCTAATCAGAGCAAGAAAAGTCAAAAAGCTGAGTTTTAAGTGACCACTCAAGATCTTGATTCTTTAAATTCTTTAATTAACCCAAACACTTCATTGAAGAACTGTCTCAATTGCTTCCTGTCTTCATGAATAGAGCCTATGCTTAACTTGTTATTATGGACATGTTATTTTGCTACTCCATTGTATAAAACCAGGTATGTTGGATTGGATCCAGATCCTTTAACTAGCCTATTTGTTACTACTATTTTTTTTTTAAATATATCCGCAGCATGTTTTATATCCACACACACAAAAAAGCCTAGAATCAAAGCAGTTTAGGTTGGGTGGCACCTCCAAAAGCAGAATTGAACTAGATCATCTCTGAGGAGGGTCACTAAAGCAGGTTGCTCAGGACTAAGTCAAGTTTTGAACATCTCTAAGGATGGAGTCTCTACAACCTCCCCAAGGAACCTATTTTAGTGTTTGGCCACTTGTACAATTTTAAGATACATAAACACAATTTCTTGAATTTCACTTTTTGCCTCTGTGTCACTGGATACCACCAAAAACAATGTTTCCCATCTTCTCTGCACCTTCCCATCAAATATTTATAAATATAGACAAAGTCCTAACCCTAAGCCTGTTCTTCTCCACTTCTCAGCCTCACCTCATGAGATGTTCTAGACCCTTAACCATCTCACTTCACTGGATTTGCTCCAGTACATCCACATCTTTCTTCCACTGGGGAGGCCAGAATTGGACACAGCAATCCAGATGTTGTCTTCCAAGTGATGAATAGAGAGGAATGATTGCCTCTCCTGACCTGCTGGCAACACTCACCCCAGTGCAGCCTAGGAGTCTGATGGCCTTTACCAGCTTGTGATCAACTTGATTTCCACCAAGACGCCCAGGTCTTTTTCAGGCAAGCTACTTTCCAGCTGGTCAACCTCCAGTGTTTACTGGGGCAAGAGGTCATTCCTTCCCAGATGCGGGACTTGGCATTTCCTTTTACTGAACTTCATGAAATTGCTCTCTGCACAGTTTTCTAGCCTGTCATGGTTTCCCGAGTAGCAGTATAACTAGCTGGTGTATCAACCACTCCTCTCAGTTTTGTATCATTTGGGAAACTGCTGAGGGTGCAACACTGTCCCATCATCCAGGGCATTAAGGAAGTTGAACAATACTGGCCCCTAGCATCGGCTCTTGGGGGCATCACTAGTGACTGGCCTCCAGCAAGACTTTGTGCTGCTGACCATGACCCTTTCAGCCCAGAAGTTCTGCCAGTTTGCAAACCATCTCATCAGTCATTCATCTAGCCCAGATTTTATCAGTTTGCTCATAAAGATGTTTTGGGAATCAAAAGACTGAAGACAAAATAAACAACATGTACTGTTCTCCCCTCACCACTAAACTGTTCTATTTCGTATAAAAGGCTGTTAAGGTTGGTCAAGGATGATTTCCCCTTCCTAAATCCATGCTGACTACTCCAAATCACCTTTTTATCTTTCAGACGTGGAAATGGCTTCCAGAAAGATTTGCCCCATAATCTTTTCAGGGATCAAGGCAAGGCTGTCAAGCCTTGTACTCTCCCAGATCCTGCTTTTGTATAATCTTTTCAAGGCTGTCAAACCTTGTACTCTCCCAGATCCTGCTTTTGGCTCCTCTTGAAAATTGATGCAACAGTAGTGTTTTTCAGCCCTCAGGAACATCTTTTGATGGGACTTTCAAAGGTAGAGAGTGGTCTGACAATGACAGCCTCATGGGTGCGCTCCATCAGGGTCCATAGACTGGTGTACATCCAGCTGGGTTAAAGATTCCCTGGCCTAATCTTCCTTCACCAAGGCTAAGTTCTTCCATCTCCAGAATTCCCCTCTGGCCTGGGATTCCTGAAGGCTGGTCCTTCCAGTAAAGACTGTGGTGAAAGAATTGAATTCTTCAGCCTTTCTGTATCTTTCAGGATCTTTTCACCATTCAGCATCAGACCCACATTTTCCCTAGTATTCCTCTTGGTGGTATCATTAGTGCTCATGTGGAAGAGCAGCAGGGTTAAGAGCCTGAGAGCTGGGCGATCTCAGCAGATTTTCAACAACCCCCTGAACCTGAGCGTCCAGCAAGCCACCCTAGGGGACAGACTTTGTTCTGAACAGCTGCTAGCCACTTTTGTGCCGTGCTGCATGAACCACTGGGAAGAATGCTGCATCTGTTAACTAGCTTTTCCAGCTGTGTTCTGGGAACCATGCACGTATACAGGGCTCTCCCAGTTCCTGCTGCAAGGGTGCTTGACCTTCCCTGATCAGGAATGGGCTAGAACAAAAGCTCCAAGCACTTGCTGATCTCTTAAAAGCTGACAGAGCTTGTAAAAGCAACTGGGACTTGCTAGAACCAGAGCCTCTGGTAGCTATCCTCATTCAGCAGAAGACACATTGAATTTCCCTAGAAGGCTCCTAGAAATGGAGCTACTTGCCCCACATCTGATGATCTCAAAGTCCCTAGAAGATTAAGACGACCTCGAAGCAAAGCCATCTGTCCATGAACTGACTCTCAATATCACAAACAGAGTTCATTTGCTGATACCCTAGAAGGGCATGTAACACTGGCAAGGTAGTCTATTAAGTGTTGCTTCTAGTACCAATTGTTGACGAAAAAGCAGCTTTTTCTCATCTTCTCCCAGCGTTGATGAAAGCAGCTTTTTCTCATCTTCTCCCAGGCTCGTCATCATGTAAATTCCCAGCTATTCTGAATTAAGGTAATGATTTTTCCCAGAGAACTACTGCATGGTTTCACACTTAACTGCAATTGATGATGTCTTAACAGTTTACTTGCTAGAAGTTTTTGAATAGTCCTTTTTAACCCTATTTAGGATAGCTTTCATAAATTGTGCACATTTTATCATGTTACATTTGTTTACTTGAAAAAAAAAATCAAGGATTTAACTCTTGACATCTATAGCTAACTAGATACAAGTGCTTTTTAAATATACTACTACTTCATAATCATAAAAGCATCAGAGTTTTAAGGATGAAAATCTTCACAGCCACCATTCTAGGCTCTTATAGGTGTTCTCAACACTGCCTTTTTTCAGATTATGACAAAAAGGAGTATGATTCTCTTTTTTTGGTAGTTTCTGCATATACCATCTTTGAGCTTTCTCAAGAACAGGAAAATCACAAACAACAAAATGACAAGAAAACACACAAGAAAAACAAATTATTATGATAAGTCTTCCCCATGAAGCATCCCTACAGCCATAAAAGTGTCAAATTTTACCACATTATCCCAAAAAGGAACTTACACTATGGCAGGAAAATCCGGTAAAGGTGCTGCCTCAAACAATATTCGAAGCCCAGCTTGCACTTGGTCTCTGTGATCTGACGTTAAAGCAAATGTCAAAGGTGTAATCAAGCGCTGATCCTGAAAAGAAACTACTTTGATCAAATACAATATAAGTCAACAAAAAGAAAAAGACATTACAATACACCCAAGCTTATTGGCACAGAAATGCTTTATTCAAAACTGAAGCTACCTTGCTGAAGTTTACCTTTCTAAGTTTCTGAAGCATGAATGCAATAGAACAGAAACCATTTTAAAAATAACTTCTTTTTTGTAGGTATTATAAACTTGCTTTCCTATTTAAGTCAAGGCAACAGAAAAAAAGTCTACTTAAGTCCTTAAGTTTTGAACTACTTGATTTTAAAGATATAAAAACTCATAAGCTTAAGATATAATTAGAATTTACATAGAAACTTGGAATTATAGATATGCACACAAAACATTCAGAATTAAAACTATTGCAGTGCTATGACCCTCTCTTTCACAGATATGCTTTAGAAGAGATTTCACATCATACCTGTAAAACTTTGTAGAAGCTGACTTCCATACTAGGTACCTCCTGCTTAAGTCTGCTCATAAGATCAAGTGTTTTCAAAATAACATCAGCAGCAAGTTTGCTTTTAACACAAATGGAAAAGTGAAAAAAGAGGTAGAATGAGATTTGTCAAAGCAACTCTGAAAAATTCAGTCTCTCTACAGAACACATGCTTCTACCCCCAAAATTAAATGTCTAGCAAGGCACCAATGCCAGCACCAGGAGAGATTACTCAATTACTTGGACGTGCTACTGAGCTTCTCCAACACATTAAGGACTGCAATAATGAACTCCAATTCAGCTTGGAAGTGAAGAGCATTTAATTCCAGGCCAATTACGTCTCATTATTGGTTGGCAATGGAAGGGCAGCAACTAGTCAATGTTCTAGCCAATTACACTGAGCTCACGTGCTTTATATGCCTTTAGCATGCATTTTTTTTCACCTTCTCTTGTATAATATTTCTGAACTCTAGTTACATAAAATCTCAGTGGAAAATTAGATGTCATGAGCATTTCAGGTATGCTTTTATTTGGATTTAACTACAGCATATGAGGTTTAGTATCACTCTTCCATGTAAGTGGAGCTTCATGTAACCCCAGAACAATACCAGAACGTTTAAGCTAGGTTTTCTTACTGAACTGACCAGAAAGCCTTTTGCCACTTTTGACCATCTTTTTTTTTGATGTAGTTCCAAAGAAAATCATCCACCACTCTCATGCAAGTGTTGCTAAATTAGAGTTTAGATAAACATGATTTTAGTGTGCTCACCACAGCTCAGAGTTCACTACCTTTGTCCCAAAACCAGTATCAACCCCAATATAGATGAACTGGTGTTCTATTAGCGACGTGCACCGGCTGGCACTCAGTTCCTTTGAGGCGTGTGTTTTCAGTATGTCATCTCCACACAGCAGTAAACTTAAGTTAAGAAAAAAATAGCTTAATATATGCATCTTTAAAGTCACAAGCTAAGTAAGCTTCACTTTTCAATTAAGTGTACTAATTCGGAAACAGACAACTGGAGAACTAGAGAAATGCCACTGTCTACAAAATCACTAGGAATACAGAAGATGATCAAAAGGAAACAAACATCAACCTCCAACACAAGAGTTAGTTCTCTAGGTGAGATTGTGGGCGTAAAGTTGAAAAAGGCAACTGGACAAAAATCATAGAAGCAGAAAAATAGGAAGAAATGCAGTTTTCCAAATAACTCCAGGCTTGAAGCCTGAAAAAATGAGTAATAGCACCACACTGGTCTTCTCCCCATGCTCCCTATCTTGGCCACTGTCAGAGATTGTATGCTAGTCCAGACAGACCAAATAAGCCACTCATATTCTAATGAAGGAACCCTTTTGCAAATAGAAGAATGCAAAATGGCATCACTTCACATCTATTTTTACTTGCATTTCATTGATCTGAACTTGCACCATATTTAGCTGGATGCTTTACACTTTCGAACAGCCACCACATTTTATCCTGCATCACTGTATTATTCAATTATTCCCAAGCAATTAGAAAGCAATTTAAGGTCTTTCAGGATGACAGCCCTAAGCCAAATTATGATGTTGACTGTCATGAAAAGCTATTAAGTGACTCAAGATGAGCATTTTCTCTAACATCTTAGAGCAGCAGATCATTGTAGAAGAAGATTAAATTAACTGCAATAGGCACATAAAAAGGATATTTGTCAGAACACTTATAGCCTTAACCATTCGTTCACACTTTTTCTTCACTAGTAACTCATCCACAATCTGTTCTGGCATCTGAAGATGATCAAGCAGAACAGGCAACAAAAGATCCACAAAGTGTTCAGCCGAGCCACTGTTGCCACTATTAATAACGTCCTGCAACAGACAAATTTTACATCAATATTTAAAACAACACAACCAGAAAACAAAAACCATTCTACCCTTCTTACACCAACCTGTTTTCTAGCTTCCCCAAAGCCTTACTGTTTTGGGTTTGTTTCAAGACTACTGATCAGTATCACACTGGTGGAAGTTTAACAAAGAGCACAGAATCAGCAGACTTCTCCACTTTTACTAGTCCTAACAAAGAACTGTTTGCATCTACCCAGTTACTTCATGAACGGCCATATCTTCCAACTACATTTCTGCAAAAGGCTATTTTTTAAAAACACAGCTTGTCTTTAAAAGAAAGCTGATTTACAGTGTGTGGAATTCTAAAACCCAAAGCATTCTATTTCAGATTTTTTTATATACTGTTTTTCCAAGTAAGAATACAAAGATGGATTGACATTCTAACTGTAACAGCAGTTGTTCACAAATCAATTCAGAGAAATAAAATACAGCTACAAAGAGGCTATTTATACTCCATTAATAGTTTTTATACCTCAAAAATCTCCTTGAACAGCTGCAAGGCTAGAACTGAACAGTCTTCAGAACCTTCCAGTGGTTGGTTTGACAAGTGCACCAGTGCAACAGACGGTTCAAAAGTCTTTGAGCGAGCTACAAATCTGGCATTTCCAGCGACTGGCAAACCAGAGGGTTCCAGTATTGCCTGCCGCAGAATATGACGCAGCTCTGTTACAGAACAGAAGGCAAGTAGCAGTTCTAAGACCTGCATAAAGTGAATGAAAGAGTTTTATTTTTTTTTTTAACATCGATTACTTCTACAGAAACTGTAATTCCTATAACAAGGAGCAAAAATTAAGAGAGATGTAAGTTCCAAGCAGCTCCCCTTGGCATGCTGAAGGTGGTTAGCTAACAGTACTTCAAAGGATGACTTCCAGGAAAGGAAACTAAGTCAGCTGCAGAAACACAGTTCATAGGAAAATCAGGCTTGTAACAGTTTTCAGTGTACCACTTCCTCCTATATCTAAAAAGTTGCTGCCTAGAAATCCTTCAGCAATAGAAATGCCTCTGCATGCAACCCAAATGAAGAAAGTCACAAAAGGAAAACATTCCAAGATCTTTACTGCTGCGTATGTGCGTAGAGAGATAAAAAAGGAGGAGAGATGCATTTCACAGATATATTCAGCCCAAATATTTTCAGGACATTTCATATTTCTGTCTTCAGCAACAAATAACAAGAGTGTTTCATTTACACAAGGAGGTAACTAAGGTAATGTAAATGCAAAGGTAAATTGCTTAATTCAAAGAAGCACCAATTTTATTCAATTATGAGTGAAATAGCTTATGATCTCTAAAACAAACAGAATGGTTTTACAATCATCAGTTCAAAATGTGAATATTAATTTAAGTTTTGGCCAGCCTAGTGAGGTGCACACTGCATTCCTGGTCCAGCTCTGTGCATTTGTTGTTAGCCAAACAGAAAAAGGTTGGGGCCTTTTGTTTTTATGGCAGTTGTCTGAAAGCAGACATACAACCAATCTCTGAAAAGTCAGCCTGATGGTGTTTTGAACAACCAAAAGATTTACAGTGGATTAATGCTGACTAGAAGATTAAGTGACCTACAATTTATTTCAGCATCAATAAGTACATAAGAAACATGCTTTTGACTTCAAAAGTGAAAAAAAACAGATTAGTAAAGATAAGCAATTAGCTTTATGCTGAAAAAGCATGAATACCTTACATGATGAATCAGAATCCCTTCCATGAAGGAGATCTAATACTTGCCCAAGGCATGAGGTGAAGTGCTCATATCTACAACATACATAGGATTTATCACTTGATATAAGTCTTAAGTGCCACGTTCCCCTTTTGCCCTCCAAACACTTCAAGCATAGATTTGACAGTCTTCATAGTTTACAGATACAATAATGTAATTTCTATTCAAGGCTTTACTTAAAACATACTCTAAAAGTGAATGGAAATTCCTTAAAATAAACCAAGACTTTGCCAGCTGTTTTCACTATTAGAGATTCAGATCTAGATTGAGCAACTAAATTCTATTGGTTGGATTTGTAAAACTGCTAGTCGAGGATTTCAAACGACTATTCTGTAATGTCCTCCACTTAAATTATTACAACTTGGACAATATTACTCTGTGAAATGGCAACAAAGCCATTCATTAAGTTGCCTTACCACCAATACCTCCCAGTTCACATTACTTCAGTATGAGATTGGTAATGCAAGAATTCCTTTGGTTTCCAGTATAAGATGCTATAAGCAACTAGTAGCATTCAAGAAGCACCTAGATTTTTTTTCCATGCTTCAGTTCAGAATAAAAATAAAACATAACACAGCAAAAGCTTAGGAAGAATATCCTACATTTTCATAAAGCAAAGTTATACCTGGTAAGATAATCTGCAATTTTGGGGTTCTTCAGAAGATCCACAAGGAGATCAACAGAGTATTTTCTTGTTAGAGTACCATCTCCATTTACAACAATATTGAATATTAGCTGAAAAGTCTGATGGATATTTCGGGCATGAAAAAGCTGAAATAAAGAAGAGTTATATAAAATACACATACATACTATGTGCAGGTCTCTTATTAAAATTTGCTGGCATCACAATTTGCTTTGGCCACAGTGGCTGTTAATTTTAGATAAATTAACATTAGAATAGACTTCAAAGAATTACTTACTTTTTCTCCTACTTCTTCATTTAAAGTAAGGCTTGATAACACTGAAAGTGCAAACACGACCATAGTCAAACTACTATGGGCCAGGAAACTTATCAAGGTACGATAGAAACTCTTCACATTATTCTAAAGCAGAAAAGAGAAATGCAGGCATTACCAATTGTATTCCACTCACACACCAAACTTACACCTAGTACATACTTACAAATGATACAAATCATGAATAATGATACAAGAATCTTAGAATAAGTTCTCTGGAAAATCTATTTGAGTGTTCTGCCAATGAACAGTTACTTGGGTGCTGATGTCAATGACTATATTCGCTGTTGAATTCTATCAGTAGAAAATTAAAAAGAATTCCATTATATTTGCTAAAACATCTCTACAGAGAGAAAGCTATCCCTGAAAAATTGATCTCCTCCCCATCTCTCTTTGCCCTGTGATCAGATTTGAAAACACTTTCTCCCTTTTTGCCCTTCTTCCAAGAAGGCACATTACAACATTCCCTGCCACGTATATGAATTTGTATTCCTCAGTTATGAGTTGTTTGCACTAATTAATGAAGACACAGGGAAAAAAGCAGTAGATATATGGATGTGTATTTGAAAATGCTGGAGCCTTGACATCAAGATCAGTAACAGTTACTCATTTATCTTCAGAAAGGTAGATCTTTATTTCTCAATCCAAGTTACTGCTGACTTACCAAAGACTTAATCTGAGTTTGGATAGATATGTTGTGACGACAGAGGTTTGCTAGGAGTCCTAAACATGGTATTGTTAACTCATCTTCAGTGGACTGACTTCCAAAAAAAAAAGAAAAGGCACAAAAATTTAAACAAGCTTCTTTATACTAAAGCATCCAGAATTTAATGAAAACAAATACACGATTTTACACAGGACGCTATTTCTCCAAGCAAAGCAAAATTGAGATTTGCAGACTCCACAGTGTTAGCAGATTTTAATTGAGCATAACAGTAAAAATATGGTCCCAATTTTACTGCAAGCTCTTTTCAGAGTCATCAGGCCTCTCAGGACATTTGCACAAAATTTGTGTTATCATAATTTCAATATGATCTAATGGCAAGCATGAATTTACTATTGACCCCATTTTTGGATTGGACAGCTGAGACTGTGATAGCAATTCAAGCGCAACCTCTGCAAGTTCCATAATTACTCCATTTGAAAGTCTTTAACAACATCTTTAAAGAAAAACCTCTAGTAACTTCAGAGAAAATGTCACAATTGATTCTAGAGACTGGATTAGTACAATGAGCTAGTGATCTTGGGGGAAAAAAAAACAGAAACTTAGCTAGATACTTCCCATAAGCAAAGACAACTGAGTATACACTTACATGTGATGCATTAGAAATGAAATTAATTCATCGATGTTGGCACCAGCATGAAAAACTCGAACATTGTAGGTCAGCCTCTGCAGCAGCTGAATACTCTGAGGAAATAAAAGTTATTCAGATATATATTTCCTGTAGCATCTCATTATGTTTCAGGTACAAAAGGTATTTTTCTACAGTTAGAACCAACAAACAAGATGTAGCAAGACACTGCAGCTAAACTTATTTTCACATTCTGGAGTATTAGCAATATAATTCCACAAGCTGCTGCAAGCACTCCGAGTTCTCTTCTACTATATTTATCTGCATGTACTTATTAAAAGCACACATAGATTAATATGGTTTTATTTTTACAGAGAAATTACTTTTTTGTGCTCATCCAATTCTTGCCATTCCTCTGTCAGCAACGTCTCCATTCAATCAGTGAGAAAAAGGCTTTGTCATATTGAAATACCTAGAAACTTCACCCCCAAAAAACGAAAACAAAACGAAACAAAAAAACAGGAAGTATTTTCAATCTCTTTCAGGAAGTTTGTCTAGAAAACCTCTCCCAATGATAAGGATTAATGTGACTTGCCCTAAGTTCCCTGGTATTTCTAGTGCTTTGGTAGATATCCAGAGCATGTCAAATGCATTATTTACTGGATGCCTAATTAATTTTCCACAGATAAAGGGTAAGAGAACTGCTGGCAAATTCACTTGCTGCTTTCCTCCCCAGAGGAAAGATGTGATCAGAGGTTATTAACAAAGTAGTCAACAAGGAACTGCTGAAAGCTTAGAGACAGGTAATAAGAAAGCCTGTACATACTTAAAAACACAGGAATTACTGACAAAACTTTACTGATCAATAGACAGAAGAGTATAATGAAAGTCGGTGAAGACTTATTTAAGTCATAGTACTTTGACTGAAGAACCAATAAATGTCTGCACCTGACTCCAAAGACAGGGCTTCCAGAAGTAGAGCCTTTTCCTTGCACTGCCAGATATCCCTGACCAGAGGGAGAGAGGCATACAGCCCCAGGAAAACTTCAGTAAGAACCAGCAGCCACAGCTTCCCCTTCACTCTAATTTCAGCAACCACCTGTCAACGCACTGACTAGGGAAATAGTCTCCAGACCTTTAAGGACAACATTAGGAAAAATAACTAAATTTACATTCGATCAATTGGAAAATAAGCTTCCAGGCTCTCATGAAGCTATTTCTTGAAGTAAACACTTCTAGTTTCAAAAAGCACTTGTTTTTGTGAATTACAGTTCTTGAGAAGTATATGCATGATTAAATAAAGAACACTGAACTCCAATAGCCCCAGATAGGGTATAAAATACATAGCTTTGTAGCACCTTTATAAGGTATAGTATAATATTTACTGTACAACTATAATAAAGTATTATTAAGCATGAGTTCCAATTACCTGTAATAAAACTGGATCACTAAAATTAGTAGAACTTCGATGAACCAGCCCTGCCAGCACACTGGTCAAGTTGCAGGTATCCTGAAGAGCTTCTCTAGCCTCATTGTCTAAAGCTAGAATTTAAAAGTATTATTAATAATAATAAAAAACCCCTATACAGTAGCAAAGGTAACAGTTACATTAGCAATGGAAGCAGAAGCCAGGAGGGTCAAGCCTGGGACAAGTTTCTTCAAATATATTTCACGAGTAACTACAAATAAAACAGAGTTCCTGTACCTTTGCGTCTCTATCTCACTAAATAATATAAATGAAACACCATCTTTCCCTTAAGATGCATGGACACTGAGGGAACTGTCCCTCCCACCCCGCTCCCACATTTACTTACTAAGTCTATTTGAGAGCTCAAGTCCTGCACACTTAAAGCTTAACATCAATGATTTTCGTTTCTTTGCTTTGTACTCAGGTGGGAAAGTAGACTAGGCAGTCCAGGGAAAGGAGGAGCAAATAAGAATGACAAAAAGTAAGCAAGGGACCAGTGGAAGGAAGACTGAATCTGAAAAACTCCCCACTCTAACAGATGGGGGCAAGGGTGAAACAGCAACAAGTATCTTTTCACACTAAATATTTGCAGAAACTCAAAGGCAGCTCAAAAGAGACTGAGAATCAAGAATCATTAGGCCATCCTAAAAGACTCCATTCCACCAACCACTGGCACATGATGGGAGACACTGGACAGCATGAAACAAATAGTTGTGAATATATAGTGAATTTTTCACTACATATGTAGCCTGTATGTGTGTTATGGTGGGCACAGAGTTCCCTAGACAATAAAGTCACACTTCTGTGAAATGGAAGAAAAAAAAAATCCCAAGAAACAACTGATGGGCATCAGAGCCAACTCCTTAATCCTGAAACCCAAGCAGACGAACCAAGGGCACTGGGCTCTGAACCCAACTGAGATGCTAAGAAGCATCTCAAATGGAGGCCTGAACTGAATCTGTGACTACTGGTGCATCATGGTTTCTCTCTTCCTTCGCAATGCCTGCGCAGATTTCTTCACTTCATAAAAATGTTATTTTCAAGCTTGAAAAAGACATCAAGGAACCTCCAAGAAAATGATTTCTCAGGCTCTCAGCAAGGAAGCAAATTCTGGCAAACGCAATCACTGTTTTTTTCCTAGGAAAATCGCCCAATCTATTTCTAATGGTGATTTAACATCCCATCTAGCCTTGTATGTACAGTATGGCATCAGTCACTTGAACATCATTATAATGAAAAATATTTAATCTTTCTCTGCTTATGCTTTTTATAGGAAGTTGCTCACACATCACAGACCCAACACCTGCCTTACCCTTCCTATCTCAGATCTAAACTAAATATTTAACAAACACGACTTACCCAGCTGTGACAGCAAAGTAACCACAGACAAGGTTAGAGAAGGGTTTGTATTAGCATCCTCAAGGAGTTCTACCAGGCAAATAAGACATTCACTTGGTAGAATCTGTTTTGAAGCAAATAATCTAGTAAGTTTCAGTTCAGAAATAACCTGGAAAGGAAGGGAAGAGGAAAAAAGAAAAGACCATTTTACATATATATAGATACACGTTTCCCTTCCCCCACCCCTTTTCAAAGTTACTTATCTGCAACAGGGTATTTAGTACAAAAGTCATTGCATAGGGTTGCATGAGAATTAAATATCTTTTGCCGTATTTGACAAATATAATGCAAGTGCCATTCTAGCAGGACACTCATGTTCACATTTGCTGCTTTCTGTATCTCAGACAGGTTTCAAAAACGAAACAAACAAAAAAACCCACACAGTTTTCAATGTGTAAAACAGAGGACAGCTTCTTTCAAACTAATAGCTGCAGCAGAACAATACTTCGCATTTCTTCACACATTACAGTGACTTAATACTAGCTGCTTACTCTTTATTTATATATATATTTACTTACATATACACACACACATTCAGATAAAAGATGGGCCTTATCTATTCTGAAGGAATAATCAAACATATTGCTCAACACGGACACTTAATAATCGGCTTCAGTCAACTTCACAGGCGGTACTACAGAATAAGAGGACTGGAATACAAGAGCATTTCTCTGTATGAAGATAAGCAGTAACATGTAATGCTGCTTTGTGAATACTCTATGCTGTAAGACAAAAGCATTTTGAATTCATGGAAGGCATGTAAAAAGATGCAAGGAATGACACAGCCACATATCATTTCAGGTAGACCTAAGTTGCATGATCATAATATAGCAGTGTAATGTTATTCATGTATAGCTCATGTATATCTTCACAGTAATTACCCCAAA
>NW_010587883.1:0-26283 GCF_000705375.1 Tinamus guttatus
GGCTAATAGGAGGATTGACTCAGATCACTGGTATTGCTCCCATCATTCAAGGTGTCAGTAAATCAGGAAATACAGTTGGTTTGACTTCAGCCAGAAAGGCTAAGGTTCATATGACTTTCACCAGTTTAAGAAAACACTCAGATTGAGTGTCATCCTTTTCAGAATTTATTATTTTTTTCCTTATAGCATCCATCAACTAGAATAAATAAATTGTATATCCAGTTTCCATATAATGCTAATTAAATAGCATTCAGTAAAAGCTGTTTCATGTTTGTGACTGGCTTAACTGGTTTAACTTTCTTGAGGGCTTCATCCCCAATTACATGTTGAGGAAGGAAAGAAAAGTGGATGCAGAGACACACAGACATATGCATCCACACACACACCAATTAATGCCAAAAAAACCCCAAACCCATTATTGTTATTTTTTCAGTGATAATGACTGCATATCCCACTAAAGAGAAAGGTCTCTTAAACAGAGGCCTACAACAGGATAATGACTTAGCAAAATATGACTGACCATTACCACATTACCTCTTTAATTATGCTTTTATCTCTATCAAGCATGCCTTATATATTCAGCATGCTTCAAACACATGGTAGTGCTGAATGTGCTACTGAGGCTTCAAAGAAATGAATAAACAGGGGGTTTGCTATGGAGCTGAATGGGCTATTAAGTTTAGCGAACACAAGAAGAGGCCCGTGCTATACCTTGCAGTCAACACCAACAGAAAGGAATACTTTATCTTCTGTAGTTTGCATTCCCAGAGATGGTCTGCATTACAACTGGCATCTTAGGTGGAATTTATTATTTATGGGTTTCTGTGCTGAATATCTGCTGTAATTACTCACCCAGCTGATGTTTCTGACCATGGGCTCACCATGACTGGTGTGATATGCCTTCCTTTAGACAACAGCAGTTGCAGACCTCAGGAGGTCTTTCTGTACTGCTCAAGGCAATAAGAAACTAATAAATTATAACTGAGCCTAAAGGGAACCTGTCTGTGAGGATTGCTGTCTGTGGGAGGGTGAAAGCAGGAGAATCACTGGGAATTTCAGTGTGTGTTGCAGATGTGTTGGGTATGGTGAATGGTCTCCAAGCACTCAGTTCTTCCAGTACTAATCCTCATGAGATTCCCATCCCAACCCATTCATTTGGGATTGCTATTGTTTTTAGAAATGCAAAGGAGACATGCAAATGTGCTTTAACCCTCCCTTATCCAAGTCTCCTATCAGTTACAGGAGCCTTGAGCTACCACGGAGTTGCCATGGGTTTGAGAGATAAGAACCTGTCAAAATTTGCCTAGATTGTTGTAATGAATACAGCCCAAATGTAGTCCAATAAATACACTTAAGATTTGCAGTTCTTGTCCCTGTGGTCTCCAGATTGTGGTCATGCTTACATTTCTTCCTCAGCTGTGCCCTCATATTTTATTCAAAAAGAGGCAGAAATCTGAAAAGGAGGTTGTGTATCCAGGTCCCATCCTAACAGGGAGTTAGACCAGGAACCGTGATGCAATCACTAAAGATAAGGAACAATAAAGAAAATTCTAAGGAGACCATTCATCATGACACTCTCTTTAAGAATGTTATTCATCATTTTCTGTCAAAGGACCTAGAATAATGACAAAAAAACCCCATCAAACCTAAAACAATTTATTCAAATGTAATCACTGCACAAAGTAGTATGTATTTGCTATATGGGAAATTGAAAGGGCCCACATTACTACAACAAGAGAAGAGAAAGTGTGAAACGTGGCTGTGCTTTGTAAAGATTAACTCACACGTTTTCAGAAGATGTAATGTGTTTATGAAATAATTTTTGCAACTTTGGGAAGGCACACTACAGTTTCCCTCTCTAAAAAAGTGCTTTAGGTTCAAGCATAAAATTCAAATCAAGATGAGTTATGAAGTTTTGACCTGTCTTTATGGTAGAAAATAATTCTCCCTAAGAAATGCATGTATAAGGCAAACTTTGGAGAACATCATCTCGACTAAGGTCTTCTGAAAAGCAACAAGAAATGAAAAACTCACTGAAAATGTCAAAAGAATGGTAGTCTTGATTTCTAAAATGGAAAACGAGTGCCTGTCACACCATGATTATAGCAACGGTATGAAAACAGAGCAAGTCTCTAATGTCATTTCCTCCTCTGACCCCAAGAAGTTTCTAATCTCTCACAATTTGCATCTCAGAAACTTCTAAGACCTTTCTGCCACTGCAGCATGTCCAGAATATTTCAGTAAAATTAGGCAGTCAGGTGGTATCTTTGGAAGGTGTCAAAGACAAATGCAATTTTCTGCTCATGCTTCAAATATGTAAGGGGAAATCTTGTTTCAGTAAGTTTCCTTTTTAGCAACCTTTTAAGTAATCGGTTTTATAATTCAGCCCATAAAAGACAAGAAAGACTAGTTCCCATGCACTGATATAGCTTTAATACTTTTCACACTAGACTAGACTGGTTCACATATGATCTTGAAGGTATCATTTTCTCTCACCACCTCATTCCTTATTTGCCGTGCTTATGAATGTAGTAGTTAGACCAGCTGGCCAAATATAAAAGTGAGTACTTTGTTTTTCCTGACATATTCCTGTTCCTTTCCAAATTTGCCTCAGCAGCTTATGATTTTCTTTAATAATTATCAGTGTAAGACATTTGCAAAAAATTAAACATCATTAGAAATGTTATCTTGGTGAGCATAGCTAGCAATCAGGCCAGACACCATGTACCTGCTAATTGGCAGGATGATTTTAATCATTTTTTAATGATGAATATACTATTTTCTGCTACATATGAGTATATTGTAATGTACTGTTTTTCTAATGCATATATTAAAAGACATGTTATGTTGAACTCAGCATTTTTGGTGATTTGTTTTGTTTTTAAAGGCCAAGTAAGCTTCATAAAAAGATCAGAGACAGTGCATTGGATCACTCTAGGTACACACACTTATATGAGACTCCTATGTTAAATTCAATGCCTGAACAATTGCCTATATATATATATATATTTATATTTAAGAGAGATCTAGTCTTATTTAAAAGGCATGCAACCTTCTGGATAAAATCATTTTTTTATGTTTGCTGAATAGACAAATTCAGTTCAAAACCATTATGCATACAATATATACCATGTAATTATGCAACCATAATTATGTATGGAGGAGATTGGTCTTTTTTCGAACTAATCAGATTCCTTGTTTGGTCCTTGAGTGTTAGCTGTAATTACAGATATATGTAGAAAAGATGCATGATACATCAGTTAGAAAAGTTACAAAATAATGGCTAATCTGTTAGCGAAATGAGTTTTAACAGGCTCTTTTGGATCCTTTTTTCACTCTGATTAATCATCAATCTAAAATCTCCAGTCTAGAAGACATACAGGAGTTCAAGCAGCATATTACTCTATATAAACACCTTTTTACTACATTCTGACAGCTTTTGACAAAATGTAACACCAAGCAAAATCATTCGCAATGGCTGCATCTGCCTTTTTAGAATCTATGATGAGAACTACAAGGACTGAAGGATTGGTTATTTATTTAAAAGTCAAATCTATATTCAGCTGATCCTGTGAAGTGTGAACAGTGAAATGACCTGTGTTATCTTCTTTTTTTTTTTTTTTCCCCTGGTTAAGTGATGTGTAAGCAGTTTCTAATCTCTCAAATTGTGCCTTTCATATTTTAGGTTATCCCCACATAACACTTGGCAAGTAACTTTTGGCTGCAAACCCTTGTGAATTAATCCCAGACATCACCTCTGAGATAAGAATATTATGGTTTGTTTTGTCTGGGTAATGCTTCTAAATCCCAGCCAGATAACAGTGTTCAGCATCATTTAACTTGTTGAACACTTTAATATCTACTGAAATTTCAATCCCTGCAAGTGTTTCCATTTTTGTTTTAAACCCATTACTTGCATGGGCATTTCTTCCTGTAAAAGCCCTGTCCAGGATTTTCATGACTCTCTATACTTTTACAGTATAAAAAATACTTTTTTATACTGGTAGAAAATGTTTTACTATGGTTTGTCAACTCTAGTATTCAGAGTTGTTCTGGTTGTGAAATTACAGTGAGTTAGTTATGGGGAGAAAACCAACAAATTTAGCCTTCCATGGCTTTGGCGTATGCAAGCATAGAGACCTCTTAGGTTTTCACCTTGTTTGTTTTCTTTTTTCTTTTTTTTAAGGTCTGAATTGTTTTCTCTCTTTTTAATAATTATGAACAGCATCTGATGAGTAATCATATCTAGAAATAATACCATATGACCCTTTGACATTCTGCATATTCATGCGTTTCTGAGAAGTGACGCTGTTTTTATCCACACTACTAATATTAACCTAGTTTTTTTGCTTATTTCCTTCTTTTTATCATTTTAAAAATGTGTCTTGAATTATAAGAAACCAATTGCATTACCTAAGCTAATATCCTCAGGTTACTATAAGTGACATAACAGCAGAATTATCTCTATTACTGGCAGATTTAATAATAGTGACCTCCTTTCCCCCTGCCTTTTGCCATTCAAGAGTTTGCATGAGGAGATGCCTTTGTTTCTTATGCAACACTTCTGAGCTTCAGGGGCAATCGCTGGATGAGACAAATCCCTTTTGTCTTATCCCAGCAGAATTTAACACTCACAGCCCCAAATCAATTTCTGAGTCTGAAATTCTGAGTATACAGCAGGTATCATTTATTTTACTCTGCATTTTTTTTTTCATCAGAAAAAAAAAGAAAAAAAAAGGAAAAAATGCAAAGCAAAGCAAAAGCTTTTGCTTCCTGGTAGACAGAAACACAAACCCTTACTCATTGCTTACCTCTAGACACTGCTTTTCTATATTTCTCACAGCTCTCACTGAAGTAAGTATCAACTATTCCTCCTCTACCTGAGAGTACAAAGTGGTCTTCTACTGAGTTGCTTCAATAGTTTTTTTTTTTTTTTTCCCCAAAAAGGATGAAGGTATTTCCAATTACCTGGTGGTTGGTCCTGTAATCACATCCATGCATTTTACATGACAGATAAGAAAAAGCCTCAACTTTAATGCAGAGGAAGGAAGCTTGGCTGGTGATTGCAACATGGAACTGGTAGGCCAAGGGTTTGGGATTTTTTCATATCATTGCCATTTGCTTTTACATGATCACTGGCAAGTCATTTCACCTCTGCACCTAAAGTTTCTTAATATAGGGAAGAAAAAAAAATAGCACTTCTCTATTCCAGGAGGATATCACATGGAGTGAGGCCTAATTAAAGCTAGTAAAGTGTTCAGAGATCCTTGGATAAAAGGTGCTATAAAAAGTCCCAACTATTAATTGTTTCATGCTCCCTTGTACAGTTTAAGTCACATATCTCTTTGAATCATGGTTCTCTATTAAGCAAAGATTGCTAACAGTGTGGAATCCTGCAGCTGGTGGCTTTTTAATTTCAGAAACAGATGTCTTGTGAGATTGAGCCATCCTTGCTTACGAACTAACCTATAATCTAAACTAATATCTTCAGAGCTCTGAAATAACACAGGAAACCAACAGGCTGCTAACCCACTTTACTTTTTCTCATCATTTTCTGCACACTCCCCTTGCTTGCTGATTGTTTTATAATCCTTTCTGCTTAAGTCCACTACCTTAGTATATATGCTTTTTACTAGGTGGATTAGATCTAATCCAAAGCAGATTTTCCTTTTTGGGTTCTCTTCCCCACCTCCTGGTTGAAGAATCCTCAGGAAGAGCTGGAGAAAGAATGTGTTTTCTACAGTGTTTTGTGCCTTTGAAACTCCCAGGCTGTGGAATATGAGCCACAGAAACATGGCACTTTAATCAGTAAAGTGTTACATGAATCCTGTGCAGTCAAATACTTTCTTCTGTTTGCATAGAAACCACCGAGACACAAGAGATGTGTCCTTGAAAAACAGGCTAAGCAACATTGCTATTGAGTTCTGTTGAGTTTTGAGCCTATCATTGATGCTATCAAATATCAAAGGGTTACTTTAAGTCATATCCCACTATCATCTGCTAAGCAAACACAACTTTATCACCTGCTTTTACTGTAAATACATGGCAAATAGAATGGTTTGCATTAGCTGAATGTGCAACACTCAGAACAGTACTAACACTTGCTCTAAAAATGCACTGGTGCTGCAAGGGACCTGTGAAAAGTCAAATGTCAAGCAAATTTCAGTGTATAAAAGGCACTTCCACAGGTGGTTGTGGGCTGGAGAAAGAGATCATCCATCATCAGGCACCAAAATTCCATACAACCGTGTCAGAAAAACAGCAATAATGATGAATGTAACTTTTCTAAGTAAAACTACATTTTTAAACATTTCCAGGGGAAAACTGTACCTTTTGCTCCAGCAAAAGCAGGATTGATCACTTTCCCCTGACCTGGGGTCTGCTATAAAATAGGAACCAGCTTGTAGTATGCAGGTATTGGTGAGAGCTCCTAGCCTCTGGCCCACATTGTATTTAACTCTTTATTTATTGAAAGCACTCAACCTGCAGTTGGAGACACTCTGTTCAATATTATTATTGTTTAACCTATGAGGAAATTGGAATATGCTAAAAAAATTTTGATCAATGGATTCAGTCTTGACAGGCTTTTAGGTGTAGCTGGCTGTGATTTCTGCTGAGAGGACCTCTACTTTTAACTGTGGTCTCTCTCCTGTTATTTGCAACTCAAGAAAATGTCTTGTTAAAATATATTTGAATTTTTATTTTCATTGTCAGTACTGCTTTTGCCACAATTTTTAGTGAAAAACCAAAAAACATGTTACATTTTTGGCTTTAATCCAATCTTGTAAGTGTTGTTACCTAATATAATGGTGATTTTTTTCAGGGTTACCAATTCTATTTCACTGTTTTATTCCAAGCTCTTTCCAGTAATTCCACAGTAAAGTACCTTTTGCTGGATGAGCATCAAAGTTATGAAGGCCAGAAATCTCATAGACAAAAATAATATTTATTTTTATCTTAAACTGATATTTTTTCATTCATATAATCCAGTGGAACAGTCAACACCCAAGTTTGTGAGTATGTTAAGGCATGGGAAGAAGAAAACTAAAAGGTGGCTGTACAGCAGCAGCTCTAATTGGCATTATTCAAGCTGGAGGAGTACAGATAAAGAGTTCAAAAATGAAAAGCTGGAGCTCAGTTCCAAAGAACCCTTTTCAAAGGGGTTTCAGAATCTACTAGCAAAGCAGAAAAGGACTGTTATAACTGCTTACATTTCTATACAATTGAGATAGTCAGACATGTGTGTCATCTATCAATTCATGCACCTAACAGCAAGGCGTATAAACAACACTATTATCTGCTAAAGAGATTGTGATTCCTAGTGTTTGGAAACAGAGCAGCTGCTTCTTTTAATTGGTATATTGAGTTAATCATAATTTTGTTTCCAGCTATCATACTCATTTATTGTATGTCCCAAAGCATTATTATGACAACTTGTGTAGCGATGTCACCCTGTGTGTTCATCATTGCAGCGTAGTGGGATGTTCAGAAATCTTTTCATCAACATAGTATAGCATAGCAGTGATTTGCCACTAATAGCATTACTTCTATATCCTAAATAATCAGATACTTCGAGTCTGATAGCATATGGAATATAGGGACTGTCATGTTCAGAATGGGTCTCTAAGCTATGCAATTTTAAAGTACACAGGGTGACAATATATTGTTTTCTACATTTTCAGCAAATTGAGAGTGCAGTTTAAGAAATCCTTCTGATTTTAAATGGCTCATCCCATAAGGATCCCGTAAAGATTCAACTTCTACCAAACACAAGGAGATACTGTTTACTCCCAATTTAGACAAGACGGATTTTACCTGTTGTAAATTACATTGATTCCCTGCTGTCACATACATTAAAGAAATAAAGTTTACCACCTGTTAGGCTTTTTTATTTTTTCCCACTGCATCTACACAACTGTTCCTATAAGAATAGTGACTTTTCATCTGGTAATTTATACTGCAGATCCAGACGTAGACAATTATAGAAAAAGTGGAGCCCTGGTGAGTTCCAAAGAGGTGACTTAATCCTCCTCTTTGTCCGAAAGAGGATGCGTTGAGCCTAACAAAAGCTTCTCCAAGCTATTCTGAAGGTCATACAGTGACAGAGTCCTTGCAACAAATGCAGGCATTTTATTCTAGCACTTTACTTTTCTACAGCATTTCCTAGCTTTCTGCTACTTGACTTAAACGAACTTCAATTTAAATTCCTTTCCTCTTGCTCTAACCTGAATGAACATGGGGAACAGAGTATCCTCTTTCTTTTCTTTTTTCTTTTTATTTTCTTTCTAAGCCTATCATGCATTTTAAGCTCTAAACTATCTCAAGTGCTTCCACCTTTCTCTTAGGTCTTACTCAGAAACCTCTAGTTCCTCACAGGGCGATGCTTGGCTGATAGATATATTCTTCTCCCAGGATGGACATTCCCTGAGGTTGTACTACAACTAAGCCAAGCAGTATTATTTCACGTGTCTTGCAGACTGTGTTTTTATTTACATTATGGAATGACCTTTCACATTTTGCAAATGGCACGGTAATTCTTCAATCATATTCACTTTGTGGTGTACTATATCCCGCACCTAGAGAGTCTGGACACTGAACCAGTTTCCTCCGTAAATTCAGTCATGATTCCCTTAGTGAGCTTAAGTTATGCCCAGCATGTAAAAGTCTGTTTCCTCCAGTGATCAAAGCAGTCAGTGTTCACACAGACTTCTGAGAACAAGTCATACTCTAAAACAAAAGCATTTAAAAGAAAATCCGAAAACCACAGGACAAATTATATGCACACCTATCTTATTAGGTACCTAATTATCTCCCACAGTTGGATCCTAACCTTGCTAAAGAAATTCCTGTTCCTCTTTTTTCCTTTTTTTTTTTTTTTTCTGGCTCTATCACCTCTACAGTTCCGTTTTTCTAGTCCATTGGGCATTTAATTATGTAGCTTCTTTCAAAGATTAAGTTATCTGTGTGAGTGAATATGTCATGTATTGATTGCTGACCATCATATATATCATGCTAGTTACACAAATTCATAGAATAATTCAGGTTGGAAGGGACCTCTGAAGTGGTTGTCAGGCTCTGCTCAAAAAAGGTCTAATTGGATCGAGTTGCTGAGGGATTTTGTTGAGCACTTGAACTCTGTGCACATGGAATAAAACAATCTTCTACTGAGCAAAGATTTAAACCCCTTTTCCCTTATGTAGTTACAGGAAATATACGCAATTGTAGTGCAAATACATTTCTCAAGAAGTTTGCTCTCTTCTCAGTAAAAACGTACAGGGGAAGACACATTTGTTTTTAATTGGTGTCATTTCAAAGTGGCAAATATTTCAGCCACTGACACCAAATAAAATGTCCTTTGTAAACACAAAACACATCAGCCTATGGAATATGGGCCTCCACATAAAGCAAGGTAAGTCAAGTCTGTACCTGGGCCTCTTCACTCTAAATGCATAAAGCTTTACCTCATTGTCATGGATCCCTGATCACATTTGAAGTACATGTTTTACACTCATCTGATGGAAGTAGCAAACAGAAGTAAGGACAGTATTGAAATCAAGAGTTAAAATAACCCTACTAGAAAAATAACATGTTTTATATTATTTATATATTTATTAGTAAAGAAATATCAAGCTTAATGGGTTTAGTCATCTTTAACAGCAAGATAATGAGTTCTCCAGTTATGTAAAAAGGAATAATTCAATTCATACTCTGCAGTGTCCCCTTACAGAAACATGGTTCCCTCTTCAGAAATGACTCATTCAAGGGCTTCCAAAAAAAAAAAAAGAAAAGAAAAAGAAAAAGAGCTCAGGTCTCCCGGCTTCTGCTCTTATAACTATTTACTTTAAAGAACATGTGATTTTCTTAATATTCTCTACTTACATGCCTTTAATAACTGAGATGATGCATGAATCAGCCAAGAATAAAACCACATTCATATTTATAGGCCCACAAACATTCTTAAATATCACAACTAACCAAAACCACAATGCAAACAATGAACAGAACACTCTAAATACTTTTTTTAGAAAAAGAAAAGAATGAAAGGAAGATTTCTTATTCTTGCACAGATCTATGAAACTGAACTTCAAACTTTCCTTGTGAGAGACCATCTCATATAGACAAAACACTCTACAAAACCTCATGATGTACTGAGTTGACTGAAAACATTTCTTTTGGGGGAAAGCATTGGTGGCATTGAAATTCTCTGGCAAAGGGAAGAGAAAACATTTAAAATATTTTTTTTTTTAAATAAGCATTTAACTGAATGTGATAGAAGACTTCCTTTGCATAGCTCAGCACTAAGTATTGTAAAAGGAAAAAAGGAGTATATGATCTGCTTACCAGTGTGGCTGTCTGCTGGACAGAGATTTCATCCAACACTTGCACGATATTTAACTCTGACAGAATCCATATACCAGAGTCCTGTAAAATGGTAAAGACAGAACAAGCCATCATTTTTTTTCAAGATTATTTAATATATGTATATACAGTATTAACATGAGACAGATTACAAAATTTTCATGTCATATTAGAAGAATGTAGCTATTTCTGCAAGTCATTTTGTTTGAGAAAACTGTTGAGAGGAACAGCAATGTGAAAATAACAGAGCAAAGTAATAGCAGTGCATGGATTTTGCTAAGTCAAGAAAGGTTGATCAATCCATATCAATAAAAATATTTTCATAAAATAGATAAAACCTTCATTTTTTTCCATCTGCTATATGGTAGTACTTGAAAAGTCAATGGCAATATCACTAGAAAACTCAAACTGATTAAAAAAAACAAGAGAGAGAGATTTATGTAGCTCAGTTTCAGTTGTCCAAAGCTTCACCTAAGTCTGTCACTTAGTTTCCTCTGTGAAGTTGGTAGAATAAGAGAAGCACCTCTGAAAGCAATTCGTATAATCTATATCTGAAACCCCTCTTAGGACAAGGTGATTTATCCTCTAGGAATGCTTCTTTCTTGCTGGAGGCTGCTTAGGTGGCAAGCTCAGACTGGACTGCCCTGTAGTTAACTTAGGTGACATGAATCCCACCTGGAAAGTCTAGGAGAAGCCAGAAGTAAAATCTAAGAGTGATGAAATTCACAACTTTTATTTGAGTTGTTTTTGACCTCTATACCTGCAATCTGGTGGGCATCAGAGGTTCTGAACGTGGACTCCTGCGCATGAAGTCCTGTTATTTGATGAAATTTCAGACTTTAATACCAATAACCTTCATGCAAGACAAAACAAAACAAAACAAACAAGCAAACAAAAAACATGACTGTATGCTCAGGATAATACAGCAAATCAGAATTCAGACCCCTTTCTCATGGTCTGCACTGAGCTGATGGGAGAAGTAAAGGGAGCAACTTGAGAACTATCTCCTATCTCAGAGCCAGGAAACTGAGTGCAAGACTTTTTGGTAAAAATACCTATTTAGATATACTTCTTACATCTTACACACCTATGTGTTAAGCACCTTACATTTAATAGGTCACAAGAACCTTAATGCTTACGAAGAAACCTCAGGATATGCGGGCCACAACGCAAGAATGCGGTAAGTGTGCAGAACCTTGTGCAGAAGTATGCTAAAATTTTGTTCAGATTTTCCTTCATTTTTACTAATGCATCCTTTCTACCAATAACAACCATAGTGCATGTACCCACTTTATGCAAAAAGCATAATCTTGCCAAATATGAGATGGTTGCTGAGATACAGCCTAGTCTGCCCACTGGAGAACAAACATTGCATTTCAATCTGTTTTTAGTGAAGTCCAAGAGCATCTCCAGCCTAAATGCTATTTAGGAACATCCCCCCATCTCATTTAGTACACACCAATTAGAAGTAGGAAAAGCAGATGGCCAAAATAAATTACAGACAGCATAGCAGCCTTGTCTCAGATCATCGCCATTGGTAGATCTAAGCAGCAGTACTGGCCAGTCAATAACCAGGAAGAAAGAAATAGGTCTTTTATTTTTTTCCCATCTCTTTTACAGAACAAAAAATGAGAATCATTGTAGCTCCAAGTACTCAGTCTGCAAGACTGTAGACAGCAGAGATATGGCCAGGGATGTATGACTTGTAGATAGCATTTTGATTCGTTAGTATTGCAAACAGTAAGAACAATTTACAATTCCAGTGAAGGGGTAAGTTATTCCCTATGCTATGATTAGATGACATGCAAACCTTACACATGGACACATGGTTTTCCTAATGTACATTGCTGAAAAGGTCCAACCATCACCAGGCAGTAGAAGACCAAAAGCCGCCAGGCTGCTTATGCCTAATACAGGCAAGCTAAACATCTTGTATGGTTGCTAAGCAGACATTGGTGTAATGTCTTACAGAATATGAGAACCACCTTCACAGTAAGAGCATCTGCTGCACAAGAGCAGGACCTGTGGAGACATGCCTTGTTACTGCCTTCATCAACCCCCTGGGACAGATGGACTAGCAGTCTATACTTCAGGATTTGGACTAATGTCTACCTTGACACCTGTCCCACTCATGGAAGTGGACCTTACAGAGAGTCATGGAGCTGTTTTCTTGTTACCTTGAAGGCAGTGACTTCAGCTATCCCGTGGGCTTGTCATTACAGGATCTTAATCCTGGACCACAGCAGTCAAGGACTGGCTCAAATGGTCAGTTTGAGGCACAACTATTAGGTGGAAATCTGATGGGAAGTGGAACTTCTTGTACTACAGGAATTAAAGGCTCAGACACCAAAATCATGACCAATCTCACTACCCTGAACCATATGCTCTAGGTGTCCTTGCTTCAGCAGTAGGGTTGGACTAAATGATCTCTAGAGGTCCCTTTCAACCTCAACCATTCTGTAATTCTGTGATTCTGTGATGTTCTACAGGATTATCTCATCAAAATGTCTGCTCTGAGGAACCTGAAACAAGCACAGAAAATGAATGTGTGAAGTTACATTCAAGAAATCCATTTAATTATCATTTAAACAAGGAGCAGAGTAGCATTTAGTCCTTGCCCAGACTAAATTTAAATGAGCAACTAGATGGCCATAATCTTTAGAAGCACATTCTGATCCAGCTTCCTGTCCTGATCATGCCCATGATGCTTGTGTCTGACCTCATTGAAATGCTGCCTTCATTAAATAGTAGACACAGAACTTATTCTTTCATCCTAGGAATATGTGGAAGATTATATAGAGTAAATTATAGGTAGCTGAATAACCAGAAGTAATTTGAGAAAACTGAAGTATCCTAGTGAAAAAATGTTCCCTCCTATGCTACCTGAAAAACGCAAAAACACTCATGACCCTTGTAAAAAACAGTTTTCTGTCTCTTTAGCCATATGAGCTTGAAGTGTAGCCCTGAGATGGAAACTTGGAAGATTAAAAAGAGAAAGAAGGGAAAACAGTTGTAACCATGAGGGAAGGTTGTATGATGGGAAAGGTTCCCTGCTGTGTTTTAAGCTGAACTGTATGTGTCCAAGCCAGAGAAGGATTCTCAAGGCAAGGAGTAACTGCATTTATCTTTAGATGGAGGAGAAGAAGATAAAAAAAAAAAAAAAAAAAAAAAAGATTACAAAGTAAATGAGTATATTTGTTCTCCTCCCCAGGACAAAAGAGTAAGACCTACATGAGGAAGAAATCTAAAGTACTGAAACAAAATTACTTTCCCCACTGCAGAATAAGGCATTTTGGGATGCACTATTTCTGATGGTTTGTGACAGTCATTATAGTATAAAATGTGGATTAGGGATATACCTCATCCTGAACATCTGAAGTTTTGCTGAGGCAGCTAAGCTATCTGATTTGTCTCTGAGTTTTCAGTAGTTAATCACAATAAGCACAAATTTCAGCAACCAAAGTTGCTATATCAGAAATCTTTTGATTTTCTGTTGAGAAAGCAGAAGTTTGAAAAAAAAGGTCTAAATGCCAAGTTTCACTGCTGGACCAAAATCTACATCTATCAACCTCCAAACTATATTTCACTTTATATGTTAAAAACAAAGCAAAACAAAAAAAAACTCACAAGTTATGAAGAGTAATAGTCATCTGAATGCTGTCTGAAACAACAAGGTGATCTCTGCCATTGCAAAGCAGTTAACCATGTAAGAATGATTTCAATAACTTTCTTTGTTCTATCTTTTAAACTGAAGACAAACTACAGGTCTTAAATGTGCACAAGTTTTCTATCAAGTGGGTTACATTTTTTGTACATATAATCTTTTTTTGCTTTTTTTTCCCCCAGTTATACTATTAAAACGTATAAATAGTATATGCTAGGTCAAACCTATATGGCTGCATTTCAAATGTAAAAAGCAGACATTCTGCAGTTCAAAATTAAATATCTAATATGTCATGATCATCATAAGACATCATTTGTTTTCAGCCTGACTTGCAAAATTGGGCAGCCCATTTCCTACAGAACTAGAGGCTATTGTGCTTTGATATGTCATCCTGAATGTCTTTTATTTATGGTAAATCATTCTTGCTAGTGTTTCTGCTCTTGCTGGAGGCTTTCCTACCTCTTTACATTCTACTTTTGTTGCAAATCTAATAGCTTTTTTTTTTAGAGAGTTAAATTTTGAATACATTATTTTTCTCCTTCAGACCCTTACATTGATCAGTGTATTTTATAGATGGGCCAGTCCTGAAGTAGCAGAATTTTTATTTGGGTTGAAACTATCTGAGAAAGTTAACATGTTTTCCAGAGCTTTGAGAACATCTTGTATGTTCCCACCTGTACTAAATATCTCAACAGAATAAACTAATGTGATTCAAGCATTCCCAGGGATCCACTTTGGTTAGAAGTAACTTTTTATAGCATTTGAACCTTCTCAGGCTTGCTCAAATCTGGGAATTAGAGAATTGTGGAAATATCATATCACTGTATATAACACCATTTGAATTAGCGTCCTGCTGTGCAAGGCATTGCACACAAATTACATCCAGATTGCCCTTTAGCCCTAATTGCTCTCAGTTTTTATTTATAGGTTTAAAAGAAGAGACAATCAGACATACTAAGTTCTAGTCTTCCTAAGTAATCACTTACAGATACATCCCACTGAGAACAAAACCAGCTGCCATTTTCCATTTTCTATGACAATAATTTGCAAAAGAATAGAAAGCCACCCGCTTAAAATAGTACCTCTGACCTTCAGAAGAAGTGGAGGGTTGAACTTCTTTTGCAGCTTAAAGCAAAAAAATGTAGTCCGCAGAAGTCCAAGACAGTGTGAAAGTGGGTTTTCAGCTATAACTAAGTAACAACTTCTCTAATGGATGGTCGCAAGAGCATGACTTACTTAAACCTTAAAGCTTGTTGCATGGTACATGCAATGGTAATTTTTCAGTGAATTGTCAGGTCTTGCAAAAGGTGCTCTACGTAAGCAGGAGGGCTTCTCTTGTTTCCCCATGTGGACAAGAACAGAAAACTAGTAGAGGTGAGAAGATGTATGAATAACTTTTCATCATGATTTGATTACTAAAGGAAATATTTCTGATGAGAAGTGGCTGCCTTGCAATGTGATCCTCACTAGAACTAAGTTTTGTTAGTAGTCAAAAAAAAAAAAAAAAAAAAGACATGTTCACTGTGTTTACCATTTTCCCTCTTTGTTATTTCTTTTGTGGGTGTTTTCACTTAGTTTCTGAATGGAAATGATTGCTTCCAAAAACTGCATTCTTCAGCTGTTCATATACCCACACAACACATAGATTGGTATTAATATTCTGCAGAATACATTCTTACAGAAAATATGCTACAAAACTCCCTTGGTCTTTCCCTTCAAGTTTCCTTTAACATAGTGATCTAGGTGATTCTTGGCTATGCTGAGTTTGCAGTTTCATGGAAGTCTTTCCCAGAGACCCTTAATTTGGAGCAGCATGCTGGATTTGCTGCATGCCTTTCAGAATAAACACCTGTGCTGTCTCTAACACGTGTACTATAAGTTATTGACTCTTAAATCAGGCAGTCACAGTTTCGGTCTAGGATGGGGTTAACACTACCAGGCACCAAAACTACCCTGGATTTACAGGTGCTGTTGCAATATCTAACACTATTATAAATATTCACAGTGACTAATTATCGAAGTATAATTAAGGATGGAGAAAAAAAATGTGTTATATTATAAACAGAACTGAACAAGGCAAACTGCATGGTCACTGCTCCTCAAAAACTGTAAAAGGTATCTTCTAAGAAAAAGCCAAGTTAATGTGGTTTTCAGCAACAGTGGAGATGCAGCAGACACTAGATAAATCAGTAGATGTCAGTTCTCATTTTCCTTCCTGTAACCTTTAAATAAAAATAAGTGACATTCTGAATGTGTTATAAACAGAACTGAACAAGGCAAACTGCATGGTCACTGCTCCTCAAAAACTGTAAAAGGTATCTTCTAAGAAAAAGCCAAGTTAATGTGGTTTTCAGCAACAGTGGAGATGCAGCAGACACTAGATAAATCAGTAGATGTCAGTTCTCATTTTCCTTCCTGTAACCTTTAAATAAAAATAAGTGACATTCTGACTTGTACCAGAATCTCTAATGAAACTGAAAAGCTGTTGAAATAATTACCTGGCAAATCAACATACGTATATATATATAGATCATTCTCCTGCACCTTCTCACTTAGGCACGTAATTTCTCCTATGCATTTTGTTATTAAATCACACAGATGGGAAGAGGGAGAAGAGAGACAGAGAGACAGAGAAAGAGAAAGAGAGAGAGAGAGAGAGAGAGAAAGAAAGAAAGAAAGAAAGAAAGAAAGAAAGAAAGAAAGAAAGAAAGAAAGAAAGAAAGAAAGAAAGAAAGAAAGAAAGAAAGAAAGAAAGAAAGAAAGTAAAACGTGAAAGACTTTCAAGCTTTAAAGCAGGTGGAATGAAGTGAAAATCTGTCCTCTTCTTCCATGCAGTTATGTATTGTCATTTAAGTTACTCCTGGGAGCCAGGTCATTTGCACTTAGATTCCTTTTTAGATTTTTTGCCTGAAAAGGGCAGCATTAGAACTCTTCTTCAAAATTAATTTATGACTGCATCCATTTTGTCTGCGTTTTACATTAAATGTGATATGACTGAGCAGTCAGTGTTTAAAGACTGTAACAATATCTATTTACACATATTACTTTGATATATCTCACAGGGGGATATTTGCAAAGACTAACCCAAGCCTTGGATTAATCATTTCCCCAGGCTTCCATTACAGTTGGTTCGGGACAGAGAACCTCTGGAGAGTGATTCAGATTTTGTGACTGGCTTTGGAAAGCCTTTCTGATCATCCCTTAAAGAATACCGTTTTATGACTAATTGAGTTCCTTAGTTAATTTTTTTTGCAAACATCTACTTAAAACATAGAGACCCCCATAAAATTGGTCTCTTGCTGGCATCCTCACTGCTCTCTCACTGTAGCATCCATTTATTTCAACTTATTATAATTATATAGCAAACTAACACTTTAGCAGTAGGGTAGCTGTATTAAGCAACACTCAGCACCCGAATCATCGCTGCATCACAACATCACTACATTCAGATGACAGCCCATGCTCCAGCTTTCTAGCTGGTGGACCACTGTTAGAGATCTATATCTCTGAGAAATGTCCAGACAGGGAAACTGGTGCTTCAGTTAACACTACATAGAGAAGGCTGTTAAAAAGGTATAGAAAAAAAGAGGACTGGTCAATTCAACGAAATTCACAGATTCGCAAAGAGGTCCGAAGAAAGGGCAAATCTTGGGGGTAGAACTTTTTCTCTAGGAAGAGTTGTTTTTCTGAGGACAGATCTGTTTCTCTATTTGAAAGAAGACTTTTTGGAGTACTTCAATATCATATATCATGTGAAGAATCAGATACTCATTTCCCATATTAAATCATGCCTCTGCTAAGTCCAGATCCCTTCAGAGTGGGCATGGTACATGTGTAAGCGTGGGCTACAGTGATCAATATTAGCTGCCATACTGATGTCTCATTGATGATAAACCTTCTCACAATCTTTAAGAAAAGCAAGGAACTTGATTTCAATGCAAGTGAGTGCTTAATAATGATATTCAGCTAAATAAATGAAATTCATTTTTTCCTGTCACATTTACTAATGGTACTGATGAATAGATGCTTCAGGGACTTGATCTTCCACAGCTCTTTGGAGAGCTCATGTAATGGACTAGAAAAATATCTACTGTTAAGTAGCAGATATATGTCAGGATTCCTAATGTTTATTCCTCAGTGACCACCTTCATATCTATAACTCACAGTAGGAGAAATTTTCTCCCTGTTCTGCACAGTCGTGACAGTTCAGCTCCTTTGAATATATATGAGCTGAAATAATTCTCCTTATTATCCCTTATGGATATTGTTGATGCAGTACCCACAACTAAATTTATTTTTAAGAAAGACTATTTTGCATCCAAACCTATATAAGACATTTTATATAGCATGTCTCTTAAATGTGAGTTGGATGCATCAGTTGTTGTATTTAATAAACAGAACTGAAGAAGCTTGTTTCTACATGCAAGTGAATATTTAAATTTCTAATCCTTTTTGAGTGAAATTAGGAGCCAGTAAACAAAGTGGGCAGGATATTTGTATGTCAACTGAGGTAAGTTGAAAAATGTACCGAAACAGAAGAGTAGGATGGGTACTGATGGATCTTCTTGTAGGAAGAAAAGATCTACCACCTCTTTTACCCTCTCATCCAAACACATACTGTAAACAGAAGATGAGGAAAGCTTCTGATTTCTAATTCTATTGATTCAGTCTTCAGTTTGAGTCTGTGTATTCATCCAGCATTTCAAATTCTAACCTTTTGAGTCTTTTTTACTTATAGTTTTAGGAGGAAGATATAATGGAAAAGAAAAGAAAGAAGAAAAAAAAAAAGTACAGACTTACTCATCTTGACCATGTAATAAGACTCTCAGTCATTGCTTTCTGTGCCATATCTACAGTTTCTGTTTAAGCACTTCTTTCCTCATTGGAAAAAAAGGAAAACATGGTAAGGATTACAGCCTAAAATATGACAACAATGCCCAGAGCTAAATTCAGCAATGAATCAAGCAGCAATGGGAAATGAATGCATATCTTCTGTGTTGTGAACACTCACACATCTGTCTTACACTCTGGACACCCACAGAATCACAGAATGGTTGAGATTGGAAGGGAGCTCTTATAGATCATCTAGTCCAACCCCCCTGCTCTAGCAGGGACACCTAGAGCACATGGCACAGGGTGGCACACTGGTGGGTTTTGAAGATCTCCGGAGAAGGAGGCTCCACAGCCTCTCTGGGCAGCCTGTTCCAGGGCTCTGGCACCCTCACAGGAAAGAAGTTCTTCCTCACATAGAGCTGGAACTACCTGGGTTTCAGTTTGCACCCATTACTCCTGTACTGACACTGGCCACCACTGAGAAGAGTATCCTCCCTACCGTCACCCCTCAGATACATGAATACGTTGATCAGATCTCCTCTCAATCTTCTCTTCTCTAGGCTATACAGGTCCAGCTTGCTTAGTCGTTCCTCATAACGACTCATAACGAGCCCAGAATTGCACACAACACTCCAGGTGTGGCCTTAGAAGAGCTGAGTAGAGGGGCAGGATCCCCTCCCTCGACCTGCTGGCAACGCTCCTCCTGCTGCGGCCAGGATCCTGTTGGCCTTCTTGGCCACGAGGGCACGTTGCTGCCTCGTGGTCAACTTGTCAACCAGGACTCCCAAATCCCTCTCTGCAGAGCTGCTTCCCAGCAGGTCAGCCCCTAATCTGCACTGATGTCTGGGGTTTTTCCTCCCCAGGTGCAGGAGCCTGCACTTGTCCTTGTTGAACCTCATGAGGTTCTTCTCTGCCCAACTCTCCATCCTGTCTAGGTCTCTCTGAATGGCAGCACATGAATGTGCACATGAATGTGCACTCTGAATCGCAGCACCCATTGCAAGAGCAGACTTAATTCTAGTGTTGCAGATAACCATCTTGAAAGCTGTGCTAGAATGCAAGCTCTGGAGGATGGAAAATGTGTCTGTTTCCGACACTTGGCTTTATCCTGGCCATCTTATCCAAAGTTGTCCTTGAAGTTCCATTGTCTGCAAAAATCTGAGGAGTTTCTGAGTAATATATAATATATATTTATGCATATTAATATATAAATAAATAATAGAATATAGAAATAAAGGGATGTATTCAGCATTTGCCTAGATTGTATAGATTTAAAGTCAGTAGAACAGAAGTTTAAAGGACGGACCATAAAATTAACTATCTGATGTCTGGACAGGTGCCTGTGAAGAGTTTTTCTCATTGATTCCTATATCAAATTACAGCTTTTGTTTGAACCATCACAAAGTTTTCTTTCTCTTTTGAAAGATATCTAGACCTGATTTTAAGACTTTAGGTGGTAAGGAATCCATTGCATACCTAGAAAATCTCTTTCAAACATATAATTAGTTTCACTTAGGACACGTATCTTGTTTCTAGTCTGAGCTTATCTAGCACCAGCTTCTATCCACTGAAACTCATTATGTCTTTACAGTAAATTAAAGGGCCATCATAATAAAAAAAATATTTTCCTCACTTAAGCGCTTGTAGATCATGCAAGAAATCACCTCTTAAAGCTCTTTATAAAATAAATTGGTTGAGAATTTTTACTCTATCTGCTTAAAATACATTAACTGCTTGTTGAAGTTATTAGGTAGCAAATATAACAGTATGTTCTCTAAAGACTCTAAAGGGTCTAAAGACTCTCTCTAGTGCTCCATAAACCCAGTATTCATGAAATGGTAGTTCTTTCATGACACACAGGATAACACAGAGTGAAAGCAGAAGTGCGTCCTGGAGTACTTCCTCACACACCTTGTCAGTGTGCTCAGGGACTTCCTTAGTTCTTTCAGGGGAGAGCTACAGTTATATATTTTTCCTTCTTTTCTTTCTGTTTTTATTTTCTTTTTTCACTTCCCTAGCCTAATATGTTGTTTTCCAAAGTGCTCCCCAATGCCCCAGTACTTGTCTTTGGAGAAGGGAAGAAATCAGTCTCACTTGCAGCAATTTTGAAAATCCTGCTTGGAAAACCCATGCAGGGGCTCCCTACCAGCTCATCAAGTTCAATCTTTTGCTAATAAGGGAATCTCCCCTTCTAGCTTTATAGATGGGAAACTTATCCCCTAAATGATACAGGTCTGACACTTCTCTTCATGAATCCAGCTCCCTAACTCTGCAAACTGTTATCCTTTCTTTTATCACAAGTAAGTCAAATTCATAAACTTTTGTTCTTTTTCTCATGAATTTAGGTAAAAACTCAGTGCTAAACAATTAGCTAATGGCTACCGTTAGCTTCACTAAGTCCTGCAGAATTTCTCAGCTTCCAATCGATCCATAAATTGTTGTAAAACGTGTCATTTGGGAATGTCTCCTGAAGCAAGTTCATGCTTCAGGAACATTGAGCTGAAAAAGTACATATCACTAGTTTTCAGATCATTTATGGCAGTAGCAATGTGCTCCAGCTTTGAGCAGTGTTCATCTACAGCTGCCCCTTATGTCTAATGGCTGCTTCTTAGAGTACTTGCCATACATCTGATTTAGATTGACCTGGCTTTGACCACAAGACTCTTTCATATAAAGCTATAGCAGTATTTTGTGCAATTTTTTGCAAGAAGGGATCGATAGACCTTTTGCTTTGGGGACTGTATAACAAAATGACAGCTGACTTAGAACAGTCATAGTTTGATTGCTTTTAACTGTTGCTGAGGATTATGAAGCTTGTTGCTGTGGTTAATGTTCCCCACCTGCCCATCTGTGCCAGAAGGTTAAATCTGGGCAATCCTAGCTGCTTCCTATGTGTGGGAATGATGATCTTATCCTGGGAAAAAAAAAAGAAAAAAAAAAAAGAAAAGAAAAATTCCCTTACCATGTCACAGAGTACACAGCCTAAGCACAGTATTTACTTAGGGAATGTATCCAAATATTCAGTGTGTGTCTCGTCCCTCATACAGCCTTGCTTTAGATTTGTTTACTGGGTCCATTACCTGAGTAATGCACATAAGAATGATGGCACAGATATAGTTACTTGTGTGAATTTGGCCTGACAATCCCTCTTGCCTCCTTTCTTTAGAACTCCTTTCTTATTTTTTATTCTTTCTTAGCTACTTCTCTTGACACAGCTCCAGCTCCTTCTCTCAGCTTTGAAGTCCCAGAGCTACCATCTGGCCTGTATCTTGGAAAAGCTGTTTTCCTTATAGAAGTTCTCTTATTCTACACTCCAGCTAAGACTTCATATACATGCTCTACTCCCACTATACTAGCATGCTAATTAAAAAACAACAAATATTTCTAAATGAAACTGAAGTGAAAATTTCATGTCAGGAAAATAATTCATGCCAAAAACATTGAACAAATTAGAACTCACTTCAAATAATAATATTCTGCTTATTTGCGAAAAAAAAAAAAAATCTTCATATGATTCTGTAGCAGATACTATGAGTAGAAATACCCATGCCATCATGGACACTAGAACATGAGTAAACATCTTATATCCTGATTTTATACTACTAGAAAGAAAGACCATATGAAAGAAAGATTACTAGAAAGAAAGACCACATGAGCAGCCATTTTTTTTCCATCTCTTAGTATATGAAACAATAAATTCCATCATTTTTTCTTAAGAATATTAGTACTTCCAGCACGTCAAAATATCACTCCAGCTTCATTTTTACATTACTTTGTGAGCAATGAATGAATCATTACTTAGATTGCAGTAATATAATATGCTAACTGCACTAATTTCCTCAGAGTAAACACTTTCCGTATTTGTAATACTCATACCCTGATCTCAGATTTCTCAGGGACTAAACTGCACAGCAGTACAACCACAGGCAGGGTCAGAGTAGCAAATCACACTTGCTCATTTGTGACAGAGACTGGCTGCAGCATTTTGAAATAAATACTCTCACCAGTTGAAACTTCATAGTGAAAAATAAGTTTTGCAGAATTTTGTAATAAGAAGCCAACATAATCACTCATTATGACTAGAAACGACAAGGTAGACCTGAATAATGGTGACTCTTCAGATATCTAAACACTTCTGATAAAAGCAGACTGAAAGTAAAGGTTGAAGCATTCTGTTGCTTTCCTAGACATTCTATCCTGGAGCACAGTGTGAACATTTATAATAGAAAGAGATTTTGTTCTTTAAATTGTTTTGCATGTGATCTATGAATTAGAAAACATACGGTAATGGAGGTCAAAGCCCACTAAGCCATATGACATACAGAGAAGAATTTATTAGAAGATCATACTAGATCACTGGTTAATGTTATTTTGTTCGGAGGCATTTCTGTAGATCTGGCTGTCACCAGATGATCAATAGTTTAAAGTCCAACTAATTTCAGGTTACTAGAGGCATTTCTCAGAGGTCAGTCCTTAAAGTCACTGTCAATGACATAGGCAGTAGGACGGAGTAAATTTCAGCAATTTTTTTGGATTAAACCAAATTGGGAGTGGAGCACTCATTAGTCTGGACATGGGAGCAGTTGTTCGGAGACACATAAATCAGCTGGAGGAGTAGGCACACAGGATCCCTGTGGTGTTCAACAAAGGCAAATGGAAAGTCCTGCCCCTGAGACAGAATAACCCTGTGTAAAATCAAAAACTGTGAACTGATGTGTAGAAAGCAGTGGGGACTCCTGGCAACAAGTTGAATGTTAGTCAGTAGTATGTCTTTGTGTTGAAGAACATCAACCATGTACCAGGCTGTGCTTACAAACAGGCTACGAGCAGGTCAGGGAAGTGATTCTTCGGCTCTATTTGTTACTCATAGGACCACACGAGGAGCACCATGTCTAGTTTGGTCTCCATTTTTAGCATTTAGGCCAATAAAGAGCAGACAATAAGATAAAGGTATAAAATCACATGACATATGAGGAGAGACATGTGAGAGAACAAGTTTTTCTCAATCTAGAGAATAGAAAAACAGTGGAGACTTCATTGTTGTCTTCCACTGCCTAATAGGAGCATAAAGAGGATGAAATCAGACACTTCTTGTAGGTGCACAACCCAACTATGGAAGGCAAAGGACATATATAAATTGAGACATGGAAAGCTCTGATATTATATTACAAAAAAGAAATAATTTTGAAACAGTGCAGGGGAATGCCTGGCAAAATTATGGAATCTTAACTGAATCTCAAACCTAACTGTACAGGATTTCAAGAAATTTGACTTAAATTAGTATTCTCTGAGGTAAGGATTGGACCAAATAGGTCCAGAGGTCCAGACCTGATTTTAATTTTAGACTTTTAGAATACTATCATTTCATTAAGAACTTTCTGCATTAGCTAACATTTCTGGATGTTCTTGTTGACAATGTCTCCCAGCACAAGATAATAACAGAATTCTAAGTATGTCATGAACAGGTTTTTACTGAGTTTGTCTTTGAATTTTACCTATTTAATAAGGTGTCCCATTCGCTGCCCAAATACCTATTTGTTTTGTTTGATTTTATTACCATACTGGTATTTTTATCATGACAGAAATTCCCAGCTTTTGCATGAGTTTTTTTTTTTTTCTCCAAGCTACTAATCTCTTCTGAACATCTAATTCTGCAACAGTCAGTATAAGACTGATGGTCTGCTCTACATGTAAGATGGGGTAGAACTGGTGTGCAGATGAGAAAAATCTTTGCCATATTCTTCACAATTCCCTTCCTTACTCATTCTGACATGTTGTGCTTTCTGGCAGCAGCTGTACTTTAAACAGAACTACTATGCATAAAAAAATATTTTAAGGCTGGATTTTTAGAGTAGAAAATTATATTAAATATAACAGGCAATAATAATAACAAAGATATTTCTATTGCAAGGTCCATCTGTTACCTACAAGACAAATATCTAGTACTTTTCTATGGAAATAACTTCCCAGCTAAGCAATAGCATGCAAAACGATACGCAAGTTTGCTAATTGTGGGTTGATTCTGCTTATCATGAAGAGGTATGAATACAAAATGTGTCTTTCGCTGCTTAAGCTCTAGAAGTGATTTTGTTTTTGCAGACTGGATGGAAAGCATTGTTTCATGACTGTTCTATTTTGGTCTCCCATTTGCCATTTTCTTCTAGACAGAGATCCATATCTTTGCATCGATCCCATTAGGAGTCCTTTGTATAAAGAGAGGAACAGCATAAGATTCTTGATATTTTACACAGATGTGTTGATCTCCAAGAAATTTTGAGTTCTTTGATGAACCTTTGCTAAAATACACTTACTTCAGCTGAGCTTGTCAGGGATGTTCAGTCTCCCCAACATCTATCTCCAGTGAGAGCAGGGCTATTATGAGGATTACAGTTCACATAAAGATAGATAGACTTGAATGGACTTTGTTCCTTATTTGTTCATACCCAACAGTTCTATCAGCTGGACCAATTTGCATTTATCTTAATGATTTGTGTGCAAGAGTATGTAGAACATGAGAGCATCTGCTTCATTAAGGTCATCAGACCAAGGACGTTCTCCATTCAAAGGCAATGGAATAAGTAAAAGGCAAAGCAATGGACAAATCACACACAGACACTAAGTTGATAGATGAACAGTAACAGAGACAACAACAAAGGACAAAACTCTTCAGCCACTAATTGATGGGCTGAACGATAAAAATGACAGTTTGGGATATTGAAGGGGGCTTGTGGGAAGATGAAAAGCTTATCAAGGAATGATTAGGGAAAAGGATTGGGGAAGCATCAGGGGCAGGTGGGACAGAGAGGAGGGAGTATAAAAATGGCCAATTGCGTGAGCTGTCAGTCAGTTGCCTTGTCCAGCTGTGCCCTGCACTTGATCACCCCAGTGTATCCCATATTCTTATTATGTCCTTAAAAAAAATCTTTCTAGTAATCTCACCGTTTCTCATATGTGAACCTTGCAAGGTCTGACTAACAGCAGCAGTCGACGAAAGAGAGTGAATTTGGGACCAGCACCTGATACCAGACTGCAAGAAATGGTGGGTCCTGGGTCTATGAGTGGTGTCAGCAGCCAGAGCCAGGGAGGGTCCCAGTGACTGCAAGTGTCATCTATGACATATGGGTCATAGGGCTCATATGTGTTGAGTGACAGCAACTGGGTGGGGGATCGGTGTGCTTATATATTTCCCTAACTTTAGATGTGCATGTACCTATGTATTATGTGCGTACTTTTAGTGTTATGTGTGGGTGTTGCTGAAGGCAATGCCCCCACGGTGGCAGTTTGCCATATTGGTTTCTGTTGGCTTGGGACAAAGAAACTTCTGTATCTCAGGAAAGATCAAAGTCCTGGAGCTTGCCAGAGAAATAAGCATATCCCTTTATATTGTGCTCTGCATTTCAGAGATTTTGTATGAGTTTTGGGAAAGA
>NW_010587883.1:26314-38821 GCF_000705375.1 Tinamus guttatus
CTTGGCGACTACCACATGCTTTGCTGAGCTAGCATGTCTGTGAGAGGCCTCAGACCTCTCCAACTACCTCCATGAGCTCTGCAGCATGCAAGCCTCTCCAAATAAAGGAGTAAAATGCATATATCCAAAAACTATGGCCATCTCAGCTGTTGTGCTCATGAGGCATGATGTAGTATGTAGTATACAGACTCCGTGTTTTGAAAGTGGTGTTACCCAAGAGATTTTGGGTATCCTGGAGGCACTATGGATTTTATATATTTGCATCTATAGACAGGCATAACATTTTTTTTGCCTGAATCTGTTCAAGTTTTCTAAAGGTTGCATGAGATAATACACAAATGTTTCTGTATAAGTGCACAGTATTACACAGGATGCAATTTAACTAAAACTAAATATTATTATCATATTTTTTTTCAATAAGCATGTCCTTTTGCAGTGTTCTGGAGCAAAGTCAGCTCAAACTTTACATTACCTTTTTTTGGAAAATGCCAAGGGACAAGAAAGTTGATTTCTGTTGATTATATATCTAGGATTTCATAGAAAGAAAAGTACTCAAAACAGAATTGTTATCATAAATATGTATGTTGAATTTCTATTCATTTAGAACTATCTGAGGAAGACTTGATTCCCAAGGTGCAAATTCCATTTACTGTTATAATTAGGTGGTGGAGTCCACACTGCAATAAATTAGCACACAGTATTTTGGCCTCTCTTGTGTCTGAAATTATTTAGAGGAGAAAGTGTTGCCTCTCCCACTGAAGTTCACACCGACTAAAAGCATTCAAAACCATGAAAAAATAAAAGATGTCCTTTGTCTCTCCACTTTTCCTTTTTTGTAATGTTATCTTATCATTTGGGTCATGCTGTGGTTTGGCTATTCCACCCTGTTGTCTTGAGTTGTTCCAGAAGTTCACCAAGAATATGTTCATACATGGAAATGACTGAGTTCGCATATTTTGAGAAGTTTACTCCCTTTGGCTGGGATGCTGTGAATAACCTTGTGACCTGTGACGTTATGATGAGAAGTACACAAAATTACTTTAGATCATCTTCAGCAGTCAAGAAAGGAGATATCGAGGAAATACTTAGAACCTTGCTCCTGTCTTACTGGTCTTGGAGGAACCACTGTGGCCAGGACCACAGGAGAAGTGGAAGAGCTGGCAGGGGATTTCAGTTGGACAGACAGACATAAGTCAGAGTCTGTAGAGTCTGTCATTTTTCAGCACTGTGGGAGACAAATTTGTATTTAATGAGATTTCCCAGGAGAACATGTAGGAGAAAAACAAGAGAGCAAAAATAGAGCCTTGTAGACTGCCAGAGGAAAGAAAAAAAAAAAAAGAAAAGAGATGGAAATAAAAAAGAAAGCTCAGTAATGTGGTAAAAACATTAAGTAAAGACCAATCAAATGAATGAGTACTTAGGTGAGGAGGGAATTAAAACTAAACATCAAAAGAAAGGGAGGAAACAAGTAAGTGATGGTGGATCACAGCAACAGTTGACAGTTTGACATGGGTATAAAAAGTGTGATTCAGAGGAGGATGGAAAGATTTTAAAATTAAATTAAGATGATTTTTCAAAGATTTTGCAATTAAATTGCAGTTCAATTGTGCTAAATAATAATTCAACTGTGCATTCATAGACAGAACAGTCTATAAGGAGAAAGTCCCTCAGCTATTTATATTAGGAAAGGGCAGATTTCATTGTTTCATTTTATCACTGTGTTACTTATGTATTTATTTTTAATTCTCCTCCCGCTCCTTTGGTAATTCACTCTCACTCATGGCACATTCAGGGAAGGAGCAAGACACCAGGTCTTCCTAAGAGAAGGAAGTTAATAGGATGGATGTGGAGGGAGGGAAATTAAATAACATAGCAGGAAAGAGTTAATGAAACTTCACTCAAAAGAGGAGAAAGCCAAGAATGGTGAAAACAGCCAGAATTAGAAACCCAGCATGTTTGAGGTCTAATAAGCAAGAGTGTTTCCAAGGTTTCTATTCACAGAAGACATATCTGCTAAAATAATTATTTAAAAAAGGTCATTGTTGGATGTTTTTCTGGTAGACAAAATGTAAAAGAAGTGAAAGCATAATTTCTGAGCCAGAAAGGGCTGCTTGGGTCAGTGATCAGAGAATGAACATGTAATAATATGGCAAATAAGCTAAAAAGTCAGAGCTAGGCTACTATTATTTCTATATTAAAGACTCACAGATGTCTAGCAAGCAGCTTTTACATCACAAAAGTATTTTGAAGTGCAATAAAAACTGCTTTACATGATGAAACCCTGTTTTTTAAGAATTTGTTTATTTGCTTTTCTCTACACAGGCTGTAGTTCACAGATATCCATGTACAGGACAGAAAGATAGACCTCGAAGATCACACACAACAACCAGCTGATGCTAGTGTGAGCACAGAGACTGCTCATATCAAAGCCTGAAACTCAGCAGCTAACATAAAGTTTAGGAAATTATAAAAAAATAAGTTAGCAGCACTAGTCAAAGCAGGGTAGGACTTAAAGAGAAAAGCAATATCCTTACGTTATTTTGTATTACTTATTACAAACCGAGTAGAGAAAGATAAATCTCAGCTGGAAGAGCACGGAGAGCACGGAGAGCTCTGAGAGATGCTTATCAAGGGAAAAAAGCAGCAAGTCCATGCTTATCAAGGGAAAAAAGCAGCAAGGGTGATTTGCAGCAGTGTTCATTTGTTTCTGATTTGCAATTAAAATATTATTTATAATGAAATAGTATTCAATGTCCCCATGACACTTCCTGGGCTCTGTTGAATGACATGGTAAAAAGAACACTCACCTTACCAGCCTAGTGCAATAGTAATGATTTCTCTACCCTGATATAGTCCTGATTAATGACAACACATTGAATTGCTACAGTATCTGCACATGAAAAGTAAAAATATCAGGAGTACCACTGTGACTTATGGGTAAAGCAATCTGGATAAATAGTCAGTGAAAATGATACTTTTATATTATTTCATCAATTATGAATCCCATGTCCAATGTCATATAAGAACTTTTTTTTTTTTTTAAATAAAGGCACAATACTTAAGTGAATATTCCAGAATATTTTTTAAAAGGAAGAACACAGCAGCCTTCAAAACTCAGAGCTCCTAACTCCTCACCTGCTTGCTGGAACCCCAGTCAGTCTAACCAGCTAAGCAATATAGATTTCACTAAAATAGCAGTATTTGCACAGTATTTCAAAATTAGCTGCAGAGGGTTTTTTTTGAGGGAAACAAATGAATTATGCATCTTTAATATCAACAAATATTTATACAACTAACAATCTGCAGCTTAAGTGGTCTCTAGAAATTTAAAGAAAGGGCATTTTGTAGTAGTCTATGATAAACTTAATAGTAATTAGAATTCCTACCAGGCTGTTAACTAACGCAGACATATTAAAGCATATTTTTAGTTGAGCTTATTATGTTCTAATAAAATTTAAAGAAGCATAGCTGAAGGGTAAGAAATAGCAGCATCTGGTCCATTAACAGCTCTACATTGTGCTGTGCCATTTAGACACTGCCAGTGTGAATGTTTTTGAAATGCTGGATGGAGTCCTAGATTGATCTGTTATTATTGCTTTAAAAATAGTCTCTCTATAAACTTCAAGTTTGTGTTACAGTCTTTTTGGTGTGTTATAATCCCAAAAGTAGAAGATTATGGAAACATGGAAAACAGCTCAAGAGAAGCAATGGTGCTTGATGGTGATGGCAACCTACTAAGAAACAACCGTCCACAGAAAACGCCCCCAAATGTAGCCATGGCCTCACTGATGACCAGACTCATTAAAGCCAGAACTGGGTCTTTTATCTTCACTGTATTCCTGAATACAAGATTTCCCATGTGAAAGCTCCATGGACTTCATCCTTGTTATCAGCAGGACTTGACCTAGAATTTCAACAACAAAAAACATTCCTGGCATAATAAAGAGAGTGGGAGTGCGGACCCAAGGGGTCCACATGTTACTTCTTAGCTCACCTCTAGCTGCTGCACAACTTGTGTGTGTTATTTCATACTCAGCAGTCTCCACCATAGTTTCACTCTGTAGGTGTTTACATAAACTCTAAATGAGTAGAGATCACTACTTTTTTCAGGCATGTTTTTTCTTAACCAGTTGAGCTAAATAGGGAGCACAACAAAGTTCCTGAGAAATGAAGAGTCTAAGCAGATATGCACAATTTTGAGGAATCGTTGATGCATGGGAAAGTTTAATGCTTGCCTTTTTTTTTTTTTTTTTTGGTAAATATATGAGTCATTTCAATGTGTTCTCTTCTCCCCCTGCATCTACTTTCAGGCTGGTAGATGAGGGAGTCTTGTCAGTGGAATGCTGTGGGCTGTTCTCTTTGCTCTGGGTGTCACTGTTGCTAGCCAAGGTGCAGGACCCATGGGTGCACCAGCAGCCTGGCATTGGCTCAGCTCCTCAGTTGGTGTCAATTGGACATCTTCGGTAAAGCTGCTGAGGAACAGCAGCCCTGTGCTATCTCATGAAAACGATGTTATAACCTAGGTGGTCAGAGACTGTGAGAAGATCACAGCATGTTCAAGTACCTGACGGGTGAATGTAGGGAGGATGGGGCCAAAATCTTCTCAGCGGTGGCCGGTGACAGGACAAGGGGTAATCGGTGCAAGTTCAAACACAGGAAGTTCCACCTCCATGTGAGGAAGAACTTCTTTCCTGTGAGGGTGACAGAGCCCAGGAACAGGCTGTCCAGAGAGGCTGTGGATTCTCCTGGTCTGGAGATCTTCCAAACACACTTGGATGCCACCCTGTGCCCTGTGCTCTGGGTGTCCCTGCTGGAGCAGGGGGGTTGGACTAGATGATCTCTAGAGGTCCCTTCCAACCTCAGCCATTCTGTGATTCTGTGATTCTGTGTGTGGTTGTTCCGACAGATCTGATTTCCCACAGAAATGAGAGAGAAGCAGAATCCAGCCGATATCAGACCACCATGCAAAGATCTTCAAAGAGTTCTCATGTAGGTAAGGCAGGAAGAAATAGCAATGATGGAAAGTAGTTACTGAGTATGGCTTCATTTAGAAAGCAAGATAACATGAAAGGGGGTCTATTTTCTTTTGAGAAGGAGCACGGACAAGAATCGATTTAATCATTTGTGAAATATAAAGAAAGGAACTTCAAGAGTTCTTTCTCTCTCTCTCTCTCTCTCTCTTTTTTCCTATTAGAATGTCAATTATATTTAATCTACTGCATAGCCCTGATAATGCAAGGCTTTACCTTGAAGTATATCTTCTAGGGATTTAAGTACAAGAGGTTCCTTTATTACTGTGTCATTTTCATATGAAGAAGGAAAAGGGAAAGGAAGGGAATGCAAGTCAAGGCAAGGCAAGGCAAAGTAAGACCTCCCCACAGAAATGATCTTCAGCCTCTTTTAGTTTTCAGCTCATTTTCCTGCAGGGATACAAGCCCTTTTTTATAAACATTAATTCTAGGGGCAATAAATTTGCTTTTTGTTTGCCTTTCAAGGATGTCTTCATAGGAATGTGAAGATCCCAGGAGACCCAAAGACCGGAAGAATTTCAAGATAATGCTGCCTGCCCACAGAAGACAATGAGAGAGCAAATATCTCGTATGAGATATGTGCTGATTTCCACCCATAGCTATGATCCACCTTGAAAAGTACAGCTATTATATGGATGATATGCATGAAAAAATAAAACAAGTAGCATCTACTTTATATATATATGTGTGTGTGTGTGTGTGTGTGTGTCTATATTATCCAGATTACCACTTCATCCCCATGCCCAGTTTTCACTTTTTAGTGGGGAAGCTGATCCTATTCCTTTCTATGAGTCTACATTCAACAGCACAGACATGGTCAAAGTGACAAAAATAAATATAGATGTAATAAAACAGTTTGTATGTCTCTGACATTATTTAGGGAAGACAGGGTTCTTCATAAGCAGGTTTATTGCTTACACTGGCATGCTTTTTATGTAGTCTAGATATTTACACAAAAAACGTAATACCAGAGGGCTTCAAAATCCTTGAAATACTTATCTTGGTCAGATTATCTACATCTCACTTGCAATTCTGTGTATCTGTACCTGCACGAACACCTGTATGTATCCAGACAAGAGAAGACGCTGATGTTTCCAGGGGGTTCGGACAGCTAAATGTGCATTTCAGAGCTTGAAGGAATTTTCAAAAGCAATCTAACCAGGTTAGAACTGCTAGTGAGCATCATTTTTAGCCAGCAAAGGTACCTCAAAATACCCATTAAGTTTCTCTCCATAATTCTAACCTCACAAATTGTTTTGAAAAATCTGGCTCTTTTGGCCTTTCTTTTTTAAAGGTGGTGACAGCAGTCCTTGTTTTTTTCACCAAACATTGGTTTCCTGTGTTCTAGACTAGTACCTTGATTTCTGGATTTTATCTGCTGCATTAGATATAGATATATTTTATATATTCTTTATTATTTCAATTAATTTCCTTTTTTTTTTTTTCCAAGGAGAATTTTAACCAGTGTCCAATTCAAAATCCAGCATCTTTCACCTAATGTTATTTAGCTTGATTCCTTTTTTCATGTAAAGCTTATTAGAGAACCTGATAAATTAATACAAAGCATCATAATGCATTTTTTTTCCAGGTTTCCTGCAGCTGATTGCTAGAAGGCTGTTTAACAATGCAGCCATGGCTGACGGAATGAGCATCCTATGGGATTTGCAAATTACTGGAGGAGCAGGGTTTTTGCACAAGTTGTATCTCTGATCCACTGAATTGTGTTAGAAATAAGGTGTTAATCGTGCCAATAAACCTGGCTATATGCCTTTCACAGGCCCCAAGACAGTCACTTTTGCTGCAGCTGGGATTCTTAGAAAGTTCTTGGACTTTATTTTTCTCACAGCCGGCTTGCAACCCACAGGGACTATTTTTCTCTGAGTCACGTTCCAAGAAACTGGGAGCTGCCAGTGCCACGTGCATGGGTCCCCACTCCACAGCAGGCATACAAGCAGCTTCAAAATAAAACCTATAAATGATTTGCATGAACTACCAATCATGAATAAAATTACATTTTAATCAGCAATAACATGACATTTTTTACATGCATGCAAAGAAAGAAAGAAAGAAGGAAAGAAGGAAGGAAAGAAGGAAAGAAAGAGAGAAAGAGAGAAAGAGAGAGAGAGAGAAAGAAAAGAAGGAAATAAAGAGAGAAAGAAAGAGAGAAAGAGAAAGAGAGAGAGAGAGAGAGAGAGAAAGAGAGAAAGAGAGAGAGAGAGAGAGAGAGAAAGAGAGAAAGAGAGAGAGAGAGAGAGAGAGAAAGAGAGAAAGAGAGAGAGAGAGAGAGAGAGAAAGAGAGAAAGAGAGAGAGAGAGAGAGAGAGAAAGAGAGAAAGAGAGAGAGAGAGAGAGAGAAAGAAAGAAAGAAAGAAAGAAAGAGAAAGAAAGAAAGAGAGAGAGAAAGAAAGAGAGAGAAAAAACACAACTCCATTGCAACAAATTCATTGATCTTTGGCTCTACTGTTTCTCCGTCAGATATTTTTAAAAGAGTAAAACTGTATCCAAATTAGCATTGCCATGGATTCATTGTTGGAGGAAAAAGGCAAATGGATATTACCATCTCTTGACAGATGTAAGTCACTCTGAGGAACAACTCTGGAAAAAATGTCTGAAACATTCTGTGTTTTGCAGGATGCTATTTAGCTCTCCCTTATAGTTTCCACTACATCTGAATTCTCCTATAATATGGTATATTTGAACCAAGGATGTATTTTAGAAGAACTGTATCTTAGAATACCTACATAACAACTAACTTTAGATATATATATACATATAAGAAGAAGAAAACATAAGCATTACAGGCAGAGCTCTGAATACAAGCTAAATCCTTCCCAGTTCAATGATAATGAAGATTAATAAACCGGATTAATCAGATATTGGGTGAAGCAGCCACTGCAATCCTGTCTATTACCCGGTAATTCAGTAGTTTAATGAAATTCTTTTCATTTAAAAAAGTCTGTTCATACTTAGCAAAAAGTCTTACTCACAGGCACTTTTTTATTTTATTTATTTATTTTTCTAAACTATACCTGATCAGATAGAGTAAAGCAGAAGCCCTTTGAGCTCAGTGATGATTTACACAGGTCTCTCATGACCATCATTCCTATGACTCTCTGATGTTACAATGGAAAAGGGAATTACACACATTTTAAATCTTGCATTTTTTTATGCAAATGGTTTGCACTGTCTTATTTCTTTATTTATTTTATCGTATATAATGTACAGTATATTTTATAAAGTTCTTTCAGCCTCCTTATTGATACTGCTGATCTGTTTACACCTATAAGAGAGCCTTCCATCAGGTTTCCCAGCATGCAAACTCAGTGGTTTTTCTGCATGGCTTCTCCCATGTTAGAACTAAAAGCAATTAATCTGTTAAAAATGTCAATTGAAAAGCAGGTTGACTATTCTGAGTTCAGTACCTTTTCTTCTAATGCTACCCAAGCCACAGTAAGAGTCATGGTTTAATTCTTTCTGGATTGCAGTCCAGTCAGGACTTGTTTAAATTGCTTTCAGGTGGAACAACAATCCATAAACAAAGAAAAAGAGGACTTGAGTCTGCATTTCAGGGATACTCCTCCACTACTTTGAAAAACAAGATTTAAAAAAATCTATTTTTATTCATCAGTAGGGAAGCTCAGAAAATATATAAGCAATGCACAACCTAAGGAAAGTCTGTTCAAATGTCATTATGAATACAGTGCTGAAGCAAAGCAAACCATCAGTAAGGAAGGTTTGCAATATATGGTATAATGAAGAACTTCTTGGAAAAAGTCTGTTCAAATGGTATTATGAATACTGCACTAATAGAAAGCCACTTTCGAAGCCCACACGGAAATAAAGCAGCTGCTTTCACTAGAAGCGGATGGGACTTATTGTTATTCTATCTTGATTCAGATACTCCTGACATTTTCCTTATGGTGGAATTTCAAAAATGTATATATAAATGTGCTTTTTTCTAAAAAATGTAAAGATTGTAGAATTTCCCCTCATTCTTTTTCCATCAAACTGCTCCTTCCAGGCAAGCATAAAACTGATTATACACTGCAGCTCTGGACACCTGATGATATTTAATGTAACAGAAGACATTTGTGTTCTACTCAGAAAGAGGAGCCATTTCCATGTGGGCTTGAAGACAAATACCAATCAACATGACAGACAGAAATAAACATATGCTGTATGCTAATGTGTCCTAATTCTCTGTTCATCTATGATGGATATTCTAAAAGTCACACAAATCTATACTTGAAAAAAAATGTGGAACATAGATCTTGGAGTATTCCAGCAATATGTACTTCTGTGACTGGTGCATTCAGTAAATGGACAGGAAATTAAACTCTGAATTTTAATTTCTTAGAACATGTGCAGTCCGTTCCAATTTATATAATATCGTACGTTTACTGAATGCAGTAAGTGGTATATACAGCGGAACAGTCCCTATGGTGTCTATTTTCCTTTTCAATTGTGTTTCTATATTATTAGCAATTTTTATGTAGTGGCAATCGATCTCTCTCCCCAGGTAACACTATTAATCAAAATTCGCTCAAGAATATAAACTTGTTCCCTCTATAAGATCTGCACTCCCTAGAAGAAGCTCAAAACCTCAGATATTATAAAACTTTTCAGTACTCAATATAATCATCTTATGCTGAATTTCTGCTCCTAATGAATGTTACGGGAATAATGTCAGTGATTTCTATAAGAATACATCTTTGCATAAAAAATTGCACCCTTTTATATGGTCGCTCACTGTAAAATACCTTAATAGAAATTAATTCTGTAGAATCTTCATTGAGTCACTTGTTACACCAGAGCATAATCTTTAAATCTACTTTGGATATAAATTTTTCCAATAATAAATTAAATTATACATTAAATTTATTCTATCCACATTTTTACTTTGAATTTGTGTATCTTCAATATCCATGCACTTGATTCATCTGCAATACTCTTCTCTCATTAGAAACCTTCCATAGTTTTACAAGACAGTTGCTATTGCTTAATCTTCTCTGGATATATTAGTTAGAGGAAAATGGTTTAGCCTATTGTATAGGAGTAAAATCAACTTCTTTCGCACATTCAAGTGTGCTTCTGATTTCTACTAAATCTTCCTTTCAACATCTGGGAAATACAAAAAGAATGAGTTTTGTATTAGAATTTAAAGTGAATGAGTATCTTCACAGCCTCTACCACTAAGATTATGTTTACTATCTAGGTGCACTTTGAGAAGCTTAAAAAGAAACACTAGCTTTCTCTTTCAGTTTGGTGGATTTCAATAGATAAGGTAGTCCTTCCTTCTGCAACATGCTGGAGGGACATCCTCTGGTGAGAAGAGCCAGGAAAGTAACACTCCATTCAGCTGTATTAAAGGAAACTATAAGTCATTCTACAAATTCTGCCCAGAGTCTCCCAGCGTGGGAATTCACCTCACCCCGCTTTAGACATGTGCAGTGGATAAACCTACATTTGAGCCAGCAACCCTGGACTCCCTTTTCCATCAGGGAGAAAAACAGACTCTTCTAAAGTGCAATTCATCTCTCCCAAAATAGACATCCAAACTCAATCGGATGAACTGTGCCCTAAATGCACCTCCGCTGACTATAAAGGAATCCAAAGCAATAAGCACAGATGGAGACATCTACACAGTGAGTGTGTACAGTTATGGGAAATTAATTCCACCTGTACTGTAAAGTTTTCAAAGAGAAAAGATTGGTTTAAAAAAGAAATACCCGAAAATCTGAACATATTTCTTGTTTTGAAAATGAAGTTTTTCCACTGCAGTCGCTGCTCCTGGAGAGAAGTGAAACTCCTGGCTTTCCAACAGACCCTTGAGAAGGAACTAGGACATTTCAGCTTTGTGCTGAAGACATAAAGCATCAACACAATAAAATGACTAGATGGTTTAAATTATGTATTTTATAGGGGGAAATCTATAGAATTATCAAAATATTTAAAATGTGCTAAACTCACTAATGAGCATTTTTTTTTTTCTGTTTGGAATTCCTTTAACATTAGCAATAATTAGACCCAGTTAATGATGCATGAATATGGATGAAATATGAGGGTATTTAGGATTCTGAAAGCAATTTAGCTTTAATCACTGTTTTCCTGAAGAAAATCTGTTTTCACAGGTACATTTTTTTTTCTAAAGACAAACATCTCTTATCAAAATATTTTGAAGAATTTACTTTTTTTTAGTTATTTCAATATTTTGCATTCATTTAGGAGTTAATTCCAAATTTGATTTCTGCAACTAGTTAAAGCATTTTGTTTTTTGTTTTTTGTTTTTTTTTTCAAGACAGAAGAAAATACTTTTTATCACAGAACTAGTAGTATAGCTATGTTAGATATAATTAGAGTTTTTCTAAGATTTACTATATCTCATATAATCAACACTAAAGTTTAGATGTCAAGCGGAAAGAAAATATCACTTAAAAGGCAAGAGGTCTTATAACATATTTTTTTCTTTATAAAAGCGAAAGATGAGACTCTAAATTGGAAAAATATATTATATTGAAATGAACATATACAAAAGCAAACTATGACTGATATAGGACTGAACTAGCAGAGAAATAATAATAATGATAATCATGATAACCACCACAATTAATACTCTTTGGCATGTGTTGCAGATTTGTAAACCTAGCCTGGTTGACAGAGTAATATTTCTAATATAATATTTTTGATGTCTATATGACATTTGATCTGGTATCCCAAGACATCTTGTTTCATAAATTCAAAAGGTAAAAACTCCCAAAACATTTAAAATCACACCAACTTGGAAGTTGCACAGCATATTAAAAACTGGTTAAACTATCACACTTGACAGTAAGGGATCATCTCCAATGACTTGTTTCTTTGGAATCACTAGAGAATTTTCTTGCTTGGAATTTTTACAAATGACTGGGAAAATTATATTGCCACCCAGAATATCTGTTGGTGACATGAGAGGCAGGAGAGTGGCTAATGATGAAGGATAAAGAGAACTTGGTTTCAGTAAAACAATATCTACCTCAGTATGGCCAAAGGCCATGCATATAAGCATAGAGAATGCAAACTATACTAATGGTATGCGTTTGCGAATCTGGGAAATAGTGACTCTGAAAAAAACTTAGGGCCATGGTGGATAATCAACTATTAACGAGGTCCCAGGTGACACAGCAGTCAAAAGGAATAATGCAGTTCTTGGGTAGAAATATGGAACAGTGAGCAGCTGTATTATAATGCCTCTCCTTTTGACATTAATGAAACCATTCCTAGAATAATTTGTCCATTTCTCATATCAGTGCTTTAAGGGAGAGGCTAAAAACCTGGAAAAGATCTATATAGGATCAGTGGGAGTGTTTAAGGAACTGGAAAATACTCCGGTGTTCTGGAGGACCTGAGGCGCTCCATCTCTTAAGTCACCAAGGAGAGATGGTGCCCTGTGCATCCCAGAAATTCCATAGCAGAACTCTTTTCAGTTTAGAAAACAAAGG
>NW_010587883.1:46406-86094 GCF_000705375.1 Tinamus guttatus
AGAGCAGCTCTGCGGAGAAGGACCTGGGTGTCATGGTGGACGACAGGTTGACCATGAGGCAGCAGTGTGCCCTTGTGGCCAAGAAGGCCGGTGGGATCCTGGGGTGCATTAAGAAGAGTGTCTCCAGAAGGTCGAGGGAGGTGATCCTGCCCCTCTACTCAGCCCTGGTGAGGCCACATCTGGAGTATTGTGTCCAGTTCTGGGCTCCACAGTACAAGAAGGATGTAGAGCTGCTGGAGAGAGTCCAGCGCAGGGCTATGAGGATGATCAGGGCTCTGTAACATCTGCCCTATGAGGAGAGGCTGAGGGAGCTGGGCCTGTTCAGCCTGGAGAAGAGAAGGCTGAGAGGGGACCTGAGCAGTGTCCCCTCCCTTAAGGGAGGCAGTGAAGAGGATGGGGCGAGCCTCTTCTCAGTGGTGGTGAGCAATAGGACTAGAAGAAATGGCCACAAACTGAAACACCAAAAATTCCATAGGAACTTAAGGAAAGGTTTTTAACAGTGAGGGTGACAGAACAGTGTAACAGGTTGCCAAGACAGGTTGTGGAGTCTCCTTCTCTGGAGATATCCTCCCTTAAGGGAGGCAGTGAAGAGGATGGGGCGAGCCTCTTCTCAGTGGTGGTGAGCAATAGGACTAGAAGAAATGGCCACAAACTGAAACACCAAAAATTCCATAGGAACTTAAGGAAAGGTTTTTAACAGTGAGGGTGACAGAACAGTGTAACAGGTTGCCAAGACAGGTTGTGGAGTCTCCTTCTCTGGAGATATTCAAAACCTGCTTGGACACCACCCTGTGCCATGTGCTCTAGATGTCCCTGCTTGAGCAGGGGGATTGGACAAGATCATCTCTAGAGATCCCTTCCAACCTTAAGCATTCTATGATTCTGTGATAACAGATTATTTTTGTGGACGGTAACAGTGAAATGCACTATAAGGGCTGCATATAGATTGAAAACGGACAGAAGGGGTAAACAGGAGGGCATCTATATGATATGATGCCTCAAGACTTATATTAATGTAAGACTATTAGGTGTTAGTGTCTTCTAAGTCTTGACTGTCAGCCTAGAAGCCAGTCCCCCTTAATGTCAAAAAAAAAAAAAAAAAAATCAACCAGCAAACTGAGAAAGTGAAAAGTAAAACTTGGTACCTTGAAAATGAAACCTCAAAAATGTGAGAAGAATCCACTGAGAAAAAGCAATCTGTGACTCTGCTCCCTTGCATTACGAAGAAGCACTCGGAGAACTCCGTCCCCAGTGATACGGGTTTCAATTTGCACCGTGCTTCCAGAAACAATTCAGTAAAAATATCACAGAGGTTTCAAATCCTCTGTGGCTGCACCAGGCCCCATCTTAACTCTCATTGGCTAGGGGAATAGAGAAAGTGATAATTAAAAGAGAACGTGGGAAAGCATCGGGCATCTATTCTAAAAGTTTCCTGATGTTAGGGGAAAAAAAATAAAAAAAGTTCATTAATGGCTGAAAAGTATATGAAATGCAGTTGTAATAATGCCCCTCACTTCACCAGAAACTGCACTTAAAGGACAGTTCTCATGCATAATTAAATAGAATGGTTTACCTCTAATGCCAATTGCCAGCGTTAATTAGCACAGTTCTTAAAAATCTGTTCCTTGAAGAAGCCCTTTAGATGATGCAACATGCCAGTGTGATTCAAAGACCTTATTTTTTTTTATTGCCTTATTTTTTAAAGCATCCACCCTCTGTTCAGCGCTGGCATTGCCAGGAAAAGTTGAAGTATCAGCTCATATAGGTGCAATCTGTCTGTGGCAGTTAAGAAAAGGTTATTAAGAGATAAGAAGCAGCTAATAATAACAGTAATAATAACAACAAGAGTAGTAATAATAACCATGGTGATGATGAGAAGTGTATTTAACTCCAGAAGGACTTTAAATAGTATAGTCTGCTGGAGGAATAAGAAAGAAATGGAAACATATAGGACTCACAGACCACTCAGGTGGCAAAGAATTTTACTCAACAATTTACCTTGCCCAGGATAAACCTTAAGAACATCTTCTGAGGCTTGAACCATTTGCCTGTGCAGAAAACCACTGGCTTCAGTAAAAACCTTATGCACTGTGTGGGCAATTTTCATGCAAGTACCTTTGGATGCTGTATTTGTGTCCAGAGCAGGAGGAGAAGAGTGCTACTTTGTCGATACTTATGTGTTTGCTGTCTATATTTGTGGGTTTGAATCCTTTACTTCTGCATAGCTTTTTTTTGTTTGTTTTTGTTTTATGAAAAACAGAAATGGCAGTAGTGTAAGCCTGAAGGGGCTCATATAAGGTACGAGTCCAGAAGTACCTGCAAAGGTATATGATAGCATATTCATTTGCTAAAATCTTTTAGGTCCTTAAAGATAGGCATGAGCGGAAAGAGGCTAATCAATTGCTACTCAGGAAGGAAGAACCCATTTTATGAGAAAGGAATAAAATCATTTACTTACTTAACAAGATGAAAGCTGATATGGACTGTGATTTTTGCATATTCGAAACAAAACAAAACAAAACCTTTCCCTTTCTTGCTCTTTACAATTATTTAAGATAAAGAACAATCCTAACACAAATGAGCTATTCATATATAAAGTGGGCCTGGAAATCTGTCTGATTTTTCTCAGTCCACAACCAAGGTGATTTAACAGCTCTCAAATACAAAAAAATAAGAAAAGCAAAATATGGAAAGGGAACTAACATGCATGAGCATGCTGCAAGATGCCAGGTAGTTTTAGGATGGAGCTTGACCATGATCATGACAGAAACTCTATCTATTCCCTCATTCTGCCAACTTATGGCCATATACCAGGGACTGATATGTCCCCAGGAATTTCTGTATTGACCTGCCCCTGGTCCAGACTTATTTTTTCCAGGACTAAGATCTAGTTCGACTTATAATTCCAGAGAGCACAACATGGACAAAGAGGACTTGCAGAACCTGAGTGGCCTGAGCTTCAGCATATCTCAAAGTGCTCTTTTTTCCTTCTTTAGAGGGCTGTATGCTTATCTTTCTGGTCTTCTTGCTAGTCATATCTTTTCCTCCTAAACAATCTCACAAAAAATAGGTAATGTGGGTGTATTTTGTGTTCTGTCCCTTGTGAAGCTTCACAGGAAATGCACAGGAGATGGTGGAGTTCCTGCAATATCTGGGGAGACAGACTGATGACCCTAATACTTTCTCAACCTAGGAGGCTACGTTCCTCAAGTTTCCTCCTTCCAATCTTCTTATGTTCTCTATGAAGGTAATAAATATCTTTAACTTGACTCTCTGCTTTGTTCTGCCTCACTATGCAGTTCCTAACAACCTGGCTCAGGTCCAGAAGCCTTGTCCTTGTTGCCTGCTCCTTGTCTACTTTACTTCCCATGTCTGCAAGTCCTCAGCTGAGGAACATGCCATCTATTCTTTTCTCTTTCTGCTTTACAGTCTTTCCAAGCCACAGTGGATCTACCACTCTTCATAAGCTCTCCTAGCCCCTTCAGGTTATGGTCCTCTTTGATAGATGTCCCTTAGTATTACTGAATTTTCTAAATTCTTCCCTTTTGCTCCCTTTCGCTTCCGTTGTCTCTCTCTCACTTTTAGTATGACGCAAAGAACTTCACACTTTCAGGACTTGCTTCTCAACTAAACTTCAGTTTCCGCGCTGCTATAACAGTGCCTAGAGCCTGGAAACTCTGCAGATTTCACAAGCTGAGATTTCTTCTGGTGTTAAAACATCCCCCTCTGGCACACAGTCAATGAAACCTCCTAATATACCATCAATCCTATCTGGCCCTGGAGAAAGGAGAGATCCAGGACTTGGCCAGAACTGTGTTTGGCTTATTCCCAACTGGAGTTGTTCAAAGCGGTCCCCAGGCTCCTCTAATGTATGCCAAAGGCAGCTTGAAAATCCGTGAGCTGACTCTCCCGAGTCACCCCATTTCCTGCATCTTCTGTATCCAGTGGTCTCTGGCACATCAGGCTGCATGGGCCATAGTGTCTCTGATCCAATGCCAATGGCAAACTTTAACATCATCAAGCTTCCCAGCACACCTATAACTCTGTCAAGTTCCTAAATGTGACTGCATACAGAAGTAGACTTAATTCTATGGAGCCTGTGAAGGAATATGAATTCTAGCTTTGAATTTCAACTTTCAGAAATGTAAAACACTGCCTTTGTACCAGAATAGGTCTATATGTTTTTTAAGATGCTGTGAAATAAAATTACACACTGAACTCTACAAATGCCTGGTGCCTGTGTACATGTAAGCTGCTTTATTCAGGTAAGATAATTAATACCAAGTTCTATCGCCCAAGTATAGAAGGTGAATGTATGCATGTGAATGTATGCATGTGCAGAAACATCAGTAATTATCTTTTAAAAGTTCTCTGGCTTTTTTTTTTTTTTTTTGCACAGATGAAGTTACTGTGATGAGTTACAGTGGACAAATTCCGCTTGTAGGGTTTGAACCTGGTTCCCTGCTATCTTGGCTTTTCAGAGATATTTAAAAAGGTGCAAAATAAGTGTAAAAAGTAGTTGTTGCTGTTTGTGAACATTTTACACTCCCTGTGCACTGTGCCCATGAGTGCAGGTGATGGCATAGGGCAACAAGGTGTCTTGGCTGAAATTTAGCAGCAGAATATGTTTCAAAGTCATTAATTTTCCTCTCCTCTCCTCTGCTCTCCTCTCCGCTCCTCTCCCCTCCCCTCCTCTCCTCTTTATTTTCTTCTTTTTCTTTTTTTTTTTTTTTGCCAAAAAATGGACTTGTTTTTTTCTGAAATTCAACCTGCCACTCTTTGAACTCATGGATTAATCTTTACCAGTGTGTTTTAGGCAGCTGCACATGGTAATTGTGTAGTTTCGCAGTTTTCTTTAATAAAACCACAACTATGTCTGCGTTGGTACTTCATCTAATCCTAAACTTGTCCTATGAATACTTCTGACTAGGAGTACTTTTTAAAACTGTTTTTAAAGCTATCTATCAGGTTTTTTTTTTTTTGTCTATTTATTTATTTGCTTTGTTTTTATTAAATATCTATTCCATTATTAGAGTTAAGTCTTTTTCCTTCAAGATTTTGTTTGCTTTCCTCATTTCATCCCTCCATCCACAAGAAATGGTTCTAAGGTCAGACCACAGTTTACTTTTGAATCCTTGGGTAAACTACTTGCCCCCCCATACACTTTGGGCAGACATATACACTTAATGCTCTGCTCTGTCATAACAGCAGTCTCTAAAAGATAAATAAACTAGGTAAATAAACAAAAATTTAAAGGATATTAATTAAATATATGGACATTTTCTTCTTATTCCCTAATTCAGGATTGGGATATCCCTGCACATTTCCATACCACAATCTGCACAAAAAGATTGCAAATAATTTTACAGCCTCAAATGAAACAGTATCAGGACTAGGTGGTGAGTATGATACTTTAAAGCAAATTGCAAAATAAAATATAGAAAAGCAATATTGACAAATACCTCCAGCCCTTTGTTTGCAGTGAACAAGATGCACAGAAAATACCTTAAGTCAGAACAAGTCTACAGAGACTTGACAAGACCTCCCCCCAGGGGTTTGAGCCTGTGGTCCTGAAAAGCTTCACACTGGCAGTAGAGGACTTGTCAGCTGCCATCTACTTTCCATGACAGCTAGAAGCTTAACTTAGATGGCAAAAGACATGCAGAGAAAATAGAGATTAGTTAGACAGGAGACTTCAAGTGGCTGTACATCAGCATAGGTATTACTTTCCTTTTGCTATCTGTACCATCTTGGAGTTCCTTACATTGTTATTTTGTTAGAGGTGTCAGGATAAGCCAGTCTGTATGCAAACTTTAGCAAATACAACTAGAATGAAAGTCAGATCCACTAATAAGCACCAGGAATAATTACAAGAATATACGTTTCTTTCAGTACAAAGGGATTTCTGGTCTGAGTCACAGCAGCGATTCCTTGTAACAGGAATTCTCTCACCAGTAATAGCAGATACATACTGGTTTTCAAGAAAGAAGCCATTGACACTATATCTCTGATAGATTATGGCTTTTGAAGACACTATAGCTCCAATAGATTTGCTTCTACAAATACATCAGCAGCAAGAAGAAGACTAGAGGAAATGTAGGCTTGCTGCTGAATGGTGAGGGTGCCTTTGAGGGTGCCCATAATGATAAGTTGCATCTAATAAATCCTTCCAGAAAGTCACTTCTACTTGAACGAGACAATGACAAAAGATAGCAACAGAAAGTTGAAGACATTTCTATTGAGAAGCCAGCAAACAGGGAAAATTAAAAACACAAAAAGAGATCACCTTAAAAATATACTAATTTGCAATACTAGTTGACCACTAGTAGGCCAAGTTGCAATACCCTGAGCATCACTGTGCTGAGGGCAAGATGCTGCCCAGGTTCTCAGGAAGTGCAGAGAAACATAAATGCAGATGTTAGAGGGAGAGCTGAAAGGCAGAAAAGCAGGAAGAATACCCAAAGGCATATGCACTTATTCAGCAGGGTCTTCTTTATCAAGAAAAAACTCACTAAACAAAATTTTAAAAAGTAATAATAAGTATACAAGGAAGCTGCACAAGACAAAGGCTGAATGCACTGTTTTGATCTGTTTAATCTGCCCACTAGCAAGTTGGTAACTGAAAGCTTGGACAAACATAGGGTTCATATGTTGACAAGAAAAGCAGATCCACTTCTGAAGCCTTGCATTGATGGGCTATGAGAAGTTAATTCTTGGATGAATTCAGGCTATTCAGGCTAAATTAGGCCTGCTTTCAGATGTCACATTTTGGAGTCTGTGTGTAGTTCTTGAGGTGTTTGCTTATATCTCCTGGGGAGAGGATCCTATGGCCTCCTTTCTCAGCCCTCTCACTGCAGACAATGGCTCTCATCCTGACTGAAAAATCTGATATATTGAGAATGATATGCACATTCTCAATGCAAGCTTCAGGATCTGGGTCTCTTATGTCCTCCTGTCAAATCTTCTCCTATAATGAAGTTTCTCTAGCTCTCTTTTTTTTTTTTTTTTTGAGACTGACTGCAAGCTGGGAATCAAAAATCACCTTGATTCTTTGAAATATAACAGAACCTTGAATGGATAACGATAAGATAGCTTCATATAAGTCAGTTAGTGGAAAAGAAATAAAAATTCAGCTATCTGTTCAGTGTCAGAGCCACCTTGTCCAAACAGAATTTCTGGCCCAATCTCCCAAGAAAAGGAAAGGGAGCTAAGACAGCTCTCGAGGATTTCCCAGTGTGGGCAGAATCCAGATAGTTTTCTTAATGCTCTGGGAATTACATATTTTGGTAAAGGGGTTGGTCAGACATTCCAGGTGAATTATCCCTACCTGCTCCTGTTTGTGTTCCTGGGTACTTAAAACATTGTAACCTCAGATGCCCAGGAAGTTCTATAGATGCTTTGCAGTACAGGTTTGGTACCTGCAGGCTCTTTCTCGATCCAGATATTAAACACATGCTACAGGCCTTAGGTTCTGAAATACACTCTCAAACATCCTCCTACAGATGCTCACCTCCTTGCTTTAGTCAGTGCTTGGCTCGAGCTTTACAAGTGGTCGGAGGAGCATCCTCAATGCACGGCACATCTCAGTCATTTCCCAAGTCTCCCAAGTCTCTCACAGTGAGATCAGGTGAAGACATCCATGCTAATATCTTTTCCATATCAGTACACATCCATGCAGAACAGCAGAGTTAAAGATTTTTCTGTGCCAAATTGCCATGGATGGGCACATGAGCAATCTGGGGCAGCAGACAACTTCCATATAGTTATTGTCACTTGTTTCTCTGCACTCAATGAGATTCTCATACCCATGGTCTGCCTGCAGCCTCAGATCTGGAGCAAACGTTGCCTGGTTTTCTGGGAATGTGGCATTTTTCATCCTGAATTTCTCTTACCGCTGCTGCTCATTTGGCAGCATAATCCTCCCCTGCTTTCACCTCGAGCTCAGAACCAGCAGCTGACAATCTGCAGCTGGCCTCAGAGTGAGCCTTTTCTGAACATTATCAGGATATTTCTTCTGGCAGCCTGCCGGCACAGGGAAGGGAGCTCGGAAAATGATGTGCCTGGCTGCAGCGCTCCTTGAGTGCAGGGAGAGTCAAGAAGATTTCCTGTGGCCGCAGGAATCAAATAGATCCCAAACGATATTGCATCAACAGGTGGGGATATTTAGTGAGGAGCGGTTGGATGAAAAGGGGAAACTGCAGTTAGTCTACATCAAAAAAGCAGATCCTCCCTGGTTCAGACTTTCTCTGGGGCATGAGCTGCAAAGACTTGTCACCACACGCTGCGATTTCAAACCTTACCTTGCATAAGAGGATAAGAAAACTGAGCTGGGAATAACTGCCAATTTACTACACACCACATCGTGCCCTTGCACACTGCTCCAGGTAGCCTTATTCCTCTGTAGCATGTCGTCTCCCTCAAGGAGAGGACACAACACATGCGCAACAGTGGTGTCCCCATGTTCCCCCACAAGTGATAGCCGCAGATTCATCCTGGAGCTGATAAAAGAGTGGTAATGGTAGGTATTTTGGGAAGGAGCTGTCGCACACAGACCTTTCCTTGCAGAAAAGTGTAATCGGCTCTCAACTTTAAATCTTATCTGAAGGATAAGGGAAGCACTTCCCAGAACAGAGGGATTCAGGCACAAGGGGAAGGACTTGTAGAGCCAGGATCTAATTCCGAGTTTTCACTATCATCTCCTCTGTTTCGGTCTATTCCCATTCCTATCTCCCTCCAAACTGATTTTTACAACTCTGCCTACCGATTTTCTTTTCTTTTCCATTCTACCCATCTTCTCTCTCATCCAGCCAGCAGTTTCCAAACAGGCATAAATGTATCTCAGGTATATGAGTAGGAAAGGAAAGAATATTTTCCTCTTGTCCCCTTGGACAAGGACATTTTATATTCCTTTCCTTTGGAAGAGTGCAGGAGCTAAGATACTGGGGAAGTGCATTTGGGGAGGTAGGACTGAGCATGTCTCAAGGGATGAAATACATAAGGAAGCTTGTCCTGAACTGTCTGTTAGTCCATGAGATAGAGGGATTTAATGCAGAAGAAACCACCGGTCTTCTAGCAGTAGAAGCATTTTGAATTGCTAATCACCTTATCACACACACACACAAAAACACTAAAGGGACCCCCTCCCCCCCCCCCCCGAGCTGAATAAACATAAAGAGAATACATGCCTTTTTTTTTCTTTCTTTTCTTCTGTAAACACCAAAAACAGGGCTAGACATGGCATCATCCAAATCTAGGATTATTGACTAGATTACATGGGGCATTTTGGGAGGCAGAAACAAACATTTTCTTGTAAATTAGCCAGCAGTTGGTGCACACAGAGCCTCATGAATTTAATGGAAACATATCATGGACCTTGCCCAAAGAGGTTAATTCAGTATTATATTCAAGGATGAGAGAGTTCAAACAAAACACCTACGGAGCTTTAAATGTACACAGAACTTCAAGAAAATCTGACTTAATTTACTATAGGTTTTGCCTCTTTGCCAGACAAAAAAAAAAAAAAAAAAAGCTGAAATGTTTCAGATGCAGCCTGTTTATAGGCAATAAAGATAATTACATAGTGGGAACGTAGACATCCATATTACAGTGAGAGGAAAACAGACACACAGAATTTTCAATAAAGAAAACCCTTTACGGTTTCAACTAGCAGCCTCCCAAACCTAAGGCAGACAGTTTATCCCCCAAGATACCCATTCCACTTAACGTCAATAGGGATCTGAAATTGCAAGTGTTAACTTGGCTGAAAACAGAAAAAGTATTTTTTTTCTTCCATGTAAAAAGGTGTATAAGGTTTAAGAACATGCTAAGAACTGTTGGAAGGAATCACATGTGCAGAGAGTCGATGACACAAGTAATTTCCTGGTTTGTATCACAGTTTAACGATTTTGGCTATAATCAATAATTCGAACCCTTCAGGATCGATTATAAATGCTGTTCACAAAAGAAAGGAGTAATGTTTCTGCATTTTTAAGGTTAAATGTTCAAAAACTTAGCCATAAGATGCTATGGTCAATGAGGGAATATGACCAATGAGGGTCAACATGAGGGAAAACATAGCTTTAGCACTTCCTCATGTCAAGAGTAACACTCATTAAGACAGGAGGTTTGGTACTGTTCCTATTCTCTAATTTGGCTTGATCTTCTACAGTGACGCTATTCTGTTATGTAAATTCTGCATGGGATAATTATCTGTGTACATTTTTAATAAGGTGGGAGACACTTTTCTAAATCAGACTTTGAGGCCCTGGAAGATGCAGAAAGTCATTTGTTCCTAAAGCAAGTGTGTTGAGTTCTGGGTCTTGTAGGTTGTTGCACAGTATTATTACTGCATTGTATACATTATGGCTTCTATTACAATAACTATATACATGAGAGCATAAAAGAGGAAATGCAAGCCAACTCTTACACGCCCCCCCTGAAAGCATTCCCTTTGAAATCACCTTGTTAACTCGCAAAATGAAAACAAATTGAATCCATCGTGGAAAGTTTTAAGGAGATTTTTAACTTATTTCTGGCTTCTTCCCCTAATAAGCAGAGGAGCTAAAATCTTCATGAAAAAAAATCTCTTTCCAGGTAAGTCTGATTCTAGTGCTTATGAGAACTACAAAAGCTATTTTGATTGTTGCATGCTTTCTCACCCCAAATACTCAAGGGTGTCTTGTACCTAATGGTGATGGTGGACTCAGCTGAGGGAAACAATTAGAAACCATCTTTACCCAGGAATATCCCCAAGAATAAGTTATCCAAAGGGGTATGTTTTATGTATGCAAGCTCAATAACTGCATTTTGGATCTATTGTCCACCCAAGGATTTAAGACCACTTCACAAACCCTTCTTTTTTAAGCCTCATGATGCCCTTGGAAGGGGAGAGAGGTACCATTGGGCAAGTCTCTTGCATGAGGAATCTGAGGGAAAAGGAAGGTAAATAGGGCTCTCCATAGCACAGGAGAGATAGTAGTCAGATCTTGTGACCACCCATCCTGTAGCTTGAAGGCATAACACCGTTTCCTAAGTATGCCATTTATGGAGAGTCTTTTTACTAACATAGCAAAGCTAAAGAAACCACTGGAGCTCCCAGGCCACTTCTTGCAAAGCCTGTGTTTTAATTAACATTTAGCTAAGGGAACTCACGCAAGTATTTTTATGGGCATATCTAAAATCCTTCTGCCTGATGACTGACGATATTGCATCCCTCTTCAGCAGATGGATTAAATGGGAGGTATACTGGGATTCGAATGACGATCTTGGCTTCAGAGCATTAACTATTTCATAGCTAACGCAAAGACTTTATCACTTTCCTACTGAGTCTGCTACAGCACTGCCTTTTTTTCCAGAAAATATTAAGTAGATAGACAACAGTTTGGGGAGAACTTGAATGTCAAAGGTGAGAAGAGGTGAAAACAAAAGCATCGTGGAGTCTCCTGTAGAATATGTCTCCTACAGCTTGTATTTCTGAATATACGATGAATACTGCTATGGGGACTGGCTTAGATACAAAAATTCAATACCAACTCTTCCAAGATTATAACGCTATTAAGGGATTAGAGGAGAAAAGCTACCTACACAAGTGGCAGGCAATGTTTTTGTGTGCAGATTCAGTTCAGAAGATTTCCACATTTATTTAGCCCTTTCTGTTAAAACCCAACTTCATGTAATCTAAAAAGAACTGAAAAGGGCAAAAGAAAAACATGCTCTATTTTTCAACATTAAAACAATATGCTTTGATTATCCAGTTCCAAATGATGTTTCCTGCCAAAACTCAGTTCAATTCTTTAAAAACTGTTTTTAGAAAAGGTTTAAATGAGCTTGAAATGAAAAGTGATGTGACAGGTCAAAGAAATTTTTTTTTTCTGCCTGAAACAATTTGATTTATGTTTCTGGAACTACCAATAAACCAAAACTGTGGGGCTTTTTATACCCATATCCACTCTACAAAGCACACAGCCTGTAAATATCAAGAGCTGATTTTGGCAAGTTGCAGAAGCCATGTAATGGTGCACTGACTTCAGTAGGATTTGGCAACATTCAGGACCCCATTGGATACTGCCAGAGTGGAAGAAAGTGTGTGGGGAAAAGGTGGAACACAGAGAAGGACTTTTTTTTCTTCTTTTTAGGTGACCTAACAGAAAATCTTGTATTCTGAGAAATCTCTCAAACTATGACCTTTCACCAGGGCATTTAAAAAGTAAAATGCTCAGAAGACTGGGAAATATAATATAGGGATCAGCCCTGCAGTGGAAGGTCATGAGGATGAAATGAAAGTCTTTCCTAGCTTTGGTTTCTACAGTGCTGAATACTATCTACAAAGTAGACACAGCAAACACAGCATCCATTTCCATATCTCTATATGCTTGTGCCTATCACCTTAAAAACTGAGCGCTGACCAGGAATACAGCAGTAACGAGATTTACATCTTAATTTTGGCATGACATTAAATAAAAAAGGCTGGGGTTCATCTCTTCCTGGCAGCTACATAATAGATGCTTGTCTCTGAGCTACTGACCTTAAAGACAGCCTTTATACTTTACAAGAAGCAATTGGCACCTTTGAGAGACAATTCCTCCAGTCAAATACAGAAGAACATAGACGTCCTGTGGATTCCATCCTTTTTCTGGTTAACAGTATTGATGTCTTTTACTCAGATGAAGTCCCCATGAAATACCACTTCATCTGTGTCAACCTCAGGAACGTTTTGCCAGGTCAAGAAAGCTGCTACAATGGTCCCTGACACATTCCAGCTACATTTAACAAAAAACGCTGTATTGTCTACCTATAAAATACAATTAGTTTCCTATGGATGGAATAAACTATACTGGCGAAAGGATATTTTTGCAGGTGAAACTTGTGTCTAATGTTGGAGCATCTACCATGGCTGTTATGTTGATCAGGAACTCAATCCCTGTATATCCTTGCCTTGCTGATAAAAAGCCACAGCACAGAACTGATTTGCAAGGTAGAAATGCATCAGCCTCATAGTTGCTCCTAGCAGAAGTTCCTACTACATTGGATAATTTCCATTGCCATCTACCTTAGCCTGATGACCTAGACACTTAAGAGTTGTGCTGGAGGAGAAATGCCCTGTTTGTCTGCCCTAGAACCAGTTTTGCAATGCAGTGCTAATAAACACAGGCCATTCTTCTAAGAGGTGGTCACAGTGGTCCCTTTAAATCTACTCAGCTATAAACTTCTTGTACCTGTGCCAAATCCTGCTGTTTCAGGAGACATAAAGCAACACAATTGAAATAATGTAATTAAATTAAAAAAGAGAAAGAATTGGGCTGAATACACAAGAAAACTTTTGCATGGCAAGAAGCTGACTTCAGAGGGGGTCCATATGGGTGTAAAGTCTGAAGCACTGGAGAACCGTGTCCTCAGATGGGGGAAAACAGAAGAGGGCAAAATAAAGTCAAGTCTAATTAGCTTACAGAGTCACATGGGAAGCAGCCATATGGGTCTGTGCGGCTACAGCGCTTTGAAGCAAATTAATTGCTTCGACCTGGTGCTGATTGCAGCTTATAGGGAAGAAGGTGGGATAAGTCTGGCTTGAGGGGAAGGGACTTAAAGGAGGAAACTGCTGATCATGGGAAAACTGAGTAACCACAGGAGAACTGGGGGCAGAGAGCACTTTGAAAGCAGAGGTACCCTTCAACCCTTGCTCAAAACATCTTTAATGACTCAGTAATTAGGCTGGGTGACTGTATGTCATAGTCCAGTGTCTCACCTCAATTATATGACATAACTGTGGCCATAGCACCATGTTTCAGCATGATAACTGCTGTGTAACTGATCTCAATACATCTAGACTCCCTCAAACCTTTACAGGTGAATCTCTCTGCTTGCTTAAAATAAGTAAAGCCATAACGCTCCCCAGAGGTAGCGGGATCAGTCACCCAGGTAAGAGTAAATATTGTTTTATTCCTGTCTTTATTTTGCTCTCCTTTGAGCAAAATGGCAATACCCACTTGATACTGCCATATTGCTCCAAGTGCTACCTCCCACTTTCACCTAAAAGTTTGAATTCTATTTAAATAGAAGAGGGGAAAAAAAAAAGAGAAGAAAATAAAAGAAACAACTTCTCTGCCCAATTAGGCATTTGCTGTTTCTCCGGTATCAACATACCCAACAAAATCAGGAGTAGATCTTATATTGATTGGAACAAGAAAGTGTTCTTTAAAAAGCAGTGAATTCAAAGAACTGGCAAATTCACAGCTGAATCAGGCTATGTGATACTGCTTAGTGATTTACTTTAGAAACTATAGAGAGTGCAATGATGATTATCAGCAGTTGATTGAGGTGAAAAAAAAAAAAACAATTATGGAGAGGTTCCATGGTTATTTTTAACAGGTATGTTTTATTTTTCTCCAGTGAATGAACCCATTATGAATAAGAATATATATGTCATCTTTTGTGAAATATATATGTCATCTAAGGTGGGAGGTGTCTGCAATTAAAGGGTTTACGTTAAGAGTAATATATGCTTTCATGCATATTTTAGGTTTGACACAAATTCTGAGCACAGCCCAACTCTGCAGCTTGTTCTCTGGATTATAACACAGTTTTTAAAGGGATCGGTTGTGTCCTCCAGGTGGTACCACGTAACCTTTCTGCTTACATGAGAGGGCTTCAAAACAACTTCTTCCCAGATGCATTTGAACCCCAATTTTATCTTGCTCAGGGATTATAACCTAAGGTCATCCATTTTAGGAGAGCTTAATGCTGAGTTTAATAAAAATAGGTGATTCCTTAAACATCCAAAATGATGCTTCTCAGTTTACCACATTTCTAGGAACTCATTTACTCAAAATGATATACAAATTAAAAGAAAAAAAATCTGTGACACTGATCCATCATTTTCATCTGCGACTTTTTGTTTCCTCTTTTCTACAATAATATCCTTGCGACAGCAACGATTTCTTCCATTTCTAAGTTTTTTTAGCAAACTGAAGATCCCTCATTTAATGGGGTCCCTAGACACTGCTTTAATAAAATTGGTGTGTAATTATTAAAAGACAAGGCCACAGAGGTGAGGAGTCACTCACTGCAGTGCCAAGGATATCAGATTCATTCCACAGGGGAAATAGAATGGGATCACAGGACATAGATCCGTGATTCATGTAGCTGCTATTCATTAGTTCATGTTTCCAAATTCTTTAAATCATATTTATTTATATTTTTATTGCTTTTCTAAATCCTATTTTTTTATTCTCTTTTTATAAGCAGTAGTACACAATCAGCATGATGAATGTTTAACAGATCTAATATTTAATTTTTTTAATTAATATAATTTGTTTTTGACAGAAATATTCTATTAAGAGCTTAACTTGTATACAAAATAATAAAATAAAAGCTCAGCAGAAATGTTCACCTGTTGGTAAAGTTATTTTTGATATTTTGAAAGAAAATATTTATCTTCCATCTGGAGTCAGGCAAAATGGAACACCAGGTAGCTGTTCCTGAATTACAAGGAAGGCTGTAGATATTTTGCAGGGCACATGGACTTTCAAGACTTAGCACAAATCTGATGCAATCATTGTGCAAAAGGTACATGAACACAGAATTATTTTTCTGTTGCAAACCTACCTGTTCCTTGTGCTGTTCAGCCTACACTGCACTGTGACATTTTTTGGTTATTTCCCATAGTATATAGTTCTACCTTATACTCTTAAAAAAAAAAAAATCCTGTTTTAAAAATTTTGTTTTTCTTGCTGCTCACTTTTCCAGGAAGCAACTGAATTCAAGGATTTGGATTCCAATTCTATCATTTCTATGATTGCTCCTATTTCATCTCCACCTCCTTTGGCAGATCAGCCCAAAACATTTCCACAAACCTGTTTAAGGAATGGAGGAAGTATTGGTAAAGAGTTGCAAACCTCATACAGACAACATAAAGCATAATAACGGAATTATATCAGCGAAGAGTGACCAGCACCTAAATCAAAAAAAAAATATTTCTCTGCCTGTGGAGCTGCACTTTTGGGCTCAGCTGGATCCAGCTATCCAGTGGGACAAGACCTGAAAGTGATCAAGAACAGTGCTGGCAAGCCAAAGGGTAGTGCAGGATGGAAACTTCCTAGCAAGATGTATGGAGAAGTCAAGGAGAGGTGGATGTTGTCATTATTTGGCTACTTATCCCTGCTCTATTTTGGGGTCAATCAAATAACTGTAGACACCACCACTGCCACAATAAAATGGGAACTGCCAGCAAGTCAAGGCTGACTTCTTCAGCTTGCACAGCTACATTTCTATAGCGGTCATCCCCAAATTGTAAAGAGGCTATTAATGCAACTCCATGAGTTTCTTTCTCCCTTAGGGCATACACTACCAGAGGATGTTGGTGTGTAGCCTCTGCAGGTAGACCATTCTTGTAACTGACCTACTTGGACTAATGTACATCCACTCTATCGTTCTGCCATTTACTTATGTGATTTCAACCAAAATAGCATATGTAAACTAGGAAGGCTTTTCAATGGTACGTATAACATGAGTGCAGAGGGCAAAAATCGAAGAATGAAATGTAACCTCACTGAGCACTTGAAACACAGCCTCTTTTCATAAATTGCTAAGTAAGAGTAAGAAATAGCTATTTGTCCAAGCTAAGCACTATAAAAAACATGAAGCTTGATTAAACATAGCATAAATGGGGAAAAAAAAAGCTGAATAAGAGTACGACACACCACCTTGGACATGAATGCATCAGTCTTTTTCCCTAGGGAAGAAAGCCAATGCTTAAGCCTAACATTCTACTTGTAATTTAATGGATAATCATTAAAAAAAAAAAAATCTCCATGCTACTTAGGGCAGAGAGCCAAATCTTTATTTAAAAGGAAATATATAACAACTGTAATTCACAAGAGGCTCTTTTTATATAGTTGTTTAACAAGATGCCTAAAGCGACCCTCAGAAAAAAAAAAAAAGAAAAGAAAAAAATCTTGAACTAGTTTTAGAGCTTGTTCTCTTCTCTCTTCTCTTCTTCTTTAAAGGATCTAATCCTTATTCTTCATGAAGAACCTGATGAAGGATTGGTCAAAGCCTTCCCATTGACACCCACTAGATGCTGGGATGTGGATTTGGTCTCCAGTTCAAAGAATCCAAGAGCAAACTTCCAGCCATAGCAGCCACTGTACAATGAGTCCTATCTAGTCAAATTAGCATCTGTATTTATTCCTCAAAGCAAATGCACCACAATTAACAAGAAATCCCTCACTGAACACTGAGCGATGCATCAAAGCCTCTCTAGGATCAAAACATCATCACTGCTGGAATGGATATTGCACGTAAGAGAGACAACAGCAAGTGTGGGTTTAGTAAGGTGCATCCTGCTTGATTTGGAAGGACTGTGCCATGAGAAAGTGCTACACAGGTTAAAATCATTAATCTCTCTTCCACTCTTCTGCTATCACATAAGCAAGATGATTAATGACCCAGACCTTCAACCTTTCAGGTTACCCTTAAGAAAGGAAAATGTGAGCTAGTTGCAAATGCCACTGCAAAGAGTTGGCACTGGGCAGCCTTCAAAGATCTTCAGCTATACGAGTGTCAAATACAGCTAGTAAAGATACAACTGGCCATTGTTAACAAGAGTAGAAGCTGACTACATCTGTCACCCTTCCTTATCTCCCCAGTGAATCCACACATGCGGTGGTAGGGTCTGGCCTCATTAAAATTTGCTAAAACAAAAAAGGCAAAGTTCTCACAGTTGCAAAAAACATGTCTGTGCTTCTTTGATGAGCAATTTGAACTGTCCTTGTTCTAATGGGCACGAAGAGAAGAAGAAAATTTCAAGCTCAGAATAAACAAAGCAGTCTTTGTGAAATCTCTGCATTATCAGTCAGTTGCCATAGTCCACCTCTCTGTCGGATTTATGTCTGCCATCCACCTCGTGTTCAGAAGTGTTATCTCCTTCCCTCTTGGCAGATTTCCAGAGTACAATGAAGAAAATGCCTTAGCAGACAGAGAGAAAAGACATCTCCTCATCTATAGGCAGCATTTTGCTCACAGATAGGAAAGAGCTAAAAACAGGAGATTTGTAGAATAAAGCACAAGAGACAGTGGTGAGGGATGAGGAGGAATAAAACTTACAGAGTGTTAGTTTCTTAGTGTGATTTCAATGTGGCTTTGTTGTTTATTTTTGCTACACATGACTTCTTGCTTTACAAAATACACTCTCTGCTTGTGCAAATGGTTTATGCTGTATACTTAAGAGATTATTAGAGCTTTTATTTTTGGACTTTACAGTAATTAATAAAGCAACTGTTAGTAAGCTAATGAGCAATGTCATCAAATTGGTACCATAGGTTAAGCCTCAAGTTTTTCTGTGAGAAACCAATGTGTCCTGGATTAAAATGCTGAGATGCTTACAGCTAATGTCATGGTGGCTCTGCAGTTTTAGAGACTTTAAAAAGAGCTATTTGCCACTCTGTTTATGAAGTCTAGAGACAAATTTTATGTTTTTGATTTTCAGGGTTTGGGTTTTAGATAACAATAACAACAGCAAAAAACACTTCTTCTGTCTTGGCAAAAGTAAGCTTCCACACCAGTTTCCAGCTAGTTTACAGAGATCCTGCTGGATCCAGCTGCACTGTAGATTAAAAGGCACAGAGAAATGCCAAGCTCACCCACGAGCTGGGGAACACACACCTAAACTCAACAGCTGTGCTTGGATAGTCAGTCTGAACCCCCGCCTATATACTACAATTTTGATGTTTCACCTCTGTAGAAGAGTGGAGGGTATCCTACTCTAGAAATACCACTATGTGACAAAGGCAAAAGAAAGAAAAGCTCAAGAAAGTAGAAAATCAAGATCCTTTCCTTAATAAAAGGCAGTCCCTGTCTTCCATCCTCCTTTCTTGCTTCATTTCATGTCTGTGCTTCAAACTACCTAAACTGAATGGTGGAGACTGAGTCTTTAACCCATCTTCTCAAAACAATAACAAAAGAGAGAATTTTTCTTGCTTTTATCTGAACCTTGTGGAAACTTGGTTTGATCATAAGTAGCCAATACAATGGCCAGAGTTTCTCTTACTGAAATGGTGATAAAGATCTGGTTCAACACTGACCAGAGGAGACTTGCAGACCTCAGGTTGCTATTTCCTTCAAGTTCTCTCAGGTCTACCTTGAGAATTTTACCCTTTATGTCCTTCCTAGCTATCACTCCAGTCAGACTCTCAGGGATTTGAAGACTCTAGTCTCATGCTCTAGTCTCTCATTTATCAAAATGAAAGAGGAAAAAGGAGAGGAGAGGAGAGGAGAGGAAAATATCTAAGTCAGTGACATGAACTTTTGTAAAGCCAGGTAGTTAGGTAAACCAAGGAGCAAGTTAAATCTAGCTTTTTCTTCTTCTTCTTCTTTTTTTCTTTTTTCTCCAGATCAGTGTCAGGTTTGAGAAATTTTCCTGTTCTATATGCTTTTGCCAGGACAGCATGGGAGATGGAATGAGAACATGGAGAGAGCAAGACTGCACACTACTGGCATGACTTAACTAAGTGACAAGATCACAGTTAGACCATCCAGCAAAATGTGTTGACCTTGCAAGAAAGGCAGCAGCTTCAGAGTGGGCACTTTCTCACTATGCTGAGAATGCCATCAAAACAGTAGTCGGTGATATCATCAAGCTATCTGATCAGTGTTCCTCTCCGTCGTCCCCTTCTCGTGTTGTCTTTTTGTTTCTTCATCCCAGAGATTCACCTTGATTATTGTTTTTGATTCTTTTATACCATCAGACTGGCTCCTTTATTTTCTTTTCATTATTTCATTGTATGAATAACCCTCAGCTGCTGTGGATATTGCATAGTACATATTGCATCCCTTTTCAAGGACAGAAAATAACCCTGAAATTTCAGCAGATGTCTGAGACACTCTCACCATTTTTATTGATAGCTTGAAATAACACTAGTGGCCTCAATACTTCTTCCTCATTCTACGTGAATCTACTAAAATAAGCAATGCAACATTCCCATCTGCATGGAAGACAGACTGAACCCTTCAACTAAAAACACTGCATTCATTCAGCCATTCTTTAAGTTATTTGGGGTTCCACTATGCTGCTTGAATGCTGCTTTTCAGTTCAGTCTAGCCACAGCACAGAACCTGGTTATATACTGCTTTCATTCTCCATAGGTTGTAGGAAATGTTAAATGTCAGATGGTCCACATATGTCTTTGACTCTGCTTTTATGAGTTCAGTAGTTGTTACTGAGCCATTCCCTAGAGCTGCAGCAACAATTCAACTTTGTTGGATTCGACACTCTTCAAACCTGTGTGTGGCTCTGTTTTAAACCTAGAGCACTGAACAATGGAGCAAGGACAGCAGGATTAGGCAAAGTTCTGAAGTCCTCAAGTTCCTCTCGTTTTTCACCAAAGGCTTCTCTTTTTCTTCTTTTATATCAAAAATGTTTTTTAAAAAAAATCTGTATTCCATGCTTTTTGGCCCATGAATCACCAAATCCCAGGGGTTATAAACAGCCATCCATGAACAAGATTTCTGGGTGTACTAATCTGCCCAGCTGATCACACAAGACTGTTCTGCTGAATTAAAAATCAAACACATTTCAGGGAAAATAAACAAGGTTTTCTTTACTGTGTAAGTAAGTAATTATGAAAGTTGTTGAAAATATTTTACAAAGTGAATGGAAGAAGCATCATTTGAATTATTTAAACTTGCTCAGAGAAAAAGTATATACTTAATACTATTGGAAGAAAGTTCACATCAGAGGGAGGAGACTGTCTGTAACAAAGTGTGCTGTTAACTTGCAAGCCTTTATGTGTAGGTACAATGTGATTCTGTTTTTATTATTATTATTATTTTATTTACTGCTTCTGGACGTCTTTGTAACAAATAATGATAATAATAGCCTTGGTCATGCGCCACTGAAGCTAATGGTACAGATCCCATTACTGTTAATGGCAAAAAGAAAAAAGCTCTCTACTGTTTCCATTCCAAAAGCATAAAGAAATGCATAACTACACAATAGAATGAATACGTATAAAATGACTTTTAGAGAAAAGCTGGCATGTGATATGTCAAGATCAGCATTTGCCATTTCATAATTTCTATATTATTGAAGTTTATTTAATTTCAAAGGAGTTCATGCTTTACATATACTTAAGGACTTTGGATGTCCCTAAATCCAAATACATATATATTTTTTGTTGTTCCAAATAAATGAGAAAAAACTTCTATATAGTCTTTGAAGTCAGGTTTCTCTTTCAGTCTCAAAAATGTGATCATAAACATTAATTATATTTGCTCTGAATAAATTATTCAGATCTTATTTGCCATATTATTAAAATTTAATTGTTCCATTGCATTTTCTCAAATGTAAACAAATCTGTATGAGAACAAAATGCTGCTTAATTATGGCAACTTCAATTGCTCAACAAAAGAGACATTTCAGAGAATTTTGGATTGTCTAATTCTTCCCCAAAGGCCAAAGATATTCTGAAAGATATTGCCTACCTATTTTATATGTATCCACAAAGGTAAAATTTCTAAAGAAGATCTTACAAAAGAGAACATTTAAACCCTTGAATATTTGAATATTTTCATTCCTTTTTTTTTTGTTAAGATAATTGCATATTAGTGATTTTTTCCTTGCTTTAGCACTGCCCAGAAACCTATATAAAAAGTGATGAGGCATACGTGTGAGTCTGTATCAAAAAAAAAAAAAAAAAAGAAAAAAGAACAGAAAAACAATGAAAGGAACTCGTTTGCCTTCCCTGATGTGTATTTGACCAGGAGTTTTGGGCAAGCGAGATGGTGCAATCAAATGGTCATACAGACCTGTGGTATGACCCAGTGCCCAGTTCTTTCTTTTTGCATGACTTCCAGTAGCTCAATTCTAATCAGGGACTGTGGAGGAAAGACTGGTCCAGGCTGCACATCTGTAAAGGAAACATCTGCCTGCCCCCATGGAGCCAACCACACTCACAGGAGGGGGAACATGAGCCAGCATGAGCCTGGGTTCACTTTCGGTACATAATTACAGAGCTGTGCTTGAGCTACTAAGTCCTCTGAAAGCACTCAAAACAACAGTGGGACCACACTGGGACTCATTAGTTTGTCTGAGTAGTTCCTGGGCTATCTTGGACCGCAGAAGGAGCTGTCATGCAGTTGTCCTTACTTAGCTCTTGTTGGCATGCCTTTAGGGGTCCTGCTTCCAGAGGCTATCCAGGGTGCAGGTCCCTCGTGTCTTGATAGGTCAGTTGGATTTTTTTTTTTTTTTTGGGTATAAAATATTGAGAACAATATCGAGCAGGAGGTTTTCTATGTATGTAGGAAATAAATAGAGTACTACTGGGACAATAACTGCAACCCCTACGGCATTGTTTTTCGTTTAGTGTATCGTACTCATTTCACATGCCTCAAATTACAGAGAAAGAAAATCTTCATTCCTATTTAGTAATGATGTTAGAAAAAAAAAAGTCCAAGATGCTGTCAGCAAAATCCAGCTGTAATCTTGCCATCACAGCTTCTCAGAAATCGTCTCTTGCACTATCAGAAAATACATGTGTGGTCTGATCATAGCCAGAATGCTTGTCTGGGATTTCTCTACTGTTCTCATCTCTGGCTAATGTTTATGACTGCTTTCCACAGCCCTGGGGACCCTCTGTCCTACCAAGTCTGCCTTTCTCACAGTGGCAAGCTAAAGGACCTTAGTTGTAATCAAGTGAACTGATGCTCTGCTTTAGTATTGGTGTGCAATATATTCCTGATCCAGAAAGAACAGAATTTGTTCAGCTCCAATTTATAGTCCCTACATTCGTTGAAAAAAAAAAAACCCAAAAAACAGGAGATTAACAGAACAGCTGTTTGCTGAACATTCAAACCTCAGCAAAGAGGTGCCTGCAAATTTGTGTCATTCCTGTCTCCCGCCTCTATTATTCTCCTGTTTGTAGCAGCATCAAACTTCTGGAGAAAAAAAAAATGCTTCAAGGGTTGGAATCTCAGCTGCAAGCTGAGACAATATTGTGGGGCTCTGTGTTATACACAGAACGCTGCAGAAATTCTGCAGAAATAATCTAACTGAATCACTGAGAATGTGCAAGAGGTGGTTCTCTGCAGAGTTGCTGGAGCCATCAGACAGGCCCAGGAAAGAGACTGCTGACTGTTTATGATCTATTTAAGTCTGTGCATTTGTAAACTAGAGCAGGAGCAGAGTGATCTACAACCACCAGTGGTGTAAGGACCATCTCCAAAAAAAGGATTCAGCGTCCTCCTGCTCCCTAACGTAACCCATGGTGCTCTACAGATGTGTTTAAGCCCCAAATCCACAAGGTGTCAAAATAATTGCACAAAAGATTTGCTCAGGCACTGGAAAAAATAAAATAAAGTCTCCTCTCTCTAGACAGTGTACAGAGCTGAACAAAAGGTCTGTGCTGTCATTTGAACTTTGAAGTTTCCATATGGGCTTGGGCAATGCAAATTTTCAATGACAACTTCGCAGCTAATAAACCACTAACAAGCCAAGGCTGCCATATCAGTTGGAAGAGATGAAGACCTCCAAGCTTTTTAATAGCTCTAATTATAACATGTGCAATACATTCAAGCCTAGATAAGAAATGCTCATTTCGGTCCCACTGCCAGCCTGAAACAATTTAAAGAGCTACTCTCTGCTGATGCATTTGCAAATCTAAATACACCACAGGAATAAGCCCATGGGGTTGAAATCCATCTGGAGAGGAGCCTGAACTAGACCTCAGATCTTCACTCCTGTAATTTGATTTTGGGGTAGGGAGTTTGTGTCTGGACAGTTCCAAATACAGAAGAGCTTTTCCTGCCTTTTTTTTTTTTTTTTTCCTGGCCATTAAAGTAAGGATGGCCCTAGTATCAGCATAATAAAGAGTAATGTATGACTCCTGAATTTTTGAGACATGGCCACATGGCCATCGGAAGAAAGGGAAAAGGTAATGGAAGTAAAGCTAAAGAATGTTATTTTCACTTTTTATTTCCCCAGCTCCCTGCATATGTGTATATACATATATATATATATTAATATATATACATATATAAGCACAAACACATATACATACACACATATATATACTTATTTTGAATTTTTAATTCCTGTAAAATATTCTATTTTGTTGTCTTTTTTTTATTATTTAACATTTTACTGTTAAACAATAATCTTTCTTTTTCAATGTAAGCCTTCTAAACAAAGGCAGAAACATCAAGAAAAAAAAATCTTTTTTTTTATTAAAATTAAACTTGCAAACCAAATTTGCAAATGTTTCTTCTCTCCAAACTGCTATTTTCAAACACCTGTAGCGCTTGTCAAAACCATTCCCCCATGCCCGCCATGTGCGCCTGCATTACTGGCATCTTTATTGCAAAACTCGAAATCCATAATCCCACTTGTTCGATAGACCTGACCTCAGACTGTAATTTATGTTGCTAATAGTATGAGCCTGCAAAAGAAAGAACCCACAAGGTGAGGCTGAAGGGAAGGTTTTCCTGTCAGATACCACCATGGTGAGCAAGGAGTGCGGGCAGCCAGCTGTTAGCATGTGTTATGTTCCTCTGCAAAACAGGGGAAACGGAGGCATTCCCATCCATTTTTTCCTTCCAACCGCAAGGTTTTTCCTTGCAGTGCGACATGGAACAGAGAGGTAGTGACCTTATTTTGTAGGCTCTAAGCTCAACAGGGCAGGGACTGTCTCTTTATTTGCACTCCTGCAGCACTTGGCCGATGGAGGCTGGATGGAGCCAGTGGCCTGGGGACACTGATATGACTCCTCGTAGGCAGGGAAGCTTCGCTGGAAAGTTTAATTGCAGTGACAGTATCAACATCTGCTCTGGTAAGAGCCTACTTAAATTCCAACACATTATCAATCTGAGACAATTCTTGTATGTTGGCATCTAAAGTGTATTTTATGTGGCCTAAGGAAAAAAAAAATGCAGTCAAGTATTTCAGCTTTCCTCCTACCCAACATTTTTATTCTAAACACACATTTTTAAGTGCAGCTGGGGCTCAGTGACCAGCAAATCTGATTAGTGCAAGTGTATGGTACCTGACATCCTTTGTGCACTTGATTCTTGACTCATCGCGGTGGGGGGGAGGCACGAGGCTAACTAATGCCCTGCCGAGCAGGTTGGGAGCACAGCTCTGGAAATTAACCTGGGAGAACTTTCTGTCTTCATAAGCTGCTGCTCTGGGAATGTTTGCAAACGGTCTAATGACAGCCGTGCTTAGTATGCAATATCAGAAAAGAGCCAACCTTGACACAGACTGCAACCAATGCGGTTCTCTTAAGAACCTCAGCTCTTGGGAATACGACCTGAGGACTATTTCTCAAGAGACAAAATATTTCTTTTGATTTTATTCCTAGTAAAAAGGATGTGTAGGTAAAACAAGGAGCTGGAAGATTTATTCCCCAGGCTTTCCACAGATTCTCTGTATAATCTTGAGGAGAGCAACATTCCTTATCCTATCACCCTACTTCTGTAATATCCAGTTAAATTATAAATTGCTCAGGGTGATCCCCTTGCCTTGTTTGGCAGTATGACACCCTGGCCCCTTAACACATGCTTGCCTTTTAAATAGCTCCATGCATGATGGTTGGCTGAAAATGCCAGGCTTGCACTATGTGGGACATAATTTAAATAGGTCCTCCTGAACATGAAATATATTATCGAACAACAGTATGGCAATATAGGCAGCAATTATTTTCAAAAATGAGAATAGTGATTGTGATAGCAATTGTGTGGACAGAGTCGAGCAAAAAAAAAAAGAGACAGAGAATGATGGTAGGTTTCTGTACCACAAAGAGGAGTCAAATATTGCCGTAAACAGAATTAATATTGCCAATGCCATCCTGCCCATGCTCTGGCCATCCAGGGTGACAGCTCATTACCTTGGACAGACCCAATTGGCAGCACGTCCCCTTGGTGCCTGCTGGCCCCGTTTTGGGTGGCCTCTTTGGGCAGGGTGGACAGAGACCATGCACACTTCAAGTCACTTGGAGGGTGACCTATATGTGCAGCTCAGTGTCACCTGTTGAACGCAGCCTTGGAGACAGCATCTCTCAGAAATTACCAGAAACTGGAGGGGTGTACAGACATGTGAATTCCCAGCTAAGAGAGCAGGGAATGATTAAAAATGCATTTTTATTGCCCTTACTCTTTTTTCCCTGACCTTAACTGAGTGTCTTCCTCTGTTGGGGAGGCTTGTTGCTGCCACTTTTTTTTTTTTTTTTTTCCCTGCATTTATTGGAAGACACTGCATTTCCCTTCCAGGTAGTTTTTCCCTTGCTCTTAGCAGCTAATTCAGATCAATTTGCAGATGCCATGCATACTAGCTGTAACTCCAGGAGCCGGGTTCTCAGCAGATGTGAATCCGGAGGGTTCCTGATATCCATGGGGGTGTAACAACTCACTGCAGTGACACACCTGACCCGACACCTCATCCTTCCTCCCTCCCTGGTCCCCAGTGCAGGATGCAGCTTGCTATAACACTAAAATGCTGGTAAGATTAAAGGCCTATTCTCGTAACCTTTTACAATCTGATTTACTAATTGGGCCATGAGACTCACAAAGCAGTGTGATTCTACCTCAACTACTAATTATCCAGCACTCAAATCCCAAATTAAAGACCTTATGCAGATGATTGGAGTCTTAGGGGGCTGTGGCTCTCTCCTGTCGTTTTCAGGAGACAGACACTTTCATACACTGCATGCATAAAACTGAGGAGAAGATGACAGGAACAATTTTGCTTCCTTGCTATTAACATTCATGACATCCATGCTACCTGGAGGAAAAAAAATGACAATAGCGATGTTTTGGCAGTCTGTGAACAACTGCACTTATAAAGGGCTATTAATAGATTAAGATAGTGTCTACTGTACTCCCAACAGTTACCTAAGGATCTTGAAGTGTACTCGTAATAATAGCAATGTGCAGCACTTATAGAGTTTTACATCTTCAAAGTACTGTACAAACATTAACTAATTGATGATCAGTGCCACAGTGATCTGTCAACATTAATCAGAAATACCTTCTGAAAGAAAAAAAAAGACCAACCCTATGATTAATTTGTTGAGGTGGCAGAACTGTTCTGTAGAGGGTCTTACACTCTGGAGTCTGAGTGCTTTCTTACTGCAAAATTATGCATTTTAAGCAACATCTGTCATGAATATTCTACTTTTGCATTCTGACCTCATGGGAAGAAAACATTAGAATCTAGGCATTGTGTTGGTAGAGGTTTTTGTATTCCATATGCACAAATCTTCTTATTTTTATTTAATATGCACTGGTATAGATCTACAAACAGAAAGCAATGCCAAAAATTTAGGTAGTTTACTATGTTGTTTAGTTTTTAGTATGTTTTGTGGTATTTAGTATGTTTTGTGGCAGTCCCTCACTGGGAGATGAACATCCTTATACTGTCCCTTTAGAAGGTTGTGCCTAACAAACAGAACTAAGATCTTCACTGCTTATTCCTCTACACCCACAAAACCAGTTCCTTCTTATTAGGAAAACTACCCTCACATAGGAAAAGCACTTTTCCTATTCCTTCATGGGTCATGATGTCCTCTGACAGAGATTCCAGAGGGAAAGAATTCCCAAAGCTTCCCTTGTGCAATTTCTAATATTTACGGGGCTATAGAGGCGCTTTTCTGGTGCACGACAAGCTTAGACTGGGCTGTGGCATCTGGCTCCCTGTACGAAAGCCGGTGTCAGGGGCTGCTGCAAGAAGCCATGGCCCTTGTTGACAAGAATCACAGATCCTCTATTACCCTGAAAACAAGGTACAAGGTCTTAAGCACGATCTACTAGTGCTTAACCTACTTTTAATACATATACACTCATACAAACACCTACGTAGATAACTATTTACTTGATCATCCAAAGCTGCATTGAAAGAACAGCATTAATGAGTGGAAAGTCAAGCTCTCCTGAGAATGAGTTTTGTGTGTGTCCCCTTATATAAATATACAATCAAAGTCTTTAATTATGTGAGTACATAGTATTTTTTGGAATGAGCTGGACTCACTTGGAACCCAGAAATACAGCACAGTATGCAGCTTTCTCTTCCCTGTGTAGTGTGTGGCCTTTTGGATTTTTTTGTTTCTTTCTTTCTCACTACACACTATCTAGCCAAACTTTGCTGTTCATTTCCATATGGGATTTTCTGTCAAAGTGCTTCACAAATATTAATGAACTCCAGCTGTACTGCAGTGCAGGGTGGAAGGCAGAGAGGGACGTACAATGAATTGAAGTTTCTTGTGTATTTAACTGTTGCATACCTGATTTCCATAACCTTATTAAAACAGCGCTTTTCACTAGTGCTTTTGCATGTAGTTTCCTAGTTTTTGAAGAAGAATGTTGGTCAAAGAAAAAATTGCCTTCTTTGGCGTAGCACTAAAACCTACACGATTCCTCATTAGAACTGGAAACTTTAGTTACATTTTTGCAGACTGATGCCAGTAAAATAGGCAGTGATGGGAATAGCAGAGCAGTTCCTGTGAAGTGGTGGTTAGCACACATTTCATGAGCCCTGGGGGGCTCTGTACTGCAAACACAGCTTGCACAAGATTCCCACCGGCTGATGACACCAAGCACCATCTGATCCTCCCCTTCCAAGGGACCCTAGCAGGAATCTTCATCTTTTCTGTCTCCTATTGACTTCCCTCAAATATCAGCAAATTAGCATCTTTTTTCTTCCCTTCAGTAACTCCATGTAACTCCACTGTTGCTTTCACATGCAATTTCTTATCAATCCTAATCCTAGTCGAGCAATTTTACTCTTCCTGTCCACCTTGTTCCCTCATGCCTATCACCTGGCCTTACCAACCTGTGGTCCCTTTTCACTCCTCAGCTCCCTGATTCTGCTTTTTAATCTGTATTTAATAGAATGGCTTTCCCCCTCGCTTTCAGCTTGGAAGAACAAGGGAGGTTTTTCACTTTTGTCTGGCCAAATCTTGTCATTTATGCACATATGGATGCCACAAATAAAAAGGTGCCAGTAGTGGAGGTAAGAATTAATGAGCATGTAGTGAAGACGTCTCTTGCTCACCATTTAGCTAAATCATGAATAAATTTCCAACATCAAGCACTGAGTCTCTCCTATGGACACATCCAAACATCTTAAGTTTGAAAAATAGTAAGGAAATAATGCTATTCCTGACACGTGTGTGAACCCCAGCTTCAGGTAGTATGAGTTTTTGCGTTTTTTTTTTTTCTCTAATCCCAGACAGAGTTTGAGAGTGAAATGAAAAGCTTCCCATTGAAGCCCAGGGGTAGCAGCAAGTCTTCAGCACCCTTGGAAAGTCAGCCTGTTTTAAATTAAATATAGACTATATCTGTCTATGAGGCACAATCTCAGTATCACTTGCAAACTTTGTTTTGACTCTATGAAATTTTTTTTTGTTTGCTTTTGTGCTAACTTTTGGTATAGTTGTTGGACCAAATCACACGGAGCCTGTAACTGAGAGGAGGAAAAAGAACATAGATCATCTGAAAACCAGATCAAGCCTGTCTCCACTAGAGTGTTTTACTAAAAGTGTTTTGAAGTGTTTTTTCTTTTTCTTTTTTTTTCCTTTTTTTTGTTATTGTGATGTCAAATTACAGGTCATTTCAGTGGAGCAATACAAAAAAAAAATGTAAACGTTTGTATCTCTGAAACCTCTCAGCATTCATAAATGAAATGGATCCTAAAATACTCTTGTTTAAAATCATGCATTACAGGAATAAAAATAGCTTAGTGGACTTGCACAGGAAAAACAACAACAACAACAACAAAACCCTCCTCTCATCTTTGTTTTGACTAAGTGCAAAATGAAACAGAAACACCTTTTTTTTTACATAGTCTAATGACTCACTAACCTCAGACTCTGGGATCAGCAAAAACTACAGAGAATCATGTATTTTCCTTGAAAATAGGCTTTCTGCCAGACAAGTTGTTCTGTGTGCATAACTCGTGTTTTCAAGGGAAAGAAACTCTATCACTCCATCATATTAAAAAATGCACTACTATTTTTTAATCTGGAAATACATTTTTGATCTGAGTACTTAAAAGCACTGAAACAGTAGTCCTTTTATACTCCATTTTCCTAACGACCTCCCTCCCTTCTTTTTATTTTCTTTTATTTTCTTCTTTTTATTTTTTTATTTCTTTGTCTAATTTCTTCTTTCTTTTTGTCTTTCTTTCTTCTTCTCATTCCTCTTCTTCTTCTTTATTTTCAACTTTGTTTTTCATTCTTTCTTATCCCTCTTTCCAAGTTTGTTAGCCAAAATGTGCACTCTGAACTGGGGTGGGTGGCTTTACTAAACCAGAGGTATCACAATGGGGATCCACTGGGATCTGCTAAAATGTTACTGTGGTACTGAACAGACTGGAAACAGCACGTAAATGGGAGTTACAGGTGGTACTAAATTGGAAGGCATTGCACATCATGGTGAAAACAAACAGTATTCAGGAATTCTGAGAAATTACGACGTAAAAACGTGATTTAGCTAGAAAAAAAAAAAGAATTGAAACCCATTTTCAGTTGGTGGGTGATTGTAGAGAACAAATTAGACATAAATTTGCAGTGGTAGCACAAAACGCAAGGGTAATTTCAGAAAAAAAAATAACCTTTTGCTTCTAAAGGAGCATCATTTTAACACAGAAAATTGCCACCCAAATTCCTCTTTGATCTCTATATCCGAAGCAGACATAGGAACAAATGCATTTTAAATGGGGCTACTTCCAAGCTGTTCTAATGGATATTTTATCATAGCTTGAAGTGTAGAAAGTGCTCAGAGTCGAGCCCCGAGATGGGACTGGTGGGGAGGATATGTTGAGCCGTCCAGCTGGGTACAGAGGGCTCGGAGGTGACCTGTGTGCAAAACTGGCAGCAAGAACTGCTAGATAGAAATGAAAGCTCTCGTGCTGAGTTTCTCTGTGGCTTTAATCAGGACAGAGATTTTATTTTCTGCCTTAATTTTCTGTAGAATGAGCGTGGTAATGCTTATCTGCTTGAGGGGACTGATGGGAGGGTTAAGACTAAAGACTAAAAGGTTTAGGTGAAGATATGGACACATGAAATATCACTGTCCTATCCCAAGTATGTTGTCTCATTCTGCTAAATTGTGCACTTTGATCATATCGACACATATATTTCAAACATATTTCACATGATCCAACCTTAAAAAGCATTGAGGCTCAAGGGCATCCCTCATTCATTGACTCCCACTGACCAGGAGCCTTAGACCACAAAATCCCAGCAGCCTCCCTCTCCTCCAGCCTCCCTTTGGAGCTGTGAATCTGGAGCAGCAAAAACAACCACACACTCCATTTCTGACAGGCATTTGAAGAACATGGCCTTGGTGAACACCAACCAATCCTCTGTGAATAGCTCCGATGATCCCAAGAGCAAAAACACCAGGCTTCAGCTGTTACAGTAACTAAGTAAATCAAATCTCTGCTCTTGGATGCTTTCCCCCCACACTCTATCCCAAACCACTCTTTCAACAAACTGTCCCTCAAGGATCCTATTTCAAAGTTATTATTTTATGCCTTTAACTATGATAAATAAAACATACAAACAGGGAAACATGAATGCATTCCAAGGATAAAAGAGCACTACAAAACCCAAATTTTGCTTTGTTTTTTGACAAATTATTTCTTAAGAAAATTAAAGGTAACAAAGGAAAGACCCAATAGTCAAATGTTTAAATGAAAAAGAGTCCTAGAAAACATGCAAATCTTTAAAGCTCCAGCTCTCTTAGAGCAAAAGATACTTTGGCAAAGTGGAATTGAAATGGGTATGTGTCCATTAAAAGCTGCATATGTAACTTTTGATTTCCTTTTTGTAGAGGACTTTGAGGATGATGGGAAGAAGGAATTAAAAGAAAAAAGAAAAAAGAGAGAGATTAAATCAGCCATATCAGCCATAAAGGTTCTGAGAAATAAGTTTGTCAATGGAAGAGATGTGTTCATACTTTGTACATGATGTTGTGTTTCTAAATCTAGCAAACACGATGCATTAAAATAAACCTTTCTCAAAATAGAAACCACTGATATTTGAAGACTTTTCTGGGTGCTGAGGGGAAATCCCAGCAGCATCAAATTTCTTGGCAGAAAGATTCTGCAAATATAAAAATCAGTAAGAAAATAGAAACTGCATATAAGACCCACAATAATAAATACTGGCTGGGTAGGAGGAAACTGAGAAATATGGCAGAAGTCTCTGTAATTTGGTATCTTGGATTCCTCCTGACCTCACAAAAATGTTGGCAACTCAGAAGTAATGAGGGTAAGTGAAAACAAACAAACAAACAAAAAACAACAACAACAACAAAACCCCAAAACAGGATGATGTACACTAAGTGCGGGCTAGGCACCCAGCAATAAGCTGGGTGTGATGGGGTAGAATTTAACTTTTTGTTTGTTTGTTTGTTTTTCCTTGGGAGCACTCTATGGCCTTTACAGCAAAGCAGGGTATCTAGCAGAAAAATTCCCCTTCTCTGGTAGCACACAACAGTCCAGGACTAGGACTGAAGTAAGTTCTTCTTGTAACCTGTTGATTCACTCTGCTTGTAACATATTTCCCTTTCGGGAAATATGCAGATGTTGAAGACTGCTGGTTGTCCTGTTCTAGAAACAGAAAAATTCTTCATGGTCACCAAGGCCACATTCAGCCTATGGCATCATTTATATCTTTCTCTAGACTTCTATCTGTATCTTCCATCCATATCTTTATATCTTCTCATCCCAGCAAGGGATGAGAAAAATCCTGATCCTGACGCATTAGAAATTTTGAATAACAGAGTTCCTCATAGGGCTATGTAACTAACACTAAAGCAGATTTTTTTTTTTTTACATTATAAATTGGCACCAATTATGCCACTTATAGCACCATAGCAGCCTTCAGCGGGAGACTTACAAATGCCACTCGTAATTAACAAACAAAACCTCTGATTTCAAATACATTTCACAGTTTGTTCCTGGGGAGAAGTACTTCACACTTTTTGAACTTCCAGGCTGATGGGTTGAGCACACAATTCGGTGCATTTCCTTTTCAAGTGGATAATCCAGCGCACGGCTGAGCAAATGACAACCCAGATGCCGAATGAAAGGTGCCCCTAGGGGCTTAGAGAAGGGAAGAAACAATGAAATCTGCGGGATGTTTTTAGTGATTCACACCCTCGTTCTCCTCCACAAAGGAGGAGACAGAGGGGGGAAAAATAAAAGTAAGAAAAAGAAAAAAAAAAAAAAGGGTGACACTTTAAACATGTGGCAACAAATTGATGGCAACTTGTACAAAATGGAAACACGAACTGCATGGCATGTGGATAAAAGAGAAAGCATCTGCAAAACATGTGAGGAAAATTGTGAATATAATTCGAGCAATTATGATTATAGTGTTGTATACTCTACTGCACTTATTTACAATTCTCTGTTCTTTTCAAGCTATGGAAATGGACTAAATGGACTACAAAATATATCTCAAAAGACAAGCAATCTGTGGCATGAATAGGAACCTTCTTTATCTTAATACAATGAGGACTACATTTCACAAACATGGCAGCATCTCTGTGATAATTCCTCAGTGCTGAATTTTGATTATGGAATGAACATTGTGAAAAAAATTAGAAGCCTTTATTATTTCATCTGAGAACATGAATAGGATTATTAGGAGTATTAAGAAGAGGTTTTTTTTTTTTAAGCTGGTTTACTTTGAGAGTTACATTTAAATGACAATCTTCTTTTTTAATTCAGTACTAATTTACTAAGGAGGCAGGAGAGGTGATTTTTTTTTTTTAAATCTCCACTTGTATGCTTAGATCTTTCCTTAGGTTTCATTATTGCAACGAGAAAGTGTGCAGTTCTATAGTGCTCACATGTGCTGTTAAAAGTTTAAACAACTTTCATATTCATTAATCTTCAATTGTGAGCCAAAACAGTTCTTCTGGGTAAAACTGTAAAATATTTTGCAAATAATGAAGTCTGCCTAGAAATGCTGATCTGGAAGAGACCCCTCAAGGGACTGAATTGCGTTCCCATTTTTTTTTCTCCTTTTTTCCTGTATTTAAAAAGGTACACTCATGTGTTAAGTGTATGTTTTAGACAGCTCAGGTGCTGGCTGGATGGCCGAGCTCAGAGGGTGGTGATAAATGAGGCCTAGTCTAGTTGGAGGCCTGTGGCCAGTGGTGTCCCGAAGAGGTCAGTAGAGGGCCCAGTGCTCTTCAACTTGTTCATCAATGACTTGGATGAGGGGACAGAGGGCACCTTGAGCAAGTTTGGAGGTGATACAAAACTGGGTGGACACTCCAGAGGGCTACGCTGTCACTCAGAGAGACCTAGACAGTTGGGCAGAGAGGAACCTCATGAGGTTCAACAAGGACAAGTGCAGGGTCCTGCACCTGGGCAGGAACAACCCCAGGCACCAGCACAGACTAGGGGTTGACCTTCTGGAAAGCAGCTCTGCGGAGAGGGATTTTGGAGCCCTGGGTGACAACAGATTAACCATAAGGCAGCAATGTGCCCTTGCGGCCAAGAAGGTCAATAGGATCCTGGCCTGCACCAGGAGGAGCGTTGCCAACAGGTCGAGGGAGGGGATCCTGCCCCTCTGCTCAGCTCTGGTAAGGCCACATCTGGAATACTGTGTGCAGTCCTGGGCTCCCTAGTGCAAGAGGGACGTGGAGCCTCTAGAGAGAAGAAGCATCCAGCATAGAGCAGCAAAGATGATTAAGGGACTGGAGCATCTATCGTATGAGGAAAGACTAAGTGAGCTGGGCCTGTTTAGCCTAGAGAAGAGAAGACTGAGAAGCAATCTGATCAACATGTTCAGAGGATGGCGCCGAACTCTTCTCTTTGGTGGTCAGTGACAGGACAAGGAGTAATGGGTGCAAGTTGAAACACAGGAAGTTCCAGCTCCATGTGAGGAAGAACTTCTTTCCTGTGAGGGTGACAGAGCCCTGGAAAAGGCTGCCAGGAGATCAGAGTGAGATCAGAGGAATCCAACGCCAAGTTTGAGCACCTGAATCTTACCAGAGGTGGAACAAAAGAAGAGGAATCACAAAATCCAAGACAACGAGGTGAGGAGGAAAGCACCAGGGAGTTTTCACAGCATGGTGTCATCATAACCCTGCAGGATGAGCCTAAGGAGCACCCAAGTGCTCTGATGTTCAAACATGCCAGAAAAGCTGCTGAGCATCTGACAAGGCTGTGCCTGAATTGGTAAAAAAAAAAAAAAAAAAGAAAAAAAAAAAAAAAAAAAAGGTTGAAGTTATTTGTTATTCATTCTTCATTATAAATTCATCCACCAGATTTTCTGCAGACTTCAACTAGGTACAGATTAACCATGATTTACACTATCCACTGCTGTCGCTGCATCATTTCTAAAGAATCACAGAATGGTCGAGGTTGGAAGGGACCTCTAGAGATCATCTAGTCCAACCCCATTGCTCAAGCAGGGACACCTAGAGCACATGGCAGTGGGTGACATCCAGGCGGGGTTGGAAGATCTCCAGAGGAGGAGACTCCTCAGCCTCTCTGGGCAGCCTGTGCTAGGGCTCTGTCACCCTCACAGTAAACATGACATTCTTCCTCCTATGGAGATGAAACTTCCTGTTTTTTATTTCATACCCATTACCCTTTTTCCTGTCACTGGCCACCACAGAGAGGAGTTTGGCTCCATCCTCTTTACATTCTCCCTGCAGGTATTTAGACATATTACTAAGATTTCCTCTCAATCTTCTCTTCTCCATACTAAACAGGCCTAGCTCACTTAGTCTTTCCTCATAAGAGATGAGTCCCTTAATCATGAAAGTTGGTACTCCTGTTTATAAAGTAACGTAGCAGAGGTTTAAGTCTTTGTCTTTATCTCCTGGCTCCATTTGGCTAATTTAGGCCACTGTTAGCCTCCAATATTTACAGAATATTTGTTCCAAAAATCAGTAACATTCGGATATTCTGCGTGCCACTTCCTGTGCATTTATTATTAGTTCTTCTTTATTTTTCCTTCTCAGACCACCTTACTTATGAGGGAACTAGTCACTGTTGCTATAATTCTTACAAAAGCTGACATCCTTACTTGAGGTCATCTTACTGGGCATTTCTTTCACCCCCTGCTGCCTTCCACTGAGGCTGTGTCTAGACGTAGAAACACAAGCTAACTGAGATTGATTGATCCCAGTCTGGACAAGCTGTACAGCTCTCAATCTCAAATGTGATCTCTTCCTGTCTGTATTTTCTTGGACTTTATACTATTTAGAGAAGCTCATAACACCCCCTCCTGTAATCGAGACTCTTAATGTTTCAGTTCTGAAGAGCAAGACTTCAAAATTTATCACACTTTTTAATGCATTTGATGAAAGTTATGCTTCAACAACAGTCTGTGAACAACTTTTCTCCAGAGACTTTTTTACCTTGGTCATTTTGTGAATACACACACACACACATATATATATATAAACAGGAATAACAATAATAAAAAATCTTCCTCTGCAGGGCTTAGTTCTTGTTAGTAAACCAAGCACAGTGCTTTTCCTTGCCACAGACAGCTGCAACAAGGAAAAGCAGTGACTTCAAAAAAGTTAGCTTGAACATGTATAATCAGATTATGGTAATTTAATTAAAGCCCATTTAAAAATGTAATGCTTATTATTAGTTTGTGTACTTCCTAATTATTTTATGGGCTTTTATTTTTTATGGCAAAGATCCAATGATTACAAAGCTGTGGAACTTGATACTTAGATAAGCAAAGAAATGCATTTGCAAACTTTGTTTAAAGAGAGAATTGTCAGAAATGCCACAGCCTAACATTTCATGAAAGAAAAAGAATAACTTTGCTTTTAATGATGTAGTGCTTTTCTTCCTTGTTAATATATGAAAGACTACATTACCAATTTTGGAGGGCAAAAGGGGAAAGGGGACTGCATTTACAAAGCATAGGGCTGTGCAATGTCTTCAACGCCAAGAGATTAAGAAGCAAAATCAATATGTCAGTGTTCACGCAATGCAGTGTCCTTTCCAATTTTTCTTGTAGACTCCAGAAATAGACTCTTGATCTCAGCTGAGTCCTGTTGCTGGACACTCTATCCTTACCTATAAGAGAAAATAATCTAGCCGATTTTAAATGAATAGTGGTTTGTAAAATAGGAATTCTTAAGCCAGACTTATTTTTCTAAAAACTTTCTGGGGCCACTTGAGGTACTTAATTAGGTATTATTCTTAAATATGGACGAATGATTAATTTAGTTAGAACACTTACAGATGCATTAATGTTAACCAGAAAGGAATCAGCCCAATCAGTGCAAAATGTTAATTTTGTTATTTCTGTCTTCTGTAGATCTCCAAGTATCTTATCCCCATCCTTGTTCTCACTGAGACCAGCAGAATTCTTGTGATGGTTTTAAGAGCTGCCGAAGGTCAGAAATAAGAATTTTCTGCTGTATTTTCTTTAGGCATTACAAATAAGAGTAAAATATAGCTGACATCATTGGTTTAAATCAGGCTCTTCCAGCCTGAAATGCAAACAGAGGAACTGTAAAAATAATGATTCCGTAGTAGCCTGGGGACTTCAACCCAATGGGGAATTGCAACTATTGTAAAGATCATGCTTTTAATCCACCTCTACCTGAGTGCCAGATGGTCAAAACAAAGAATCGAGATGCTAAGCAGATGTACTTGGTATCTGATTCCCAATTACTATGTTTGCATTAGGTTAGGTGGAAGGTTACATCTACTGATTAGAAAAATGATTTGTTCCCAGGTGGTGGCAAAAATTGTGGTCTCTGCTCTTTTAGTGACTAAGGATCTCTGATCTTTTGGAGTTAGGCAGTAGCATTAAAGTTTTGATGCAAGGCCCATAGAAGTCAATGAAAAGATGGCTAATAAAATTGACAGGCTCTGAATCGAGCCTTAAAGGTGAGTGATAAACAGTTAAGTACAAGAAGTTGTTAACATACAAGAGCTAGGTGACCAGGCTCTCTCCTAAGGTTGAAGTAGCAGAGCAAAACAGGAAAAAATACTGGGCCTAACATGAGAGAAAGCACTGAGTGGAACAAAATTACAGTGTAAGAAATGGAGAAATGCGACAGGCAATGCTTTGAGAAATGACCAGATTTTACAGGTGGTTACATGAGAGGCAGTCAAAGAGTAGAGGGAACCTTTTGAGCAGCAGAGGTCCAACAGTGTTCAAGTGACTTATCAGTAATGGCAGATAGGACCAGGATTACTTAGGTAACCATATCAAAAATACAAAATTTGGGTAGAGCTGTATCAAGGATCCCTTTCCATGTAGACCTGAAAGACCAACTGTGTTCATACTCCATGCCTTGGTATTGAGACTGCAAGCTCAGCCATGTTCCTAGACAGACCCTGAACCAGGAAAAACAGCAGCCTCCCGTTCAGCAGACAGAGAGGAGGAATCCCTGGGTCTTCAGGTTCACCAGATGTCTCATTTAACAAAAGTATCAAAAGTGGTTTAAATAATCTTAGTAGATAATAGAGGATGATAGAGTTAGAAACATCACAGCTCTCTGAAAGGCAACAAGGCTCTATTAAACCTTGTTCACTCTTCTACAGAAAACCATGCATTAGCTACCAGCTGTATGTAACTATTCAGTCAAATTATCTATTTCAATGACAATTGCCCATCAGAGGGATAAATAGAAGTATTGTTGCAATTGATTCAACAAGTTGGCTCTGCAGATTTCTCTGCATCCAGAGGTTAGGAGTGCTTAGCATGCAACTTATCGATTCCCAAAGCTGGCACATGCAAACTGGCTTCCCAGATCCCTGCCCCCTGACAAGCACTCATGGTATTTACATTAATACACAGCTTGGCAAATGACAGATGGTGTGCACTGATAGTCAGATTCAAATATATATATATATATATCCAATATATATTCAATATATATAATATGTAATATGTGCATATTATATGTAAATATATATATATTATTTTGGGGTTGAACCAAAATAGACACTTTCTTTCCTATTAATGTAAGTTCCTCTTAGAGCATTCAGGCCAACACAACACATTTCACTTAACTGCAAATTATACGTTTTTTTTTAATGTTGTTCATCCATTTCAAATACTGCCTCTGTTTCCAAATTGTTAGTTTCTGAAATGGCACTCTAATTGCAAAGCAAAGAATTAAAAGCATTGTCATGAGCATCAGTCTCGGGAACTTTCAAAGGTTTTCCTCTTGCAGTCTGTGACTACAGTCAATTATGCTCTCTTTTGTGAACAGTCTCAGTCTCTCATGCGGTATTTCTCCCTGTCTCCAAATCTCCCTCCAGCCTCAAAAAAGCATCCCCTCACTGATATGATTATTTTAAAAAGAGACAAAAATGGGATTGTCACAAGCACTGGTGAGCATGGCTCACTAGGCACCAAGTGGCTACACGACACACTGTGCACCACACTGCACTTTTTTTTTTTTTTTTTTTATTTTTAATAAATAGCAGTGAAATTTTACTCTCCAGTTCAGTTGTTAAACTTGGTCTTGTTGCAATGGGATCCAACTTTTCGTACCTAAATCGGGTCAGGTTTCTAAACTACCTCAGTTTCTTTGGGCTGGTATTTCTGATCAATGACCCGGTTTAGACAGTCAGGAACTGCTTTCTCTTTTCTCTTTCCTAAGGGGCTGCTTTGGCTTCATAGAAATATAGCTAATAGAAGCAAAATTTTTACCAGAAAAGGCTAAAGTCTAACCCCTCTCCATAAAAAAA